>JARFIW010001221.1:987500-1587500 GCA_036346225.1 Platerodrilus igneus | reverse complement strand
CAATGCAAACTACATCCTCGGGATATTTGTCGGTATCCTTACATCTCGGCATTTTGCTGCTCTATAATTTATGGATACAGTGAACCATACCATACTTGGTTAAAATTCGCACAATTGACGCTACATTCTCGGGCCATTTTTCAGTATCCCTACGCCTCAGCATTTGACAGGTCTATTATTTATGGATATTGTGAACCTTTTGGAACATTATTTTACTTGGTTGAAATGTGCGTAATGTAAGCTACATCCTCGGGCCATTTTTCGGTATCTTTACGCCTCATCATTTGGTTGCTTTATTATTTATGGATACTCTGTACCATTTAGAATATTATTTTACTTGGTTGAAATTCGCACAATGCAAGCTACATCTTCGGGCCATTTCTCGGTATCCCTACGCATCAGCATTTGGCCGGTCTATTATTTCTTGATACTGTGTATCATTTGGAACATTATTTTACTTGGTTGAAATTCGCACAATGTAAACTACATCCTCAAGCGATTTTTCGGTATCCCTACGGCTCAGCATTTGGCTGCTCTATTATTTATGGATATTGTGACCCACTTGGAACATTATTTTGTTTGGTTGAAATGTACACAATGCAAACTACATCCTCGGGATATTTTGCGGTATCCTTACACTTCGGCATTTTGCTGCTCTATAATTTATGGATACAGTGAACCATTTGGAACATTATTTTACTTGGTTGAAATGCGCACAGTGCAAGCTACATCCTCGGGATATTTTTCGGTATCCTTACACCTAAGCATTTTGCTACTGTATTATTTATGGATACTGTGAACCATTTGGAACATTATTTTACTTGGTTGGAATTCGCACAATGTAAGCTACATCCTCGGGCTATTTCTCGGTATTCCTACGCCTCAGCATTTGGCCGGTCTATTATGTATGGATACTGTGAACCATTTGGAACATTATTTTTCTTGGTTGAAATTCGCACAATGAAAGCTACATCCTTGGGCTATTTTTCGGTATCCCTACGCCTCAGCATTTGTCTGGTCTATTATTTATGGATACCGAGTACCATTTGGAACATTATTTTACTTGGTTGAAATTCGCACAACGCAAGCTACATCCTCGGGATATTTTTCGGTATCCCTACGCCTTAGCATTTGGCTGCTCTATAATTTATGGATACTGTGAACTATTTGAAACATTATTTTGCTTGGTTGAAATGCGCACAAGGCAAGCTATATTCGCGTGTAGCAATTTATGAGTGCCCCTACGAATCATCATTTAGCGTGTCCTTAGCGACATCATGTTGTATTGGTAGAATTTCACTATAACTACAATAATTAGGTGCTCCTCCATTGCTATCGTAGTTAAAAGTTATGTCTTTGTACATTAGAGTATACTATACTATAGAGTGTGGCTGGTTCACAAAAACTACTTTTAGAATCGGCCGCTACTTTTGGATGCTAGTTTCACTATCGTAAAATTGAATGCAAAATTTTAATACAGGATACTTTATTTAAAGATTATTTTAATAGAGTCTGTTTGGAATAAGTTTGCATTAACCCTCTAATTATTTATAAAATATACGGAGCAGTCTGCATGTTTAATCAACGAAGTTTATCAACAGTGTCGTACTCCGCTACACCATCGCTTTCTTTCATTAGAAACAAGTTCTTCTTTGTTGTATTAGGTGAAATATTTATAATGCAAACTAGCCGTTCTGTTATGAATGCAGTCTCTGAACTGCATCGTTTCAAGGTATAAACATAACGCTTTGTCAATGAGTTTAACTGACAACAACCTTTAGTAGCACAATCATTAAAGCCCTGAAGAACATTTATAATATACGTTGTGCAATCTCATTTTCAAATCGCTTCGCGTTGCTTAGAACAAAACTTAATAAATCGCTGCCGTTAGTCACTGGAAAGCAAAAGAAAACAAATGCAAACAAAAAAGTACTTCTCCACCATGAGATATTTTAGACGAGCGAGCTTCTCTAGAGTATCATTTTTAAAGTAAGAGCCCTGTTATAGCATAGGTACAAGTGATTACTTACATCGACAGTACAAATACCATTTCTTAGAGGACGAGAGTGCTTAAGGACGAACGAAAGCTGTAATAGTTCCTCATAGGCTCAATACGACCTCTTAACTTGAGTTGGCGAGAGCTATACTGGCCATACGATAGGCCATTAAACCCAATGAAGCTCGCTGATGTCGTACTTCTCCACCTCCTGCAACGGGCAAGAATCCCCTAAGCTCTAGGGTTTCGGGACGTTTTCCGCGAGCGGACGTGCCGGATCCGCACTATTGTTTTATGAGTTAGGGAAGTGACGTGTTCTCGAAACGATTGGGTTTGTGTAAGCACGAAGCGAGAGGCAGATTGCGATTATATTTTCCGTATTGATTCTGTCTATAAATTATACCTGTATTTTATGTTCATGATGTTAGTCATGTGTTCATTAATGTTATATGGGTATAATTATACTATCTATAATGTGTTCATAATTAGTACGCTGTATTGCGCAAAATAACTCATTCAATTTTCGACAATAAGCTGAACCGAAAAGCTCGTTTCGCTTCAATGGTACATTTGAATACTGCTTTGGCTGTTTAATTGACTTGCCATTTATTCAGCGGCTCGACTCGTACATGTACCGCTTCATAAATTGTAATAGTGACTACTAATTTTGACTGTAATTCCAATCATACTAATGTAAATATTAGATTGCTGTTTCGTATCTACAGAGAGACTTTTGTAACGTGCATTTTTGGTGGCCTAACATTTTTAGTCTACTTAATTCTTAAAATACATCGTTTTTGGATCGCGGTTTGTATAAAGTAAATACTTCCGCCTAGTTTTCAGATTGATATGCAAGTTGACTCGCCGGTATTAATTTTAAAAGATGGTTTAGTTGTAAATTGGAATACTCGTAAAATTACTTTCCACTTGTCATTAATAAATAATCCCGCTGTAATTAATATGTGGATATACAGTCTAGGTAAGCGATTAGAAGTTGTACTAGTAGGATTAGATATAAACAAAAAAGGGTCGTGTTTTGTTCTTGCTTGCGAGATGTCAAAAATTAAGTGTAAGATACGGTTTTTCTGGTTGAACTAAGAGTGGTAGAGTTGGTGAAACTCGACGCACGTGTGTTCGAAGGACTTTCGACGTACAGCTTTAGTGCTTACGCGTGTCTACTAAACGTTTTTAGTCGTCTTTCTTATGGAAAAAAAGCCGTAGAACTAACTGTCGCGGAGTCGTAGTTGGTCTTTGGGTTCCGATATAGGAATTACGTTAAAGATACTGCTTCGTTCTGCTTTTAACTCGATGCACGCGGGTTTTAAGGACATGGTTACGGACTCCCTTTAGTGATACATGTGCTTTACTTATTATGGCTTTTGTTGCTTGCTTGGTCTGGTGATATTTAAACTGTGACCGACTACCAGTATACAAAAGTAGTGGTTGAAGTTCCTCGCTGCTTTTTGTATGGTTATGCAACTAATATACCTAGTTCCTTCGCGTGATAAGGTCCGCTGCTAACCCCAGTGAAATCAGTCAGTGTGATTAGGGTAAGTGGTGATAAGTTCCATCAACACCCTCACAGTCTAGAGTGCAGTGCTTTGTTAGTGCCAGACATCGCGGATCCCACACTGCAATGGCAAGGAAGCGGTACTGAAAGACTTTGTGTAAGTTGCACTATTTCCTATTTGTTCTTACTGTAAATATCTACCCGTTGTTTTTGCAATATCCCTTGTCGTTCTGATACCTTTTCCATAGACTTGCCCGCTATTTAATAACAACAAAAAAAAACAATCAACCCTACTGAATGACTCAGAACATTTGTGCTTATCTACTTATTTATGTCTTTGCTAAAAATTTTACTAAATTACTTAGAGTAATTATGTCTTACCTATTTATATTTTTTTGTTACATTTTACCTGAATTATGTTTAATTGGTGTGTGATGAAACGTTTCTGCTACTCCCCAATATGGCCTCACTTTGTACTCAGAATTTTTCTGTACTGCTATTACTGTTGTTAGATTATAGAGTTTATCTAAACAGTTGCTCTTATTTATTCTATAAAATACTGAACAATTTATACTTGATCCATAGGCTATGCTTTTTCTCTGTTTCAGGTTTGCAGGACTAATTTGTTTTTCTTTCAGGTTTGCTATTCTAATTTCTCTATGGCAGGTACTGGTACTAACTCCTGACAGCCGCGTCCCTTCTAGATTGGTCTGCTTTCTACACCCCCCACTTTCCGATTGAGCCCGGTCACTGTTTTTTTTTCTTGGATTTTCTTTTGTTACGCACGGCTACGAGCCAACGTGACATAACTTTGACGCACAACGAGGCGTCTACTAGAAATACGTAACACTTTTAAGGAGTTCAAGTAGTAGATTGGTTGCATCGCACAAAGAATGGAAGTAAAGGCAGGGCAGAATACAAAAATCTGTTGGGTCGTTCTTTGTCACATAACGAGCATTAATTAAATTCGGATACTTCGTTCAATTATAAACGTATAGTCAAAAGTTGTGTTTGGTATTGAAAAATGATTGCAATTTTTCCTAGCAATATTTCAAACAATACGATAGCGATGCGAACGATCGACGGTAATCCTCGACTAGAAATGAGGCTAAATTGAATTATTTAAAAATAGATTATTTAACTTCAAGTAGTTAATTAATCAAATGATGTTATTTGTATCGACAAATATAGTTAATGTAGGCACAGCCGAAAAACAAGCTTTGCAAAAATAAGTTATTAGCAACAAAAATCCGCCATAATCAATCTAGTAAATAAAAGACTTTGGCACTTTCTTGCCGAGGGTAATAGCATGAAATATAGATAACAAAATAACCTGCTGATTGTAGAAATAGGACAGGACACTGAAGTTGAAGAATTCTGTTACTGTAAACGGTGGTAATTTTGTGCCGTATTTTGAGGTTTTTATTAATAAAACTTATTATACCGCAATTAGGCAAAACTAAAAGTAGATATACTACCTTCGTACGAGCACAAAAGGTGCAATTTTCTAGTAAAAAAAACCGGTTTTCCCGTGTGTTTTGAGCATTAAAGTTTCAAAAAATCTAAGGTCCGTTCTGGTCATTTTTTGACCTACTATTGGAATCTCCATAACAGTCTTAAAAATCCTCGTCGCATACATCTTTGATCGTAACCCAATAAAATCTGTCGTAAGTCGTCCATTATTCTAGTCTTTCATCATACCTAATACTTTTTTTGGTACCAAGCATTGAAATCCCCATAAGGAGGAATTGAGGATCAATTCAGGTTACTTTTCAACCAACACCCACAGTAGGGGGTTATGGGGGGGGGGGGGTCCTGGAACCACATTTCCACCAGCATTCAAATTTCCACACACATCTAGACCAAAAAGTTTTCTTCGACTAGCCATTGCATCTTTCGAGATAAACCTATCTTGTTTGGTATCAATCAATATTAGATTTATTAGTCCTCTCAGCTACCCAAATCTCTAGGAATATCTTAGATTGCATCACCCCCAAGGGGGCTACTCTCATTTTAAAATTTTTTGCCCTTATAAATTTTTTTAGACATGCAACACATCAAATTAGTCTAGAATTTTACGCAGAATTCGCATCTGCAAACAGATTTTAAATCGGACCACCCCCTGCAAAGTTATACCCCTTTAAAGACTTGAACCTCTAAATTTTGCTCTGCTCTATAAGCAAACCTAACAAATAGTTTTCTTCGACTAACCATTGCATCTTTCGAGATACACCTATCTTGTTTGGTATCAATTAATATTAGAATTTTCTCAGCTACCCGAATCTCTAGGACTTTTTTAGATTGCATTATCGCCCAGGAAGCTACGCTCATTTTAAGATTTTTTGCTGGTAACGATTTTATGGTCGTCCTTATAACTTTTTTAACGATGTGACACATCAAATTAGTCTAGAATTTTACGCAGAACTTGAATCTGCAAACATATTTAAAATGAGACTACCCCCCTGCAAAATTACACTTTTAAAGTCCTGAACCTCTAAATTTTGCTCTTTGCTCTGTAAGCAATCCTACAAATAGCTTTCTTCGACTAGTCATTGAATCTCTTGTTTGGTACTAATTAATATTAGAATTTTCTCAGCTACCCAAATTTCTAGGAATTTTTTAGATTGCATCTTTCACCAGGGAGCTACCCCCATGTTAGATTTTTTGCTGGTAGCAATTTTATGGTCGTCCTTATAAATTTTTTAACCATGTGACACATCAAACTAGTCTAAAATTTTACGCAGAATTTTAATCTGCCGACAGATTTAAAATCATAGCACCCCCTGCAAAGTTACACCTTTAAAGTCCTAAACCTCTAAATTTTGCTCTTTGCTCTATAAGCATACCCAACAAATAGTTTTCTTCGACTAGCCAATGAATCTCTTGTTTGGCATCAGTTAATAATAGAATTTTCTCAGCTACCCAAATCTCTAAAAAAATTTTAGATTGAATCATCCCCCAGAGAGCTAACCTCATTTCAAGATTTTTCCTTGTAGCGATTTTATGGCCGTCCTTATAAATTTTTTAGACATACGACACATCAAATTAGTCTAAAACTTTATGCAGAATCCAAATCTGTAAACAGATTCAAAATCCAACCACCCCCTGCAAAGTTGTACTCCTTTAAAGTACTAAACCTCTAAATTTTGCTCTTTGCTCTTTAAGCAAACCTAACAAATAGCTTTCTCCGACTGGCCACCGCATCTTCCGAGATAAACCTATTTTGTTTGGTATCAATTAATATTAGAATTTTTTCAGCTACTCGAATCTCTAGGAATATTTTAGATTGCATTATCTCCCAGAGAGCTACCCCAATTTTAAGATTTTCTGCAGGCAGCGATTTTATGGTCGTCCTTATAAATTTTTTAGTCATGCAATACATCAAATTAGTCTAGAATTTTACGCAGAATCCGAATCTGCAAACAGATTGAATATCCGACCACCCCTTACAAAGTTACACTATTAAAGTCCTAAACCTCTAAATTTTTGCATGCTTTAAACAACCATTTTCTGAGAAATCTGAAACTACGGGGATTTTAGAAGTGAGTTCTTTATAAACCATAAGTGTTTAATATTTAAAACTATTTTTAAACAGTAATGTACTGTTTTTAGAATATTCAAAACCGCTGCTTTTTAAAATTTTAAACAGTTATCAATTTCTGGTTTAACATTTTCCTAATTACTAAGTACGTCACAAATAATTATATGCTCAATGTTAAATATGTACTTTGGAAAATACATTTCTCTTCCAAAATTAATAGCTTTACATTATGTGAAGTCACAGTGAAAGTAGCGTACACCTTTCTCTTTATTATTGACTACATGTTTGAGAAATATATTTCAATGTCGTGCATTAGAAAATTCACATATAATTGCTGGAGATTCACACAATGTGCTTTCTATTACGACCTCGACTAGGGAAATGCAAACTTTATTTTGTAATATAGATCGATTAACAGTTAATTATTTCAAACCGTATATAACGCGGACTGATTAGTTAAGTCTATTAGTCCCACATGTTTTGTGTAAGTTCATCAAAATTTTAAATAAATCGTTTTGTGTAGTGTTTTTTCCTCATATTGAAAATTTAAGGTAGGTCTGCATCTTTTATTAAAAGAGAACTGAATTTATTTGCAAACACCAATTATTGTGTATTTTGCTATTGTTTCTGATTGTATTTTTAAAACATCAATTTTTTCAAAGTAATGCACTGTTTTACATTTATATCTTTTTAAATTTTAAAGATAGGCTTTTAGCTATAAATAAAAAACAATTCCCACAAATATTTTATTAAAAATTAAATACATTTATACATTAACAAAATGCTGTGACAGTAAAACATTCTCCTTGGAACAACTTAAATTATTCAAACAATGGTGGGGTGCGCATGGTCAAGGGCGCGCATGGGTTGGGATGTGTCTGGGCTTACACGAGAGAAGCAGAAGTTAACATGTACCCTATAGAATGCAAACCGAAGGTTTCCGAAGACGGCCGAACGAAGTTGAGGATTTAGAGAGGAACTAAATGACGTCATCTTTTGCCAATCCTTGCTACTTGTCCAGTACATTTAACATCAATGCATACACCCGGTTCGCATCGTCAATGCCGCGAATGCAGTTAGTAAAAACATCGGAAACGTCTTCCATGTTATACGGATCAACAATCGCATCGCGTGCATATTAAAAATTCAAAAGGGTGGTAACACACGTACACAAATTGGTTGCAAGTCGTGTGGTAGAAGATGCGGTGCTACTATAAACAAAAACTTAATATAACACTTTAAACCTTTATTAAGGGAATACCAAATTTGTTGTCTACAGAATACTTACTAGGAAAACAATTTAATTTTAAATAACTTCTTCGTCATATTTTAGGAAATAGGAGGCTTGAATATTTTCCTTGGAAACAATCAAAGTTGCCGAAGACACTCGAACAGTGCACAAGCGCGGTCACTAAACCAATTAGCATTAATACCAAGTATTCCGTACTTTCGTAGGTTGCTCATTTCCTAGAACCAAATCTTCCTCATAGCGGCCGGTAGCACGTAATGATTTCTAGAACCGGCAAGTACTTGATTTCGCCCAAATAGAGAATTAGATGCGCTATGCCTGTCAACTTCCGATTCCCTCGTAAAAGGTAGAAAAAACTCAGTCAATCATCCATCTAACTTATACTTCGACCCACTCCCGTTCTGATAATTTTCAAACATTTTTCAAACGACAATGGTCTCAGAATTTTTAAACCTACGAGGGATCTATAAGTTGTGATCAATTACACGTTTGAGCTAACCGTAAACTAACATATTTTATAGTAACAGTGCGCTGTATGATACATGCATACCCCTTCTCTGCGCTACTGCTATTTTTGTAGTGACAATATAATGTTGGTTAAAATTTGCAACCTTTCTGACGCCGAGCAAACATCTGCAAACAAAGGAATGTTTATTCTAAAAAAGAAATTTGTGGTGCATTTAACAGCTATCCACAAAGAAAGTTCAACCTATTTGTTTCAGCTAGGCATGGTGTTAAAGCTAAGCTTCCGTTTTCTCTGGCAAGTAATCTTCAAGCCTTTATTGAAATTTTATTATTATTTTACTTGTATATATGAGAAATTTACAAAAACTTGAAACAAAAAAAATTCTGAGACAAAAAACTGAAAAAAACTATTCTGAAACAAAAAAACTAGAGACAATTAAAAAAGTCGCAAAGCGCACAAGAGACTAGATCACGTTTTAACTAACGTAAGAAAAATTCTTAGAAACAAAGCCAAACCTCTAATTCAGCAACCTTAACTGGCACAGAAATTTTTAGAATTTCTGAATTAAATCTTAACTGGCGCAAGCAATTTTTAGAATTGCTGATTCAATCTTAACTAACGCAAGAAATTAGTAGAATTTCTAATTCTACAATCTTAACTAACACAAGAAACAAATTCTAATCCCACAATAAAAGAATTAACTGACGCATAAAAATAATTTAAATACACCAAGAATAAAAACGCGAAAGCTAGAACCACGAGCAATTAAAACCGAAATCGAAGTAACAGCGCAACTATCCAAACACGAATACCATCCATAAATAGACAACTTGCAATCTATTATTAAAAACAACATCTTAATACAAGAAATAACGAAGCGCGATTTCAAATTGAACGCAAAACTAACACTCATCGTCTCATCCCTACAAAAGTGAATGAAAACTAACCTTGAATAAATACGCATAAATCTAATAATAAATCACAAACAAAAGCTATTTAAATACATCGCGAAACCTTTCAGAATTCAAGCATTATAAACAGCATAAAATTACGATCGGAAACTTTTGTAAAGTATTAATTTAAAAATACGTTTAAATTAAAAAATCAACTTAGGAAGGATAAACAATTACGGTACTAAGAACGCATATTACAACCTTATTCAAACGTAAAAAATTTAATTAAATATTTCAGTAAATTAAAGACGCACAAATTGTATTGTATAAAATCACTGCGAGTACTAAATAACACCCAAGGTATAATTAAAAATAACTTATAATAAAGACGCTAAACGCAACTAAGTAACTAACAACATCCTGTAGCAGATTATAACATTGTAAGCATTGCAGACACCTTACAATCGCAAAAACCAAGGAGATAATTATTACGCACCTAAATAAAATCGACATAATTAAAAATTAGAGAAGTAATAACTGACGCAACTAACGCAAAACATTCAAACCCGATAAATTACCACAAAAATCACTCAGCCTATTGAAACTTTGGAAATTAAAATTAAAAAATCGGCAAATTAAGAGCAAACTCAACCAAACCAATACCAAGCGTAAAACTCATTAAATACCACCGAAAAACCACAAAATAAATCCAAATTTTTTCAAAAAAAAAAAATTTTTTTTACTTTTTTAAAATTACCCAAATATTACCCCAGCCAAGATGACTAATGAAATGAAACTGTACCTCGAAATGATACACCAATTTAACGGCAATGACAAATGCTTACTGATTAATTACATTTCAGCCAGCGAAATATTTCTAAAAACCTTTTATAAGCCAGGTGATAACGACCGAAACACTTTACTTATTCGCCTTATTACCAGTAAACTAACCGGAAGGTCACAAACATTAATAACCAGTCGCGAAGACGTAGACCAATGGGAACAGTACAAATCAATATTAATTGCATATTTCGGCGATCAACGTAACCTAAAATGTTTAGTAAGGGAACCTAAGAATGGAACACAACCAGTCACCCTATCAATTTGGAATGAAATGCCAAGATGTAAGAAGCTTAATCTTGACAAAACTCAAAATCGAAGAAACCGACCCAAACGTAAGACTCTTAAAAACGAAAATGTATGACGAGGTGGCATTAGATACCTATCTAAATGCACTACCCGAACGACTTTCAGATAAAATTAGATTTCAACATCCCCAAAACTTAGAATCAATGGATATGATAATCGAAGAAGAGAATGTAATGTACTATAGAAACCGACATATAACCCCAACGCGAATAAAAGCTACACGCCAATGAAAACTATACAACCCGCAAGACAAATAAATCCACAATAAAAATTTAACCCGTTCAATGCACAAACAAACCAAACGCGAACAAATAATCCACATTTTAATAACTCAAACTTTAACAACCAATACAAACAATTCTCAAAACCAACGTTTTACCCGAACTTTTCAAAACCCGCATTTCAACCGAGATTCAATCGAAATATAAATCAACAAAGACCAGCATTCAACGCGAATCGTAACAGAAACTCACCGATGATAAACATTAATAATCCCAATAATTATTACAAACCTACGCCAATGGATACCTCATCCGGTAACACCAGACCCAACACAAAAATAAAGCACATAAGACCAAACCCCAATCAAAAACGCACTTTTACTTCAGAAGAGCTATTTCACCTAGAAGTAGAAGAGTATGAAGATGACCAGAATAATAACAATCGACCGTGTACGAATAACCAACAAAATCAATCAAACCACTATGAACGCGAAGAACCATATGAAAATTACGAGGAAGACGACGAAGAGAACACATGTTCAAATTTTCAAATTGACCATTTTATAAACGACCTAACGTAATAAATCTAAATAATATGAATCACCTTGTATTACCCTATATCGAAATACCACACGCTGACTTTAAATTACTAATCGATACCGGATCTTCAAAAACATTAATAAGCCCGCGGACAGTAAAGAAACATTATTTAAACTATGTAGAAGGAGAACCCTTCAAAATTAAAACCGGCCATCAAACAACCCTACATCAATTCGTAGCAAACATACCTTTACCAAAAACCTTTAACGTAAAGATGAAACACAAATTTTGCATATTTGAATTTAATGACAAATATGACGGACTATTAGGAATGGACCTTCTAAAAAAATTAGGAGCCAACATAGATATCAAAAACCGATTATTAAGAACCAAATATGGACGAATCCCCATCAAATTTTAAAACACCCAAATCGACGAAAAATATACATTAAAACCCCGAACAGAAAAAAAAATAAGAATCCCCCTAAATTCAAATAAAAACTTAGGAATAATAAACCACATAACTTTTCAACAAGGAGTAGAAACCCCAACCGCATTAGTAAAAATCAAAGATAATTACGCCACAACAGCAATATTAAACTCAAATGACTACCCCGTAGAACTATCTTTAACAAATACGATTAACGTAGAAAAATTAAACTTTAGCGAAATGGAAATAGAGGAAAACTTAAACGAAAATTACAACCCCGCAGAAAATGACGAAATGTCAAAACAAAATAATATCCGATTTAACCGCGACATAAATCACGAGGAACAAAAAGCAATACAAAAATTATGTTACGAGTACCGCGACATATTCCATTGCGAAAGAATACCCCTAACGTTTACAAATACAGTTAAACACAACATTGAGCTAACGGATAACAAACCTATATTCACCAAAGCATACAGATTACCCCAGGCAAGTCAGGAAGAAGCTGACAGACAAGTAGCCGATCTATTAGATCAAGATATAATACAACACTCCAATTCACCATAGAGCAGCCCCGTACTAATAGTACCAAAGAAACTAGACGCATCAGGAAAACGGAAATACCGAATGGTAGTAGATTACCGCTAACTGAACGAAAAAACGGTAGACGCTAAATACCCGTTACCGAATATAACAGAAATATTAGATAAGTTAGGCAAATGCCAATATTTTTCGACGCTAGACTTAGCATCAGGATACCATCAAGTGGAAATGGAAGAAGGAGATACACAGAAAACAGCCTTTAGCTCACCTAGAGGACAGTACGAGTATAAACGGATGCAATTTGGACTGAAGAACGCACCGGTAACTTTTCAACGAATAATAGATAACATACTACGAGGGATACACAACGAAATATGCCTTTGTGCCTAGATGATATAATAGTGTATTCAACATCATTAGTGGAGCACATTGAAAGATTAAGAGAAGTGTTCGAAAAATTAAGAACCGCAAAATTTAAAGTACAACTAGATAAGAGCGAATTTCTACAGAAAGAAGTAGCCTTTTTAGGACACATAATAACACTCCAAGGAGTGATGCCGAACCCCGACAAAACAAACGCTGTATTAAATTACCCCATACCCAAAACGAATAAAGATATTAAAGGATTTTTAGGCCTTAGCGGATATTACCGAAAATTTATAAAAGGTTATGCTCAAATAACAAAGCCTCTAACCAATTGTTTAAAAAAGGGAAACAAAATTGTACATACCCCAGAATTCATAAAAGCAGTAGATAAAATCAAAAGCATTTTAACAAATCACCCCGTATTAGAATACCTAGACTTTCGAAACCTTTCATTTTAACAACGGACGCATCAAATGTAGCCTTAGGCGCAGTATTAAGCCAAGGAACAGTAGGTAACGATAAACCCATCAATTACGCATCAAGAACCCTTAACGAAACAGAGCAACGATACAGTACGATAGAGAAAGAATTGTTAGCCATAATTTGGGCAACAAAGTATTTCAGACCGTACCTATACGGACGGAAATTCTACATATATATACCGATCATAGACCATTAGTATGACTATGCAAACTCAAAGAACCTAACTCGAAATTACAAAGATGGAGAATCAGACTAGAAGAATATGACTATGAGATCATATACAAAAAGGGAATTTACAACAATAACGCAGACGCTTTAAGTAGAATCCAACTTAACGCACTAGAAACCGAATCAGTAATAGGAAACGTAAACGAGAATGAAATTAGAGAAGACCCAGAAGAAATGGAAACCATACATTCGACACAAAATGACGAACCGAAAACCACAATTAAAATTTTAAACGAAGCTATAGACATGGAGTCCAATCAATTTATAATCACAGAAGTTTTAAACAACCCCAACCCTGTAAAATACACAAAAGTGGATTGTTAAAACTTCATACAGTTGGAGGTCAGCGATTGACAATATAGATGGCCTTATCGTATATTATTGTTGTGCTATACATATGGCGGAGCGATAAAGCTTTTTCGCTTGACCAACATGACACTCTCTCGTATCGTTTCACCGACTCAACACCTAATAACTATAACCGCGAGTGCATAAGTGCTGCTGCCCGACCAAGTTGCGTCGACCGGTAAACAACACCTATCTTCGCGGGAGTAAATTGGTGAACAACATTGCAAGGTAAGCAAAGCATTAATTACGGTTTGATCTATGTTACTGTTTTTCGCGCCTTACCTCCAATTGCATACAATTACAGTCCATTTGCTAAGCTTTAAGCTTTGGGAAACGTTCTGGAGCTGTCCCGATTTTTTATACACTCCAACGTGTACCACACAAAAAGTGGTGCTTCTGAGCCTCATATCACAAAAAGTGGTCCTACTGAGCAAATAAGCTTTGAATTATAGTCAAAATTAATATAATGCATTAGCGGGATCATTAAAATTTAAATTATCACATTAATTCATTTTCAAAACTATTTTCTAAAAGTGGGTTTGAATATTAAAATGCATGATTTCTATTAAAGATTTCAACAAAACGAGTACTTTGCATTTAGCATTACAGGTGTTTAAAAACTTGTTCCAATTTATTTAAAGTTTGTAGTTTATTAACATCTTGTTACTACGCTTATCAATCAGCTGTGTAGATAACAAAATAAGTCAAAAGACTTTAACGAAACTGTTTGTTTACATTTTTGTTTGTAAATACTACGTACCTAATGCACTTTATTTCTTAGAGTTCTGAATTCACTTATGTTAGTTTAAGTCTGTATCAGCATTAACATTGCTTCTACACGAGTACTGTGTTTACCTTTAAGGCTTTGCAACTGCGTTACATTTTCTTTTAGTTATTTGTGTTTTCAATTTGTTACGAGTATACCTGGTACAATATGGAACCAGAACGTGAAGTTATTGTTGAATTTAAACGATTAACAAATCGCAAAGAAAGGTACTGGCGACGTTTGCAAGATTGTTACGATTTAATTTCTACGTTACCAACTAATCTTGATCAATTTAAAGCTCGTGTTAGTCAGCTAGATGACGTAAGAACAAAATTTTTAGATGTCTTAGATGAATTATCGTCACTCTCTGACGTTTATAAAACCTTATTTACGGATACCGTTAATCTAGAATCTACGTTCAATACTATGTACTATGATATTTTAGCTAATGCGGCGCGCTATGTCGCTCCAGACACAACGCCCAATGTAAATACTATTGATATTTCTGGAAATACCAGATCTAATGTTCATTTACCAGAAATAAAAATAGATATATTTCGAGGTGACCCCGAGAAATTCGGTGCGCTTAAATCTCTATATGACAACATTATTCACAATAATAACGCACTTAATGATTGCGAAAAATTCACATATTTGCTTTCTTATTTGGATGCGACGGCATTAAAGCTAGCACAATCTGTTCGATTTGCTCCAGAAAATTATATGGTTGTTTATAATCTCTTAGTTCAACGCTACACTAATAAACGGATAATTGCTAATTATTATTTATCCAAAATATTTTCACTAACTCAACTAAAAACGGATTCCCCAAAAGTTCTTAGTAATTTATGTGAAACCCTGCAAGCCAACGTCACAGCTCTTATCGACATGCAGCTACCTGAGTTGGCCGATTACATATTTTTATTTTTTTCCCTCGGTTTATTAGACCCGAAGTCGAGACAAGAATTCGAAAAGGAACATTTAAATCAAACATTTCCGAAATTTAACGATTTTATAAAATATTTACGCAACAAATGTTCTATCTTAGCACTGGTGAGCGGTAACAATAATACACCACCATCAAAAAATGTGTCTAGTCCACCATAAAGGGCTAACCCTCAACCATATTATACAAATTCTGTACACAATAAGCGTGCAACAATGTCCGCACAAGAAGTTACTTCACGACAATTTAATGCCAAGCAGGCCGTTTCTAAGCCCTGTCCTGCCTGCGACGATCAGTTCCACAAATTTTACAGATGTTCAAAATTATTAGCTTTATCAACTCTAGAAAGGCAATACATGGTAAAGCAATATCATAGATGTTTTGCGTGTTTATCACCACATCCCCTTTCGATTTGTAAGTCAAAATATCAGTGCAAATGGTGCGGTAGTAAAATGCACCATACGCTACTGTGTATCGAGGCACCAATTTCATGCAGTACTCCGACTCCGCCACAAAGCGCGGCAGGACACTCTTCAGGTGCCGCTAATTCGGCTGAACATTTTCCTGCTCCAGTTTCTCTTGTTCATTCCTGTGCAAATGAACAGGGAACCGTTGCGCTTTTAGCCACGGCGCAGGTACGAATTTTAGCCTGTGACGGTAGTTGGCATCGCTGTCGCTTGGTTTTAGATCAAGGGTCGCATTCTAATTTCATCACATTATCTTTAGCTAACAAGTTAGGTCTTAAACGCAAGAAATGTCCTTTTGAAATACGTGGAGTAGGCCAATCTCCGCTAGAAAAGGTTCATGGAATTGCTACCTGTAACGTTACATCAATATATGATCAAAACGTTTCTTTAAATTTACAGGCTGTCGTTTTATCTCGTATTACCGCAGATCTTCCGATAGCAAATTTATCTAAGCATTTAATAGACAAATTTTCGTCCCTACAATTGGCGGATCCTGAATTTCACAAATCCGCTCCGGTCGATATGCTGTTAGGTGTTCAAGCTGTCTTAGATGTCACACCCAACGATTCGTTGCGTATAACAGGCAAGCCATCGGCGCTTCTTACCTCGTTTGGTTGGGTTATTATGGGTGACGTACCAGCTTTAAGTCAACCGTATTCAGGGGTTGCGTTGTACACTAGCATATCGGAAGAACCGTCCCTTAACGACACCATTCGTGCCTTCTGGGAAGCTGAAGAAATACCATTTACGCCGCCAATGTCGCCTGAAAACGTGGCTTGTGAAAATTATTTCAAGTCCACTACTATACGAAACGAGTTAGGCCAGTGTGTGGTTCGACTACCGTTCATAGAAAACATTTCCCGAACATTAGGTTCAACACGAGAATTAGCTACCAATCGCTTTCTAAAACTAGAAGCTCGATTTGCACGCGACAAAAACTTTTATAAATTATATTCAGAAAATATTGCTAATTATATATCGCAGGGACAACTCACTCCCGCTGTGAAACAGTCCTTATATATTATGACTCACCACGGCGTGGTTAAAAATAAGCCTTCTAGTACTCAAGTTCGAGTCGTGTTTAGTCCTGCCGATAGGGATATTAATGGTACAAGTCTCAATGATATTCTTTTACCGGGCCCCAAATTACAATCTGATATTGGTCTTGTAATAACAAGATTTCGAATACCTCAAGTCGCACTCACTTGCGATATTCGACAAATGTTTAGATCTATAGTCGTTCACCCAGAAGATAGAAAATTTTTACATATTTTTTGGAGGTTTCACCCTTGTGAACCTTTAACGGAATATGAACATACCCGCGTTATTTTTGGCGCTACCTGTAGCCCTTTCCTTGCCCTTCGTGTTCTACAGCAGCTGGTAGAAGACGAGAGTCACTCGTACCGCCGGGCTTCCCTAGCCCTTAAATCATCAACTTACATTGATGACATCTTGACTGGATCCGATTCTGTAGGAGAAACCCTCCTTCTAAAAAATGAATTGATCAATTTACTAAAACTAGGTAACTTCGACTTAGGAAAATGGGGAAGTTCACACACTTCAATTATTGATAAGTCGCAGACGGACGTTCTAAATCTACCGAACTCTAATCCTACTTTGACAACACGTGATGTTCTGGGTCTCTGTTGGGATATGGGTTCCGATACATTTAGATGTAAAGTTCCAAATATTGCAGACATCCCTACTAAGCGAGGAATTTTGTTACGCATAGCACGCATATTTGATATTAATGGTTATTTAAGTCCATTTACGGTTCTTCTCAAATGCCTTATGCAACGCCTATGGCTACAAAAGGTGGATTAGGATGAACAATTGCCCGCAGAAATTCTTCAAGAATGGCAGCAAATTCAAATTGAACTGCCACTTCTCGAATACATAACAATACCACGATCTATTTGGAAAATCGGCAACAGTCAAGCCCGTTTAATCGGATTCTCCGACGCCAGTTCCGTAGCGATGGCCGCTGTTGTGTATCTGCGATTAGAAGTAGATGAAAAAATATATGTACATTTGATAGCTTCTAAAACCCGTGTAGCCCCTTTGAAAACGTGGACCATTCCTCGTCTTGAATTAGGAACGGCATGTCTTTTGGCAAAACTAATGAAACATTCAGCATTAGCATTTGACACCATCAATTTACTAGATCCAATATGCTTTAGTGACTCTAAAACACACTGACTTGGATTTGTACGCCACCTTATCAGTTAAAATTATTTTTTGCGAACCGATTGGTGCAAATTCATGAAAATCAACCCACAGCCATATGGAGATACGTTCCCAGTTCTGCGAATGCTTCCGATCCTGCAAGCCGAGGATTGAGGCCATCCGAACTACTGAATTGTACACTCTGGTGGCAGGGTCCTGATTTTTTATACCGCGATTATTGTGATTGGCCAAGCGATAAATACACACACAATATTGCAGACGGGTTTAAAGCCGTACAATACGCACTCGTCTCTACTGTTGATGTGAAACAATACTTGGTAGTACTACAAAGGTCCTCGAACTTGCTAAAAGTTCAACGAATTTTTGCATACGTTAAAAGGTTCACGTTTAACTGCCTTGCACGCAAACGTAATCTTGCAAGGACTACTGGTCCGTTAAATGCCTCTGAGTATCGTAGCGCTCTCACATTTGCCATTAGAATTACTCAGTATGAGCACATCTACGACGATATCGTCTTACTAGAAAAAGGGCAACCTAGCACAAAAATGTACCGTCCGTTGTCGCCTTTTCTCTCTCCAACGAGATTAGTCATGGTGGGGTGCCGTTTGCGCCATTCCAGCCTTTCCATAACTAGCAAACATCCCTACCTTATCCCAAAAAATAGCAGGTTAGCTGTATTAATATGTGATTACTATCACATATATTCAGGTCATGCGGGTCCGCGGCTAACTCAATCATTAGTTACCCGTACATTTTGGATTCCTTGTATCCGTCAGTTAATTCGAAGTAGAATATTTCGCTGCCTGACTTGCTATCGCTTCCAAGGGGAGCCTATTCAGCCTCCTATGGCAGATCTTCCGCTTTATCGCCTCGAACCCGGAAGATGCTTTGCGCATACCGGTTTGGATTTTGCCGGTCCTTTTACAATCAAGCTATCCTCGTTGCGATCGACCAATTTTCAAAAGGCATATATTGCCCTCTTTATTTGTATGGTGTCACGTGCCATTCATATGGAGGTTGTCACAGCTTTAACAACGGAAGCCTGTCTTGCTGCATTAGATAGATTTATAGCCAGACGCGGGTTACCCACGAACATATACTCCGATCAGGGCCGCAATTTTCGTGGGGCGGCTAGAGAAATGTTAGAAATATATAAACATTTTGATCAAGCTAATCCCGTCATTGCGCACTACTTATCCTCTAGGGGTATAGATTGGTGTTTCAACCCTCCCTATGCACCCCATTTTGGGGGGCTTTGGGAAGCCGGCGTCAAGAGTGCTAAATTTCACTTGAAACGAATAGTGGGTAGAACGACACTTTCTCTGGAGGAATTTAGCACAGTTGTGACCCGCATAGAAGGAATCTTAAATTCCCGTTCATTTTGCGCACTTACAACGTCACCTGACGAAGGCACGGATGCCTTGACTCCGGGCCATTTTCTAACTGGTGGACCTTTAATTACGCGGTGTGAAGTGGACCTACAAAAGGTTCCTGCAAATCGGCTTAGTCGTTGGCAAATGTCCCAACAACTTGTACAGAGCTTTTGGAAGTGCTGGTCCATAGGGTACTTGCACAGCTTACAGCAAAGGCCTAAGTGGAACACCCCTTCCAAAACCATAAAAGAAGGGGATCTAGTACTTTTTTTTACTCCCGATTCACCCCCGGCGTATTGGCCTTTGGCGAGAGTGGCAAAGCTTTTACCGGGTAAAGATGGTGTAACAAGAGTTGTAAAGCTAAAAACACCCACAGGCGAAGCGGTCCGCCCAATTAACAAGGTGGTACCACTTCCTCCACCATAAGTAATTCAGCATTCTAACATGCAATTTTTATTTTTTTTCTTCTTTCTCTACAAATTATGTTTTATTTTATATTTTAATGCAGGAAGCAAAATGCACAGTACTCGATTAATTTATACATACTTAAACATTTTTTTTAAATTTCTATTTTTATTTTTTCTCCCATTCATTTCACGGTATACAACAAAATTTACCATTTTGGGTGGGGGGTATGTTAAAACTTCATACAGTTGGAGGTCAGCGATTGACAATATAGATGGCCTTATCGTATATTATTGTTGTGCTATACATATGGCGGAGCGATAAAGCTTTTTCGCTTGACCAACATGACACTCTCTCGTATCGTTTCACCGACTCAACACCTAATAACTATAACCGCGAGTGCATAAGTGCTGCTGCCCGACCAAGTTGCGTCGACCGGTAAACAACGCCTATCTTCGCGGGAGTAAATTGGTGAACAACATTGCAAGGTAAGCAAAACATTAATTACGGTTTGACCTATGTTACTGTTTTTCGCGCCTTACCTCCAATTACATATAATTACAGTCCATTTGCTAAGCTTTACGCTTTGGGAAACGTTCTGGAGCTGTCCCGTTTTTATACACTCCAACGTGTACCACACAGGATAATAAGAAAATTTACCAAGTTCAAATAACCAAAGACGACAATGAGTCACAAATAATTAAAATTCTAAAGGAATACACCCTCGAGAAAAAAACGATTTTACTTTTATTTTAACACGGAAAACTTGTACAAACGATTTTCAGAAATATATGTAAAACTATTCAACAATTCTGGCCCCGAACTTATAAGATGCAGAAGAAAATTAATAACATTAGACGACCCTGACGAAATAAACGATGTAATAAGAAGCCAACACGAAGGAAAGACCAACCATCGAGGAATAAACGAGACCCTAAAACAAATCATGAGACGTTACTATTTGAAGGACATGAAAAAATTAACTACAGACTTTATCAATCAGTGTGAATTATGTGATATAGCCAAATATGACAGAAAACTCCCAAAGATACCCCTAATGTTAACTAAAACACCAGACAAACCTTTCCAGAAATTACATGCAGATACTCTAGTAGTAGAAGCACAAAGTTACCTAACAATCGTGGACGCATTTACGAAAATAGGACAAGCAATACCAATCACTTCTAAAAATAGTATAGACGTAACCCAAGGATTTCTACACTATTTTACATTTTACGAAACACCCGAAACAATAACATTAGATAACGGAAGCGAATTTAAAAACGAAACAATTCAAAACACTTTGGAATTACACAAAATAAAAATTCACTTTATAACGGAGAACCACCCTGAATCCAATGGACTAATCGAAAGACTACATTCAACCCTATTAGAACAGATCAGATTATTAAGAATAAATTACAAGAAAGAACACATAACTAACTTAATGTCATACGCATTAATCGCGTATAATAACACCATTCATTCAACGACAAATTTTACACCCTTAGAACTAACCCTAGGACACTCAGATTCACGCAACCCGTACGATATACATTATAACAAAGAAATCTACCAGCAATACGCTAAAGACCACAAGGAGAAACTAAAAATAACCTATGACAAAGTAAAGGACAAATTAGATATCGATAAAGAACGCATTACCCCGACCCGTAATAAAAACTCAGACATAAACAAATTTTCCATAGGACAAACCGTATTTGAGAAAAATTACCAAAGCAAAAGACACAAAACGGCACCGAGAAACTTAGGACCCTTTAAAATAAAACGAATATCCGACAAAAACGTAGCCGCGATAGACGACGGCAAGATAACAAAATATGTTCACCTCAAAAATTTAGGACACCCTGTACTTTCAGATGGACAATCGTCACCCTTACCGTCAACCTCCACTCAGGTAGAACGGACACAGAAATTATAATTGAAGACATAAAGAATAACCCCGGTATACTACCAATAAAATTAGGCAGTATGCAGAACACTATAGATTATTGGACCTTTGCAGAAAAATTCGATTTAACCGAGCTAAAACAAGAATTTCAAATAATGAAAAATAATTATTTTCGACTAAAACAGTCAATGGACACAACAAAATTCGGAAAAGAATACGCAATAGAAATGATGAACTACGACAGTATAACAGAAAGCATTTTGAAAAATATAGAAGACAAATTTAATCGACTAATACCTACAGAACAAATAACGAGAAGAAAAAGAGGACTAATCAACGGATTAGGAAATCTAATCAAAGCAATTACCGGAAATTTAGATAACCAAGACGCAGAACGCTATGACAACGCAATACAACAATTGATAGAAAATTAAAACGACATTAAAACCATAATTAGTAATCAAATATCGTTAACACAATTAACGATCATCAAATTTAATGAAACCCTAAGAAAATTAGTTAGAAATCAAGATAGCATAGCCAATCGAATAGAACAGTAACCTTTGTAAAATTAAATACCCTACATTCAAGTATCATAGAACCAATAGATTTATTAAAAGAATTATTAAGAATAAAATCTTTTATAACTAATAGTAAATTACCTTTCGATGTATTAGAATCAAATATTTTAATATTTGAAAAAATAGCTATAGTTAAAGGCTATGTAAAAAATAACGATATAACATTTTTAATAGAAATACCAATAGTAGAGATTAACAGTTACAATTATTATCACTTATTTGCTTTTCCAATGAAAATGACTAGCACATACCAAGTTATTATTCCAAAAAACCAAATTCCTATCCTTAAATGAACAAAGATATGGTTATACGAACGAAAAATGTAATGAAGTCACACCCAGTCAATACTTATGCCAATCATTGACAACAACCACAATTCATGAAGACAGCCCTTGCGAAGTACAACTACTAAAATTTACCAATTTTATATGAAAATTGTGAAGCCAAACCTGTACAAGTCACAAACATGAAAACTCAGAAAGTAACGGAAAATAAATGGATAGCCATTTTTCCCACCGAAGTAATCGCAATAATGTATTGCAATCAAGATGAAAGTAATTTAGCATTAACCGGAAGTAAATTAATCACCCTTAAGAAAAATTGTTATTTGAAATTAAAAAACGAAATAATTAGAGTTTACCAAGATCCCGTACAAAGCAAGAAATTAGCAAATCTACCCGATTTTCAAATCAAGACTACCCAAGACAAAGACGAAGAAATAATTCAAAAACCAATGCAATTGGAACACCTGGAATTAGACAACCTAAACCACGCCATGAAACTCATGGAAGATTATAAAGAACATCTGAACGAGATCAAGACGCCCAAAGTGCACTATGAAAATATTAGTGTATGGACAATTATATTGATTTTATTGACTATTTTATTGATCACTTATGTAATGTACAAAATATGTATTAGATTTAAGAATAATAAAAAAAACAGTTTTAGATTTAAGAAACCCAAACAAACAAATGTACCCCTAGAAAATATGAATTTTAAATGAGATTAAACGAAAACCAATTTAATTAAAAATCAAGAAAAGGTAAAAACCCTTAATTTTTAATGTACGTTGGGAGGAGTTATGTGATCCCCCATTTGTTATACCTATAAAACTAATAAAGTTATTAGGAAATATTAGGAAATATTAGGAAATGTACAACAATGTCATAAAAGATAAATTGTTACAATTTATTATAATTATTTCAGTTTCCCACGAATGGAAACGCTACAAAGTAGCACAAGGATAAGTGACACTGCAGATGTTAGGTCACAGACGGTCGTAGGAAGTCACGTACCGAGATTACGCAGAATAAGCCTGCAACATTGTAATTATGAATAGCTTTTAAGATAGCAACTAAGTATTATGAATAGAGCCAAGGGTAAGCGGACACTAGGTCCGCAGGTTCCCACAGAATTGTAAAGAGGTAGGGAGATTATAAAAAGACCGGGAGCTCCACTCCCAGTCAGTTCATCAACGTTCAGCTTTCACATTGCAGTCCGTCGGTAACTCACTTGTACAATTAAGTATTAACTATTTCGACTTAGAATAAATTAATTCAAGATTGTAAAATTCCATGTTCAAATCTGTTTAAACAAATAAATGTGTTAAGGACCAAAGAAGTCTTTTTAAAAAAGACCGCTCGAAGCCACGAGCCTTAACTGGCGTCCTTGCGTAAAAGGATGGTATTAAATCCGTATATTTTTTAAAAGGTTATTCTAAAAACGTATTTATCGAAATGGCAGATATCATAGACGAACTAAGGAATGCGGGTTTCCTAACCTTGGCGTACACCACACGCAAAGGGATTCCGTTAAACATTGTATATTTGCCTAATAAAGAACCTTTCGGATCATTTAAAACCGAGGGTCTTACATCCGATAACAACCATATATTTTAAAAAGTGGTGAACGTGCAACTACGCAACAGTGAGTAAGGGAATAAAGATTTTCTCCAATGCCGATAAGAAGAAGTCAATCAAGCTAACAAGATACGTATGCAGGATAGAGTGGGAGTGCCGCGATTAAAAGATTGTCACAAGCTGCAAGAATTACAGGAAGGAATGGATCTGGTTGTCGGTGGAATCAAAGACTTTATATATAGGGGCAAACTTCGGTACATTTTGCAGTTCGAAAACCTAGACGGTCTCTATGTGTCAAACTATTGGCTAGAAAAGAAGATAGAGGACTTGGGTGTCGATTTAAATTTTAAGCTGCGAATAAAATTATATAAAATTAAAACCACTCCGGACAAACATAAAGAAAGGACTGTCTTCTGTGTATAACTTTGTATTAAATTATGTTTAAATTGCTCCATGCTTGGCATTAAATTTTTTAAAATTTTGTTATGTATAATGTCAGAATAAAAATTTTAGAATAGTATTACATTGTTCTTTATTTATAAAAGACTATGACGTCACGACGAAATAGCATTCGCACAGAAAGGTAGTAGCGCAGAGAAGGGGTGTGCATATTATACAGCGCACTGTTGCTATAAAATATGTTAGTTTACGGGTAGCTTGAACGTGTAATTGATCACGGCTTATAAATCCATCGGAGGTTTAAAAATTCTAAGACCATTGTCGTTTGAAAAATGTTTGAAAATTATCAAAACGGGAGCGGGTCGAAGTATAAGTTAGATGAATGATTTACTGAGTTTTTTCTACCTTTTACGAGGGAATCGGAAGTTGACAGACATAGAGCATCTAATTCTCTATTTGGACGATATCGAGTACTTGCCGGTTCTAGAAATGATTACGTGCTACCGACCGCTATGAGGAAGATTTGGTTTTAAGAAATGAGTAACCTACGAAAGTACGGAATACTCGGTATTAATGCTATTCGGTTTAGTGACCGCGCTTGTGCACTCTTCGAGTGCCTTCGGCAATTTTTGATTGTTTCCAAGGAAAATATTCAAGCCTCCCATTTCCTAAAATATGACGTAGAAGTTATTTAAAATTAAATTGTTTTATTAGTAAGTATTCTGTAGACAACAAGTTTGGTATTCCCTTAATAAAGGTTTAAGGTGTTTTATTAAGTTTTTGTTTATAGTAGCACTGCATCTTCTACCACACGACTTGGAACCAATTTGTGTGCGTGTACTACCACCCTTTTGAATTTTTAAAATGCACTCGATGCGATTGTTGATCCGTATAACATGGAAGACGTTTCCGATTTTTCTACTAACTGCATTCGCGGCATTGACAACGCGAACCGGGTGCATGCATTGCTGTTAAATGTACTGGACAAGTAGCAAGGATTGGCAAAAGATGACGTCATTTAGTTCCCCGCTGAATCCTCAACTTCGTTTGGCCGTCTTCGAAAACCTTCGGTGTGCATTCTATAGGGTACATGTTAACTTCTGCTTCTCTCGTGTACGCCCAAACACATCCCAACCCATGCGCACCGCTGACCATGCGCACCCCACCATTGTTTGAATAACTTAAGTTGTTCCAAGGAGAATGTTTTACTTTACAGCCTTTTGTTAATGTATAAATGTATTTAGTTTTTAATAAAATATTTGTGGGAATTGTTTTTTTATTTATCTTAGCTAAAAGCATATCTTTAAAATTTGAAAAATTATATATTTGCAAATAAATTCAGTTCTCTTTTAATAAAAGATGCAGACCTACCTTAAATTTTCAATATGAGGAAAAAACACTATTTATTTAAAATTTTGATGAACCTACACAAAGCGTGTGGGACTAATAGACTTAACTAATCAGTCCGTGTTTTATACGGTTTGAAATAATTAACTGTTAATCGATCTATATTACAAAATGAAGTTTGCATTTCCCTAGTCGAGGTCGTAATAGAAAGCACATTGTGTGAATCCCCAGCAATTATACGTGAATTTTCTAATGCACGACATTGAAATATATTTCTCAAACATATAGTCTACGCTACTTTCACTTCGACTTCACATAATGTAAAGCTATTAATTTTGGAAGAGAAATGTATTTTCCAAAGTACATATTTAGCATTGAGCATATAATTATTTGTGACATACTTAGTAATTAGGAAAATGTTAAACCAGAAATTGATGACTGTTTAAAATTTTAAAAGGCAGCGGTTTTGAATATTCTAAAAACAGTACATTACTGTCTGAAAATGGTTTTAAATATTAAACACTTGTGGCTTATAAAGAACTCATTTCTAAAATCCCCGCAGTTTTAGATTTATCACAAAATGGTTGTTTAAAGCATGCAAAAATTTAGAGGTTTAGGACTTTAAAAGTGTAACTTTGTAAGGGGTGGTCGGATTTTAAATTTGTTTGAAGATTCGGATTCTGCGTGAAATTCTAGTTTAGTTTGATGTATTGCATAACTAAACAATTTATAAGGACGACCATAAAATCTCTGCCTGCAGAAAATCTTAAAATTTGAGTGGCTCTTAGGGGGATGATGCAATCTAAAAAATTCCTAGAGATTCGAGTAGATGAGAAAATTCTAATATTAATTGATACCAAACAAGATAGGTTTATCTTGAAAGATGCGATGGCTATTCGGAGAAAACTATTTGTTAGGTTTATTTAAAGAGCAAAAAGCAAAATTTAGAGGTTTAGGACTTTAAAAGTGTAATTTTGCAGGGGGTGCTCTGATTTTAAATCTGTTTGCAGATTCAAATTCTGCGTAACATTCTAGACCAATTTGATGTGTCACGTGGTTAAAAAATTTATAATGACGACCATAAAATCGCTACCAGCAAAAAATCTTAAAATGAGAGTAGCCCCCTGGGGGGGTGATGCAATCTAAGATATTCCTAGAGATTTGGGTAGCTGAAATAAATCTAATATTAATTGATACCAAACAACATAGGTTTATCTTGAAAGATGCAATGGCTAGTCGAAGAAAACTTTTTGGTCCAGATGTGTGTGGAAATGTGGATGCTATTGCAAATGTGGTTCCAGGACCCCCCATACCCCCTACTGTAGGTGTTGGTTGAAAAGTAACCTGAATTGACCCTCAATTCCTCCTAATAGGGATTTCAATGCTTGGTACAAAAAAGGATTGGGTATGATGAAAGACTAGAATAATGGACGCCCTATGACAGATTTTATTGAGTTACGACCAAAGATGTATGCGACGAGGATTTTTAAGTCTGTTATGGGGATTCCTATAGTAGGTCAAAAAATGACCAGAACGGACCTTAAATTTTTTGAGACTTTAATGCTCAAAATACATGGGAAAACCGGTTTTTTTCACTAGAAAATTGCACTTTTTGTGCTCGTACGAAGGTAGTATATCTACTACTAAATTTAATTTTAAAATGTCGATGTACTGACCATTAAATTCAAAATTTGCAAACTTGGATAGTTTGCATACTTTTTGAGATAAGCACCTTTAAAGTCTGGTACAAAGTAACCTTGCATTTGGGGCAACTTTGTGCTAAGAACTAAATTGTGAAAGTTCTAGTTAAAATCAAGTAATTGAAACAAAGATATTTCATACAAATCACAGTTAGACATATAAATAGCAAAATTTGCAAGAACAAATTAGGTACCATCCAGGTATAATAAAACAAAAAATATACAAGTAATGCTTATTTTATTTAAAAACTTAATTAGCTATTTCTGACACACTATACAATCCTCTTTTTGGTTCACAAATAACCTTTAAAACGTTTTCCACATTGAACCATATTTCATCGTGCACGTCGGACCATTTCCACAACCAACCACTTCTCTTCATAGCGCTAACCAAATTGGTGTCATTGTCAACGTCAATTAGTTTACCAGGTTATTCTTGTCCATCATAGCTTACTACTACGTAATCACCTTCCTTAAAGATTTTAGTGTTAGACTCACTACTACTGCTTAGTTTTATACTATTCACAAGATGTTCTTTTAAAACACTTGAATCACGGGCTCTAGCATGATTTATTTCTGCATCAAGATAGTGTTTAGTTTGTCTGTCAAATGTTCTTGACTCTTAAAATCTTCATCTTCTTCAACCGAGCTACAGTCACTTTCCCGAACAGATTAACCATCTGAACATTCATCCTCTGCTGATGAATATGGTGTCTTCTTCTGTAATCTCTTATTTCGTTTCTTGTTACGTTTTGCACCAACGTTATCAGAAATCACTAAGTCCGCAGATGATATGCTTTTTCCGCGAATCACATTAATTCGCTTACGCTTTCTTATTTATCTTGGCTTCGTGGTATCAGATTGTTGCGTTTCCAAAAACTCAATAAAGGAATCATTTATTTTTCCTACTACTTCCGCATCCTCATTTAAGACGATTTTAAGTAGTCTTTTGAGCACAATTATTCTGTTCGGCAGATAAATACATTTGCAAAAGCCAGATTTTAAATTATCGGAATCATTGTGATAGACTTTTTCAAAAAGTTTTTTAATAGGTCAGGAATGCTGTCTTTAAGAATTGTAGAACATCGCTTACTGTTCCGCTTATATGTAAATAATTTATAGCTAAATTTTATTTCATTGAGTTTGTTGGTTATTTTAAATCTGCCGTGGTATGTTTAAACTTATTAGAGTGGAATTCTTATGGTTTTACTTAAAGCACCCGCCAACCAGTGCCGCGAGTGATAAAACTCTGTGTGTTATTCCGCATGTGCAACAACAAGTATCAATTGGAAAATCCACGAAACCAGAAAATAATCGTTTCGTATGTCGAATACAACGCATCGCTAGTTTACATGCTCAACATAGTACAGTATCGAATCGTCTTTTGAACAACACCGCATCGCTATTGTAATCGCTCTACGTAGAACCAATTACATATTATCCGCTTTGTTCAGAACCGCTATTGTAATGTGTGCTTCGCTTCCCCGAAAAACACCTTTTGGCTTTGAATGGGCTAGTGAGTCTGCTAATTCAGGAGTAACTCTTCTCTTTACACTTTAACTTATCTACTTAATATTATCATTCTTATCTTTATTATTTTTATATTTTTTATTTTATTACTTACTTCTTTTCTTGTCTTGATGAAGGCCCTTACAAAAGTGAGCGAAACGTCGACTTTAATTTATAAAATGACACGGTCCCAACCCGGAACCATAAATATTTATAATAACTCCTATCAAGTGTATTTCAATTTATACAGAAATTACAAGTGAATTTAACAAATGGTTACGTTATGTTCATTAACGTTTATAATTAAAAATAATCAGAGTTACTTACACTAATTAATTAAAACTAAATTGAGTAGCTTGAACAACCAACAACGTTAAAGTTGTGAAACTCGAGACTGACTGGCCATCTTGGTGGTATCCTGAGATGAGGTCTAATGTCGAATAATGGTATTTGAGTGTTGGATTATTTCTTGCTTCAATAGGTCTGCTACATGTCTATCTGCTTCTTCTTGACTTGCCTGAGGTAGTCTATATGCTTTAGTGAAAATTGGTTTTTGTCTGTTAATTCAATGTCATGTTTCACTGTGTTGGTGAAAGTTAAAGGTATTCCTTTGCAATGGAATATATCTCGATATTCGAAACATAAGTCTTTGATTGCTCTCTCCTCTTCGTTATTAATGTCGTTACTAAAACAAATATTAATTAAATTTTTTTTAACATCCTGTCGTCTTCTGTAGGGTTGGAATCGCATGCATATTCTTCGTTGATTTCCATCTCGCTAAGTTTACTTCTTCTATGTCTATTGGTTTTGTTAATAATAGTTTTATGGGGTAATCGTTTGAGTTTAAAATTGTTGTAGTGACGTAATTGTCTTTTATTTGTACTAATGTTGTGGGTATTCCTACTCCGGGTTGAAATGACATGTGATTTATAATTTCTACGTCGTTTTTTATTTGCGTTTTTTCCAGGGTTCGATGGTGTACTTTTGATCGATTTGAATGTTACTGTTTTGGAATTCAATGGGAATTTGTACGTGTTTCGTTCTTAAAAATCGGTTTTTTATATCAATATTTGCTCCTAATTTTCTTAGAAGATCCATAGCTATTAATCCGTCGTATTTGTCGTTACATTCAAAGATGCAAAATTTGTATTTCATTTTTATGTTAAAAGTTTTTGGTAGGGGTATGCTTACTATAAATTGGTGTATTGTCGTTTTGTGAGCTGTCTTGATTTTGAAGGGTTCTCTTTCTACAAAATCTAAATAATGTTTCTGTATGGTTTTGGGGCAAATAAAGTTTTTGAAAATCCTGTGTCGATTAGTAATTTGAGTTCTGCATGAGGTATTTCTATACAAGGTAAAATTTGTTAATTAATGTTATTTAAATTAATTAAGTTTGGTCGTATTTGAATCGGTCTAACTGAAAATTTAAGCAAGCGTTTTCCTCGTCGTCCTCTTTGTAATTTTCATAAGGGTTATTGCATTCGTAGTTTTCTGAATGATTTGTTTGCATAATTATCCGTGTCATAATTATTAAAATCTTTCACTTCTTGGTGGAATAGTTCTTCGGAAGTGAAGTTTCGTTTTTGAGTGTAATCGGGTCTAATTTGAGATATTTTAGTATGTTATCTGGTGTTACCAGATGAAGTGTTCATAGGAGTTGGTTTGTAATAATTGTTGGGATTGTTGTTGTTATTTGTCATCGGTGTGTTTCTGTTGGGGTTTGCGTCGAATGTTTACCTTGATTGATTTACGGTTTGATTAAACCTTGGTGTAAATACGGGTTTTGTAAAATTTGAATTTGGTTTTGGAAATTGCCTAAATTGGTTGTGGAAATTTGTGTTATTAAAATTTGAATTGTTAATTTGTGGTTGATTCGCTTGTGCGTTAAATGGTATAAATTTTGGTTATGTGGATATTTGTTTCGTGGCTTATATTGTTTTCATCGCTGCGTAATTTTTATTTGCGTTAGGGTTATATAGCCTAATTCTGTAGTGCATAACGTTTTCTTCCTCTACAATCATGTTCATTGCTTCTTCTACATTTTGGGGATGTTGGAACCTTATTTTGTCCGATAAGCGTTCAGGTAAGGCATTGATGTATGTGTCTAAAGCCATTTCGTCGTACTCTTCGTCTTTAGTAATCGCATGTTTTGGTCGGGTTCTCTAATTTTTAGCTTAGTCAAAATTAAACTTCGTACGTCGTGATATTTCATACCAAATTGGTAGGGTGATTGATTAGTTTCCATCCGTAAGTTAAATCGCGGACAAGACATTTGATATTTCTATGGTTGCCGAAATATGCTATCAGTATACGTTTGAAGTTCTCCTACTGTTCTAGGTCATCGCGGCTGGCAATCATTGTTAATGCTCTGCCGGTCAGTTTGCTAGTTATCAAGCGCAAAAGTGAAACGTTGCATTTGCTATCGCCGGGTTTATAAAAAGCTTTTAAAAATATCTTGCAAGTAGTGATGGAGATGCATAATAATGCTTCGTTTCCGTCATATAGTAGAATTGATTTGAAATAGTTTCATTTCAGAGTTCATTGTTGTTACAATAAATTAATCGTTGCTTTTCAGTCTAGTTTGTATTGAGTTATTTAAAGAATCATTTATCTTTACGTCTATTGTGTGTAATTATAATAACACTAGCTATAATTACATTCGTTTTAGATTTTAGCTAAATAATTATTTCATTAAGTGTTTCTATAATACAGTACATAAAACGCCTTTATAATTATACACCTTCGTTAATTTGTTGCATTGAAGGTGTTTAATTACAGACCTTTATAATATCATCCGAAATAATTGCAGTAATAAAATAATACAAAGAATTGCGTTCTAATTATACACTAAAGTTTTAGACTTTGCTGAATAAATCGTTTCATTTATCGTAATAAATTATAAAAAATTGTGCATATAAATGCGTCTATAAAATTCCTTTGTTAAAATAAGCTTCCTGAGTAAATTGTTTTCAGAAATAATAAAATTCCGATAATATAATTGTACATAAAAATTCTTTTTGTTTTTTACTATCTAATATCAATGTTCAGTTGATAATGGTTAGGAAAATGAACTTTAGAACTTACAAGAGTTTGTTTGCCAGTTCCATTATATTCTTTCTTTTTTGCTATTGGACTTCGTCGATTTGTGTACTTTGTCCAATTCGTTTTTTGTTCCAGATAAAGAATAAAAATTCACGACCACAACTTTCCTCGGTTTTTGGAATCTCTAGTGCCCTTCTAGAATACTACCGACTGCGCCAGATAGGTTTGGGCCTTTGGGAGCTTCTTTTTAAAAAGTTTTTATTTCCAAATTTACTCTCTTATTGAGTGTATTTCAATATACAGAAATTACAATGATTTCAACAAATGGTTACGTTATATTCATTATCGTTTAAAAATAAAAATAATCAAAGTTTTTTTCACTATTTAATTAACTAAAACTAAATTGAGTAGTTTGAACAACCAACAACGTTTAAGTTGTGAAGCTTAAGACTGACTCGCCATCTTAGTCTCCTGAGAATATTTATGCTATCCCTGCTCTTACATCACTTTGTGGGAAATGCATATCTCATGCCTGCTATTTCTTGATGCAATACAAAGTATTACATTTTTATAATCTTAATTCTAACAATTGCTGTTTTACTGTCTACTGTGACCTGCACCTGCACTGTCATATTACGTCTGAACTACAATGTAACTATTTCCGTTTTCATGTCTGGTTTGTGGTCTTTCATTAGCCTTTTATCATGTTTTTTAATTATACAATGTAACAATAATTCTTAAATCTTATTAATTCCTTTAAATATACATATATTGTGATTTGGGGGATATGTAACTTAACTTACTAAAGTAAAGGACAATGACTCTATCTACGACGGATACATATTGTTAAAGAGTACCTTAACAATTGTAAACTGCATATCCTTGAAAAAAATTTTATGACTGATATATACTGATTTCCACTAAGTAGAACGAAAAAATGTAAAAGTATATTACTGGTAAGAAGAGAGCAGTTGTCCACTTGGCGTCTTAGACTGCAGGCAGGAAATTCCTAAGGCTTCTTTACCCCAATTTTAGATGGGTTAAAACTTTGCACCAGCTTTGATTCTTTCATACAGCTCCTCGAGCAAAATTTTCATATTACAGTTTCTTTGTAAATTCATTTTCTTCTTGTACCAGAGAAAATTATACACTACTGCCGTATTATTTATGTTACAATATTCTATTAATTAGGTGTATGCTATCCTAATTTTTGCAAGATGGTGTTGTATTGAAGATCGTTTAATAGTTGTAAAAAGCTGATTGTCATGGAAGTTTTGTTTCTAGTAGTTTAGGTTTAGGGAACGTAACACTCACGCCAATAACCAATGTTCAATTAACAAAATTTTAGAATGTGAGCGTTATTTACCTGTATTAGACTTATTTTTACCTTTAATGAATTAACTTGCTTTTCGGCAGGGCTATGCATTGAGAATGTTGGTATCATAGGCAAATAGATTTGTGCCATAAGGTTTTATTCACATATTAATTTCGTCATTTATGATGTGCGAATAAATAGCTCAGTAAACAGCCAGGAAGTTGCCAAGTAATAATTGTGAGATTGAGTCTTCCCTGAAATGGATGCACAAATGCAGTTCTGTTTTTAGTAAGAATGAGCAAATCCATTACACGCCACGGAATATATCCCTGAAGACTGAAAAATCTCTTTGTGTAACATAAAATAACATTACTTTTTCGTTGATAGGATTTTTCCAAGTTTGTTAGGATTTTTGCATAAGCTCGCTCTATCTGGCAGCGTAGGTATCACAAACATTTCTGAGTTATACTGTAGCGGTGATATTTAAACGTTCTGATAAGCTAATCGTGAAATGCCTTGATATTGTCATATACTTTCAGGACCAAATACTAAAAATATTGATATGGTCATTATTTTAAAACAATTAATAAGGTAGACGTTTGGATGTTTAGTAACGAGCAGTAACAGGATAAACTTCAATGGTTACTTCTGCTCATGGAGACATTCGCTTAATCGAGCCGAAACTTCCCGCGCACGTATAATTAATGTAATTAATACGTATTAATACGTATAATTAATTGAACAAAACTAGTTTCACTTATTTTTGCGCAATTCTTTAGACGTAAACTTTAACGAAAACAAATCTTCAAATTTTAGGCATGAATTTGTGATTTTTGACAGGAAATACGAAATACTAAGTAGCCAGCAATGCAAGATAAAAGGAATAAGAAGGATATCGCAGTTGAAGGCCTAATCGGAGATGTTGTTGCAAGTGAGAACAGTAAAATATAGCGGTTCAATAATTTACAAACATGTAAGTACTCTCTCAATTCTAATGTGATCAGTGCAGGCATATTGAATTTTCAAGCTAAAAACCAGTTAAAGCTACTTTTTTTTTAAAGTATATTTTGCGTTCCAACAATGCTCCACATGCGTTGATCAATTTTTTATAAACAGTTTTAGTTATTGATAACATTTGGTTTCCATTTCGAATGGACCTGCATCTTGACGAAGTTCTAAATTAATAGAACAGGTGAAATGGTTTGCGTGTTCTAATGAGCTAAAGAGCCAAACTACAGGTCCAACCAAAGTAGTAGGGTCGTTAGTGAGGAACCAGACTAAGACAGGTCCCCGAAAGAGGGCAGCGGCTCTTTCGGTACTTAGATTGGCAGAGACCATAGGGGTCGGTATGGCAGTCTAAGACACACTACCGCGATGTGGAAGGCAACGGGAAACCACCACATTATCTCCCAAGTACACAGCGTACTTAAATTGTAATAAACATGAAGGCATTCTCTGGGGTAAAAGATTCCGGTGTTAAAATAGTCCCCCATTCGGATCTCTGGGAGGGGACTACTTCAGAGGATGCGATCGGAAAGAGAGTCGGAAACATTCTGCGAGTCGGAGCGTGGATTGTTAGAAGTATAAAGCAAGTAGGTAAGCTAGAGAACCTAAAAATCGAAATGAATAGGTTATCACTAGACATAGTAGGGATTAGCGAAGTTCGGTGGCCAGAGGCGGGGGATATTTGGAGTGGAGACTTCAGGGTAATTCATACAGGAGCAGAGGAAGGATATTTGGGTGTGGGGATAGTATGCGGAAAAAGATAGGATACTGAGTAGAAAATTACTTACAAAAGAACGAAAGAGTACTCATGGTTAGATTAGAATCTATACCGGTAAACACAGTAATAATACAAGTATACATGCCCACCTCTAGCTACAGTGACGAAGAGGTAGAAGCCATCTACAAAGATATCGAAGACATATTAAGATTCGTAAAAGGACATGAAAATTTAATAATTACGGGGGATTTTAATGCCGTGGTAGGTGAGGGTAGGGAAGGATCGGTAGTAGGTTTATTTGGTTTAGGCACGAAAAACGACAGGGGAAATAGGCTGGTAGAATTTTGTGACAAAAACACTTTAATTATCACAAACACATTATTTCAACATCATGCTAGAAGACGATATACGTGGAAGATGCCAGGAGATATAGGAAGATATCAAATAGATTACATTCTTGTTAGACAACGGTTTAGGAACCAAGTAAAAGACTGTAGAAGCTACCCAGAAGCAGATATAGATACTGACCACAACATCGTAATGATGAAGGCCGCACTTAAATTTAAGAATATGAAAAAAAGAAGCGGAAAAAGGCACTTGGACTTAGAGAAACTAAAAGATAAAGATATTCAAGAAAGATTGGAAAAAAAGTCAAATGAATTGTTCAAAGATATCGGGAAAATATCTGATACTAAGGAAGTAGAAACAGAATGGAATAACATTAAATCTAGCCTAGACATGGCGGCCAGAGATATTCTGGGCTATACACAAAATGAAAATAAGAAACCATGGATATCAAAGGATATCCTAAATTTAATAGAAGAAAGATAAAAATATAAAAATATATCCGACGAAATAAGAAAACAGATACAAAGTCATAAAATGGGAAATTATTCGCAAATGCAGGTAAGCTAAAGAACAATGGATTGATGAAAAGTGCAAAGAGGTACAAACGAAGATGGAAATAGAAAAGACAGACGAAGCATACAAATTAACTAGAATAAATTTTAGGGATATAAAACCGTATAGCAAAAATATAAGGGACGCACAAGGAAACGTCATCATAGAAAACGTAGAGAAAGTGGGTAGATGGCAAGAATATATAGGGAATTTATATGCAGGAGAGGAACTAACTGCATTAGAACAGCAATCGGACTTGGGATATCCTATACTTAGAGATGAGTTTGAATTAGCATTAAAGAGACTGAAAAATGGTAAGGCGCCGGGTACAGATAAGGTGCAATCAGAAACTTTAAAAGCCGCTGGACAAGTAGTTACAGATCGTCTCTTCCAACTTGTAAGCTATATGTATGAGACAGGCGAAATACCCAAAGATTTCAAACGTAGCATCATAGTAACTATACCAAAAAAGAAAGGCGCGGATAGATGTGAAAATTTTCGAACAATAAGTTTGACAGCACACGTGTCAAAAATATTAACTAGAATTGTGCAAAGACGAATGGAAAAACGGGCGGAAAAAATACTAGGAGAAGACCAATTTGGGTTTAGCCGGAACAGGGGAACACGGGAGGCTATTTTAGCTCTGAGAGTGATGATGGAGAAAACAATAGAAAAAGGGGAAATCGTGTATATAGGGTTTGTAGATTTGGAAAAAGCTTTCGACAATGTAAAATGGAAAAAAATGTTTGAAATACTCAAAAAGATTGGAATGAGTTATAGGGATAGACGAATAGTACATAGCTTATACAAAGAGCAAACAGCAGTAATAGAATTAGAGCAGGAACGTACAGAAGTAAACATTAGGAAAGGGGTGAGACAGGGATGTGCCCTATCCCCATTGAGTTTTAACTTGTACATAGAAGAGGCAATGAATACTGTCAAATGCAGGAAGACATTTGGAATTACTATGCAAGTACAAAATATTGATATGCTTAGATTTGCAGATGATATAGCAGTATTAGCGTCTAGCAAAGAAGAGTTAGAATCTGCTCTTAATGAAATGGAAACGGTTCTAACAGAGAGATACGGTATGAAAATTAACAAAACTAAAACTAAAGTTTTAGTATGCAAAGGTGGGGAAAATAAATCAAAAACAAGAATACACGTATGTAACACGGACTTACAAGAGGTTAAGGATTTCTGCTACCTAGGAAGTCAAATAGCGCAAGATGGGAAAAGCACAAAAGATATAAAACAAAGATTAGCACAAGGTCGTGCTACATTTAACAAGAAAAAGCAACTACTGTGCTCAAAGACCACAAACATAGAAACAAGGAAAAGATTGCTTAAAACATATGTGTGGAGCACAGCACTGTACGGATGTGAAGCCTGGACAGTAGGAGAAGCGGACAAGAAAAAGGTAGGAGTCTTTGAAATGTGGTGTTACAGACGTATGACGAAGATATCATGAACAGACAAAGTTAAGAACGAAGAGGTACTAAAAATGGTAGGGAAAGAAAGAAATATGTGGAAAACGGTAAAAACTAGGAGAGATAGGATGATAGGCCACATACTACGGCATGAAGGAATAGTGCGGAATATATTAGAAGCAGAGATCGGAAAAAAGAGAAGAACAGGCAGACCTAGGTTAGACTACTGCACACAGATAGTAAAAGATGTAAGCTGTAGGGGTTTTAGGGAGATGTGTAAGCTAGCCCAGAATAGAAATCAATCGATGTACGCATCCAAACAATCCCAAGATGGATAAACTAATGACAAAAAAAATAACTGTGCTTAAACATGATGATTATTATAAGTAACTACAAGAATTGGTTGGGCAATATTCTCGAATGATGTTAAGTGTGAAAGGATTTACTGGAAAACCATTATTTAGGCCTTTTCTGTTGCCTCTTTCAGTATACCAATTAGTTTTTTGCATCTTCTAAGTTTTCCGCTAGTATTGCCAGATCGTCTGCAAAAGCCAGACAGTCAATTTCCAGATTATCTTTCTTTCTTCTTATTTTTATTTTAGGAATTCCTTCTTCTTCTATTCTTTTCCACTCTGTCATTACCTTTTCCAGTACACAGTTGAAAAGTAGTAAGAATAACCCATCTCCCTGTCTTACTCCTGTTTTGACCTCAAAGAGTTCTGAAATTTCTCCCATAAATTTTACTTTTGATTTCGTGTTTGTTAGAATATTTTTTGTGCTTGCGATTGATTTGTCATCGGCTCCGAATTCTTCTAATGTATTGAATAGTGCTTTTCTATCTATAGAATCGTATGCCTTTTTAAAATCAACAAATGTCTTCTGTACCTTATTATTAGTTTCAAGTTTAATATCTGTTCAGCACAGGATCTTTATTTTCCTAAATCCTCCCTGGTAGTCACTTATTTGTGAGTCCTTTTGGAGCTCCAATCTATTTTGTAGTACTTTGGATAGGACTTTATATGTTACTAATAGGAGGAAATTTCGCGATAATTATTAGTATCTGTTTTATCTCCTTTTTTGTGTATTGGGTGGATCATAGCTATTTTCCAATATTCTGGAGTTTCCTCTGTTTCTCAGATATTTTCTATTATTTTATGTAGACTTTTGATTGTTTTGGTGTTTACGTTTTTCCACATTTCTGCTATTATCGAGTCTTCTCCTGGGGCTTTGTCATTTTTTAGTTCTTTAATAATCTGTTGAATTTCTGTTAAGTCTAGTGGTCCGGAATTTCAAATTTATAATTTGGATTTCGTTTTAGAAATTTTGTTTTTGGTTCTTTACAGTTTAATAGTTTTTTGAAGTATGTTGCCAGTATTTTACAGTTTTCCTGGTTATTTAGGGCTATTTTCCTTCTTCGTTTTTGAAACATATGTTTGATGGCTGGTATTCTTGATGGTTCTGTTTAAAGGTTATATAGAATGTTCTTGTGTCGTTCTTTTTAAGGTCTTCATCAAGTTGTTATAATTGGATCTTGTCAAAATTTCTCTTGTTTGTTCTTATTATTTTTGCAGTTTGTGATCTCTGTTCTTGGAACAAAATATAGTTTTTGTTATTTTTGGTTGAGTGCCATTTTTCAAGGCCTTAATCCTAAGTTCAAGGGCTTCTTCGCACTGTTCTTTCCATCACCTGCGTTTTCTCTGCCTCTTGAATGGAGCTATCTTCATTGATGTCTTGACTATTTTTGCTTTGATTCCATCCCATTCTTCTGTTTCAATGTTTAGTTTTTCCTGAAATTCCCGTCTTTTTAGATTTAATATTTTTGTGTTAATCCTCTGTATTTTAGAATTATTGTTAATTGTTTTTTTTTGGGGGATAAATTTCATTTTTAGTGTTGTTAGGTAGTGGTCTGTTTCAATCTTAGCACCTTTCTGAATTTCTACGTTCATAATTTCCTTCTAGTTATTGAATGAAATGGCAACGTGATCGATCTGAAATTCCCCCAAGCTGTGATTTGGTGATTTTCATGTTTTTTGTTTTCTTGGTAAGTGTCTGAAATTTGCGGACATTAGTTTAAGATCAGCACCTTTGCAGAATTCTATCAGTCTCTCTCCATTTTTGTTAGTTCTTTTGTGGGCAGGGTATTCTCATACTGTTTTTTTGTATTTTCTTTCTTTTCCGATCTGTGCATTAAAGTCACCTAGCAGGATCTTAATATTTTTTTCTGGGATCTTTGATAGTTTACGTTCTAAGGATTCTCAGTATTTCTCAACTTTCTCTGGGTTTCTTTTGCTGTCTTCGTTAATGGAAGCATGGCTGTTTATTAGGGTACAGGTCTTTTATTTGCACATCTTAGTGTCATGATTGCTTGTCTTCATTTGGTGAGTAGAAGTCTGTTATAGAGTTGATTATATTCCTGTTCACGATGAAGTCGTTTCCTAGGTGTGGTATGCCTTTTCCCATTGGATTTAGGCCTCTTTTACCCTTGAAGATCCTATATCTTTCCGATTCCATTATAATTTCGTCTGTGAATCTCGTTTCTTGGAGGGCTAGGATTATGATCTTACATTCATCTAGTATTTTGGTTAGTTGTTTAAATTTTCCTGTTTTTAGCAGTGGGTTTATATTTAGCGTTCCAAAGAAACATTTTTTTTTGTTTTTGATCTTGAGAGTTGGTGTTTTTGTTTTTGTAGTTTGCATGTTGTTGCGGGCTCTCCAGAATCCGATTGCGCCGCTTTCGCGACAGAGGATTCCCTGTTTAAGGTACCTCCTGAAGTAGTTCTATTATAGAAACTTTTATCATGCATTATTTCATATTTCTGTTGGAGAAAGGATTTGTATCTGTTCCATGGTTAAAACTGAGATTATTAGTACCAGGGTAGTGGTTCATCCGCTCCTAACATAGAGACAGCCGATGTTTGCTGCCGTTTATTATGAAAACAGACGCAGCTCTAGTTTTGCTCCACTCCGGGTATTTCATTTCTCCGGTAACACCCATATCTGGGAGACTTTCCCCTATCCGCCACTTGGGGACGCTCCCGATGAAGGACTGGAAACCTCGCACGGGACTTGTGAAATTACAAAAAAAAAGAACATTTATTGATCTATATCTGCTTTCTATTTCAGATAATTTAACACGTCAAACAAATAAGGCAGGTTGTTTTATATAAACTTTATTCAACCTTGAGTAGAGGACTGCTTTAACAAATATTATTCTTATCTGTATTGAGATCATACAAGGTAAACTCAAATAAATTTGAAATTAACCTATAAGCGTCTAGTGTTGCATATAGATAAGCAGCACAATTAATGGATTTTTCTACAAACAATTTCTGTTAAATTTACTGTAGCGGCTGCTACATAGCATCACTGGTCAATAGATAACTGTCAGAAGTTTTTAAAATTAAATTATTTGTTTAATTCAGGTGTGATTGATTCTTACGGAGATTTTCGCAAATTGTAAAAAATACGATATATAATTAGAATACCAAAATACAAATGAAAACGAAAACTTGCAAGATCTAAACAACTTCTGTAAAAAGTGCAAAAGATATGAAACAAAGATTGGCACAAGGTCGTGCTACATTTAACAAGTAAAAGCGACTACTGCGTTCGAAGAAAATAAACATAGAAACAAGGACAGTCAAAGTTAAGAACAAAAGGTTCTAGAAATGGTAGAGGAGGAAAGAAATGTGTGAAAAACTAAAAATTTGGAGAAATAGGATGATAGAGCACTTACTAAGATATAAAAGAATAGTGCGGAACTATTAGAGGTACAGGAAAGAAAAAGAAAGGTAGAAGTAGACCTAGATTAGACTACTACACACAGATAGTGAAAGATGTAGGCTGTGCGAATTTTATGAAAATGTATAGGTTATCTCAGAATAGAAATCAATGGAGGTACGCGTCTAACCATGAAAAACTTAATGATGAAAAAAGTAATTGTATCTAATCCTGCTGTTGGTTCTGTCCTGCTGTTGGTTTTGAAATATTCTCAATAAATGTTGATTGTGCAAAAAGACTAATTGGAAAACTGTTGATTCGGCAAGTGTCTAAGTGGTGGAGGACTTTGGTAGCCAGGTTGTTTCACCCACTTCACGCATCATTGACTGTTGGTCAGATAGGCTATATTTTAGAAAACATGAAAAAAGGGAAAAGTGCAAAAGATGTAAAAATAAGAACTAGACCGTACTGTATTTAACAAAAAGCAGATACTATGTTCGAAGACAACAAACATAGAAAGAAGGAAAAGATTATTGAAAGCATGTGTGTGGAACAGAGCACAGCACCGTTGTGAAACATGGACAGTAGGAGAACCGTACAGAGAAGCTTTATGATGCTACAAACATATATAATGAAGATATCATGAACAGATAAAGTTAAGAACAAAGAGGTACTAAAAATAGTAAGTAGAAAACAGCACAAACATGAGAGATAGGATAGTAGTACACGTTCTTATGTTTGAAGGAATAGGGTGCAATGTATTAGAAACAGGGAAGAGAAAAACGGAAGTAAAGGTTGACCTAGATTAGACCATTGCCCATAGATAGTGAAAGATGTAGGCTTTGATAATTTCAGGGAAATGTAAGGTTAATACAGAAAAAACAATGGAAGTAGGCGCCTGACCAGTTCTGGTACTGAAACCTAATTGTGATGACAGTTTGATTAAGCAATATTTTATAACAAAAAGCTGTAAAATTGTGTAATATTATTTCCTAGTTTAGCTCTATATAGATACATTCGTAGTATTTAAGGCTAGGATTTTCAAAACTCATTCCGCATTGACATAAACTTGAGTGTTGCATATATGCAACATCAGAATGTTATAATGTGAGAAAATTCTGGGTTTATGTTTTGCCAATTTTTATAACCTAAGTTTAGCAGTGTTACTAATTTTACCAATTGGATTACAGAAGGGAATTTTCCATATAAGAGTCCTTGGAAATAGTTTACGCCGATGGATTAAATGTAGAGAGTATTCACGTTGTGCCACCGGAAATAAACGTTTTGACGGATGACGATTCCAGAAATGAAAACGACGATGGTGATTTAGATAAATCTTTCAGGACGACTAAAGTCGGCTCAAATCGTGCTCAAGCTAAGATAAAATTAGCAGATAGTAATAGAATTGGGCGTTCTGGGGAGAATGCTGAGATATTATCTGATAAGGTCAAACTTTTAAAAACAACAATTAGTGAGCTTCTGAAAATGGCCAGAGAAGAACAAGTTAGCTACTTCTAGATACGAAGTGGCCTTCAAATTTCACAGTCTGTATTTAAATATTAGAACTCTTCACGCTGTAGTAGTTTCTTTCCAATTGAAACGTTTGGAATCTACAATAGAGGACAGCAGCTCTTTCGAATTAGAGTGACAGAGCCATACGGGTCGGTATGGTATCCTATGATATACTAGTGCGACGTGGAAAGCATCGTAAAGCCAGCACATTACCTTCCAAATACACAGAATACTAAAAATGTTTTTAAAATGATGGCATTCTCTGGGATAAAAAAAGTCGCGAGTTAAAATAATACTCCATTCGTATCTATGAAATACAACTTCGGAAAATGTGATGTATAAGTTTAAAAAACAATTTAGGAACATTTTGCGAATCGGAACGCGGAATGTTAGAGGGAAGCGGCTCCGTGGCGTAGTGGTTTGTGTGTGACTACTACGCCCAAGATCCCGGGTTCAAATATCGACACGATCCGCTTAAAAAATTTTAGGCGAACATTTTTCACAAAAATACACCTCGTTCGGATGAGAGGTAAAATGGAGGTCCCGTGTGTGAGTGTTGTCACGCACGTTAAAGATCCCTACCTTGCTTGGAACAGCAAGGGTTCTGCAAAATTCTAAATTTTTCAGGTAAAAAAAACTCGCTTCCTGGCCAAAGTAGTACCTTCGGGTGGAGCATTGGAAAATCACATGTAAAGAATGTCAGAAAGAGAAATAAGTAGGTAAGCGACAAAATTTAAAAATTTATATGAACAAGTAAGCATTAGACATAGTGAAAATTAGCGAAATTCGGTGGCCAGAAGAAGGGAATTTTTGGAGCGAACACTTAGTGTAATTCATACAAGATCAAAAGCAGGAAATTTGGGTGTGAAATAGTTATATAGAAAAAGATAGGAGACTGTGAAGAAAATTACCATCAAAATAATGAAAAAGTGCTCATGGTCAGATTAGAATCTAAACCGGTAAATACAACAATAATATAAGTTATCATGCCCACTTCTAGCTTCAGTGAGGAAGAGATAAAAACGATCAACAGAGATATCTAAAACATATTAAAAATCGCAAAAGGATATGAAAACGTAATAATTACAGGAGATTTTAATGCAGTGGTAGGTGAGGGTAGAGAAGGAACGGTAGTCGGCTTATTTAGTTTAAGAACAAGAAACGACCAGGGAAATATGCTGGTATAATTTTACGACAAAAACAATCTAACCATCACAAACACATGTTTTCAACATCATGGTAGAAGACTATACACGTTGAAGATGCCAGGAGATATAACATAGTGAGACATCAAATAGATGACATTCTTGTTCGACAACGGTTTAGGAATCAAGTAAAAGATTGTCAAAGCTACCCAGAAGCAGATATAAACACTAACTATAACATAATACTAATGAAAGCTACACTTAAATTTAAAAATTTGAAAAAAGAATCGAATAAACACTTTGTAAACTAAAAAGAAATAAAAATATTCACCCGAGATTTGAGAAAAAGTCAAACGAAATGCTAAATGACATCGGGAAAATTTCTAATTTTAACGAAGTAGAATGAAATAATATTAAATCCAGCTAAGACATGGCGGCCAAAAATATTCTAATGTATAAGCAAAAAGAAAACGAGAAACCATGGGTAACAAAGGTTATCCTGAATTTAATAGAGAGAAGGTGAAAATACAGAAAAAGACTTGAAAACAGACATACCACGTCATAAAATGGGAAATTATTCGCAAATACAAGACAGCTAAAGAACGATGAATTGGTGAAAAGTGTAAAAAGGTAAAAACCAAGATGGAAATAGGAAAAACGGACGAAGCATACAAACTAATTAGAATGAATTTAAGGGATATAAAACTGTATAGGAAAAATATAATGGGCGTGGGAGGAAACATCATTATAGAAAATGTAGAGAAAATCATTAGATGGAATGAATATGTAGGGAGTTTATATGCAAGACAGGTACTCGAAGACTAGAACAAAAATCTGACATTGAAAAGGATGACTTGAGATATTCTATACCTAGAGATAAATTTGATTTAGCATTTGAGTCTGAAAAACAATAAGGCACCGGGTATAGATAAGATGCAGTCGGAAACTCTAAAAACCGCTGGATAAGCATTAACAGAACGTTTCTTCCAACTTGTACGCTATATGTATGAGACAGGCGAGATGCTCAAAGTTTTCAAACGTAACATCATAGTAACTATTCCAAAAAAGAAAGGCTCAGATAAATATGAAGATTTTCCAATAATAAGTTTAACTAAAATAGTACAAAGACGGATGGAAAAACGAACTGAAAAAATACTTGAAGAAGATCAATTTAGGATTAGGTGGAACAGGGAAACATCAGAGTCTATTTTAACTATAAGGGTGTTAATAGAAAAAAAATAGAAATGATGAAAGTGTGGATTTAAGGTTTGTAGATCTGGAAAAAGGATTCGATAATGTAAAATGGAATGAGTTTTAGGGTTAGACGAATAATGCATAGCTTATACAAAAAACAAACAGCGGTAATAAAATTAAAGCAATAACGTAGAGAAGTAAATATTTGGAAAGTGATGAGGCAGGAATGTGCCTTATCGCCGTTTTAACTTATATATGGAAGAGACAATGAATATTGTCAAATGCAGGAAGACATTTGGAATTATTATGTAGGGACAAACGATTTATGTGCTTAGATCTTAATGAAATGGAAAGGGTATTAACATAGGGATAGAGTATCAAAATTAACAAAAATAAAACTAAAGTATTAGTATACAAAGGAAGGGTAAATGTCAAAAGACAGAATACAAATAGGAAATGACAACTTACAAGAAGTTAAACATTTCTGCTATCTAGGAAGTCAAATAACACAAGACAGAGATAGTGTAAAAGATATATAACAAAGATTAGATCGTGTTGCAATTAACAAGAAAAGCAACTACTATGTTCAAAGACAACAAACATAAACACAAGAAAAGTATTGCTTAAAATATATATGTTTGTGAAGCACACCATTGTATGACTGTAAAATGTGGATAGTGGGAGGAGAAGCGGACAGGAGAAGGCCTTTGAAATGTAGTGCTAGATACGTATGATGAAGATATATCATGGACAGACAAAGTTAAGAACAAAAATGTTCTCGAAACGGTTGGGAAAGAAAGAAATATGTAGAAATGAGTAAAAAATACAAGAGATAGGATAAAGAACACGTACTAAGGCACGAGGTAATAGTGCGTAATATAATAGAAACAGAGAAAATAAAAAAGAGAGGTAGATGTAGACCTAGATTGTACTATTGCACACGGATAATGAAAGGTGTAGACTGTGGAAATTTCAGGAAAATGTGTAGGTTGGCTCAGAATAAAAAACAATGGCGGTACGCGTCCAACCAGTTCTAAGACTGAATACCCAATGATGATGACGCATTATAATAATAAAGTTTACTACAAAGCATACTCCGAAATATTCCCGGTTACCCTCAACTCAATTGTTGAAGTATGTTGATAACATTCTACAAAGTTTTCCACTGAAATATAGAAACAACTGTTCTTTTTTAGCCATAAGATTTGTAGTACGCTTTTAGAATCCTCAATAGGGCGATGTTGCATAATTATATCATAGCGTGCTTGTTCCTTCTTGTATAAGCAAGAGGTTTGCATTCTGAAACTTCTCAAATTCATAATTAATTATAAAAGAGGTTTGAATAGTTTATAAAAACAAAATCATCATCATCCAGTCTTCAGGTTAGTCACGTGCCCTCATTGTTTCCTATTTTGTGCTAACCTACACATTTTCCTAGAATTTGCAGTATGCATCTATCGCTATCTGCGTGCGAAAGTCTGATCTCAGTCTATCTCTACCTCTCTTTTCCTATCTCTGCTTGTAATATATACCTTATTATTCCCTCAAAAATGCCTTAGAACGTATTCTGCCTTTCTATTTCTCCTATTTTTTTTTTGTTTTCCACCGATATCTTTATTCCTATACTATTTTTATAACCTATTTCTTATTAACTTTGTCTGGCCATGGTATCATCCTCATACATCTGAAGCACAACATTCCAGAAGCCGTCAAGCTCTTTCTATCTAATTTTGCTACTGCCCCCATTTCATAGGCAAAAGGTAAAAAGAACTCGCTTCCTGGTCAATGTAGAGTGGAGCGTTGGAAAATCAAATGTAAGGACTATTTTAACTCCGAAATTTTTTACTCCAGAGGATGCCATGATCTTTAATAACAATTTAAGTACGCTGTGTGCTTAGTAGGTGGTTTTCCGTTGCCTTCCACGTCGCAATAGTGTGTCTTAAAATGCCATACCGAACCCTATGGTCTCTGCCACTCTAAGCACTGAAAAAGCTGCTGCCTTCTTTCGGCGAACTGTCTTAGTCTGGTTCCTGACTAAAAATCCTATTGCTTTGGTTGAACCTGTAGGTTGGTTCTTTAGATCACTGGAACGCGCAAGTCATTCCACCGTTCTAGTAATCTAGAACTTCTTCAAAGTGCAGGTTCATTTGGAATGACGAAACATAATATTAGATAAAATTTCATATTTCTGCAATACGTTTATAAAGTTAGCTGCCTTGAACATTTACATAATAAAACTTTTATTTCAATGTTATGCGGTGGAAAAATTTAACGCAGGTGCATTATAAGACTCTTTAAAGTAGTTTCATCATAAAATTTGACTTCAGAAAGAACGATAACATTAAACATAAAACATGCATATTTAATAAAACCTGTAGCGCAAAGTTCTATCCCATAAAAATGAAATGATTTCGGTCTGCCAGACTTATTGATGGTAGTAGAATAAATATTTCCATTTTTAAATGAATATTGTATTAGATTACTTCAGATATCGATTGAATACTTTATAGACAACTTATTGTATTAATTCTCCATATGTAAATTATTTTTAAAAAAAAGTATGTTCTAGCGTATAGCATTTAATACTCATACAAATAGTCCTCGCTCGTACTTAATAACGATAAAAACATTTTCAACTTCTCTACTTACAGTGAAAGTTAGAGAAATGAGTTTCAGGCGTTTGAGATTTATGTGGATGCAGCCTCTTCCTAATCGCCAAAATTCCTTTGCCTATAAGTTTCATTCCAATACTTCTAATTTCTTAAACAGCTTTATCTGGGACATAAGAAGTCTTGGTGTACAGGAAATTTTAGGGATGTGAAACCCCTAGAAATTTGCCAAGTAGTAGCAGATCCGATTTTACAAATACTTTAAGATATTTAACGTAGAATCACTGTTTATTAATATACAATTTTCTTTGTTTTCCTCTTTCAGCCCAACAAATTTCAAAACTAACCGATCGCGCTAGATGTGGTTTGAAAAAATTTAATGTTTAAGGATGTTAAATGGCTGCTACCATCTTTCCACTAGTTTTCGAAAATTAATCTCAATTAACAGTTTTTCGACAAATATTATATGATCAGGTGAAGCAAACCTTTTACAAGATTTAATTATTGATATTCATAGAAGCCATCTCTGGTCAGTTGAAGATTACCATCATTACATAATTAAAAGTATTTAATGGAAATCTCTATATCGAAGCAAAAAACATGAATTATTAGATAACTAAATATGATTAATTAAAAGGGATTGCTTTTGTTGTTAGACAATATATGTAGGATCAATGAAATTTAGATAAAAGGCCGCTATACGGTCACGTTTTCGATTTTCGATTGCATTGGATTTGCGCACGAACTTCATACCGACATAACATATTTGGCCTGATAGCGTTGATCTAAACTTAAAACAAATATAAAGATGTACAGTTTATTGCGTCGTAAAAACAAGAATTAGCATTCCTGTTCATCAGACCCTTTCTATCTGTCTGACGACTTAAAACTACACTACTCTAACGGTAAAATAATTTCTAACCATACGGCATACAAGATTCATTCATAACTTATTAGAGAAATTAGGTAACTTGCGTGAAAGAAGGCTACCCTAACGATTTACATTTCTTTTTTGGTGTCGACACTATACAGTTTGTTAAAACTATTCTTCAGATTTAGTTTTTGATTCTATTTAAAAAAAAGTAAACATTTAACACACTGTATAAGGATCACAGTTAACTTTAATTAATGCAGGGAAGCTCATCCTTCAATAATATAACCACGTTCAGTAAAATAAATAACTCTGTACGCAATCAAACTTATTTTAAGTCAGAAAAGCATTCATAAATTCTAAATAAATACGCCTTAAAAGTATCGAAAGTTAGAAAATCATGATACGAATTCTGTTAAATTAGACACGCAATAGTACACAGAAATAGCAAAGCTTTCCCTCAAACGCGAGTTAAAGTTCGGGCCTTTGGAGCTGTGTTTTTTAAAAAAACTTCGACACTTTAACAAAAATTTAATAGTTTAAACAGAAATTACAATGAAATTTAGAATAGCTGGTTCATAATAACTTTAATAAAAAAATAATTAATTGTACTGGGCGAGTAGTCTAGGTAGACAACAATGCAAAAGCTGTAATACTCAGACTGACTCGATTGAGTAGCTTGAACAACGAAGTATGGAGTTCGAAGACTGACTGCCGGGCCTTGAGCTCCCGGGCTTTTTATAATAACCTGCCCCTCACACGGCTGTGGGAACTTGCAGATCTCATGTCTGCTTTACACTTTGTTACAATGTATCAATCTTAATTCTAAGTAATTGCGGTATGTTGACCGCCTGTGACCTGCCACCTGCAGTATCACTGCCCTCACGGATGCAAAGTTGCATGTCCGTTCTCATGAACTGTCGATAATCTCTCTGGGCCATCCTTGTGTTACAATGTTGCATTGAACTTATACTTTATTTAACAATTTCTATTAATTCCTATTAGATTCAATATATCAATATATATAGGTAATTGGGGGATACATAACTCCTCCCACCGTAAATGAAAATTTAAGGTTTTTTTTAATTTTTAAATACATAAAATTCATTATTCAAATTTATTTAAAATTCATTGTTTCTAAAGGTATACTTATCGTTTCTTTTTCTCTTTGTTTCCTTAAATCTAGAACTGTTTCCTTCATTCTTATATCTAAGGTACATTTTGTAAAATACATATATAATTACAAAAATTATTAAAATGATTAATACAATTATATTATTATAATGTAACTTTGGCGTTTTGAGTTCACTTAATTGTTCTTTATAACTTTCCACTAATTTCACGGCGTGGTTGAGATCGTCTAAGTCTAGATGCTCTAGCTTCATAGGTTTCTTGATTAATTCTTCGTCTTCTTGTTGTATCTTGAACTGTAGTTCCGGTAGGTAGGCAAGTTTCTTTGTTGCTATGGGATCTTGATAAACTCTGATTACTTCATCTTTCAATTTCACATAACAATCTTCTTTGAGGGTAATTAGTTTGCTTCCGATTAATGCTTGGTTATTTTCATCTTGGTTGCAGTGAATTGTTGCTATTACTACTGTTTGGAAAATGGCTATCCATTTGTTATCTGTAACTTTTTGAATTTTCATATTAGTTATTTGCACTTGTTTAGTTTCACAGTTTTCGTAATGATTTGAGAATTTTAATAGTTGTACTTCACAAGGGCTGTCTTCTTGAATGGTTGTTGTCGTCATCGATTGACATAAATATTGGTTTGGTGTTACTTCAGTACATTTTTCGTTTGTATAACCATATCTCAGTTCATTTAGGGATAGGAATTTGGTTTTGGGTATGATTACTTGGTATGTGCTAGTAACTTTTGTTGGAAAAGCAAATAAATGATAATAATTATAATTGTTACTTTCTACTATCGGGATTTCTATTAAAAATATTATTTCGTTATTCTTAATGTATCCTTTTACTATAGCTATTTTTTCGAATATTAGAATGTTCGATTCTGTTACATCAAAAGGTAATTTACTGTTTATTATAAGTGATCTAATTCTTATTAATTCGTTTAATAAATCGGTTGGTTCAATAATGCTAGAGTGTAAGGTATTTAATTTGTAAATGTTATTTGGGTTTTGCATACTGCCTAATTTAATTGGTAGTATACCGGGGTTACTTTTATTTATTATATTATTACTTGGTTGTCCGTTCTACCTGGGTGGAGGTTGACGGTAAGCGTGATGATTGTCCATCTGAAATTACAGGGTGTCTTAGTTTTTCAAATGAATGTACTTTGTTATTTTACCGTTGTCTACTACTGCTATGTTTTTATCTGATATTTTCTTACTTTTAAATGGTCCTAAATTTCTGGGTGCTGTTTTATGTCGCTTGCTTTGAAAGTTTTTCTCATACACGGTTTGTCCTATTGAAAATTTATTTGAGTCGGTATTTTTATTTCGGGTTGTGGTGATACGTTCTTTATCGTTCTCTAATTTATCTTTTACCTTGTCGTAAATTATTTTTAGTTTTTGTTTGTGATCTTTCGCATATTGTTGATATACTTCTTTATTGTAGTGTATGTCATAGGGATTTCGTGAATCTGAATGTCCTAAAGTTAATTCTAAGGGTGTAAAATTTGTTGATGAGTGAATAGTGTTATTATAGGCGATTAGTGCGTATGACATTAAATTGGTTATATGTTCCTTTTTATAATTTATTCTTAATAATTGAATTTGTTTTAACAGGGTTAAATGTAATCGTTCGATTAGTCCATTTGATTCAGGGTGGTTTTCCGTTATGAAATGAATTTTTATTTTGTGGAGTTCTAAAGTGTTTTGTATTGTCTCGTTTTTAAATTCGCTACCATTGTTTAAAGTGATTGATTCGGGTGTTCCGTAAAATGTGAAATATTGTAAAAATCCTTGGGTCACGTCGATGCTATTTTTGGATGTGATTAGTATTGCTTGGCCTATTTTTGTAAATGCGTCTACAATTGTTAGATAGTTTTGTGCTTCTACTACTAGAGTATCGGCATGTAGTTTTTGAAATGGTTTGTCGGGTGTTTTGGTTAACATTAAGGGTATCTTTGGGGGTTTCCTATCGTATTTCGCTTTGTCACATAGTTCACATTGGTTAATGAAATCTGTGGTCAAGTCCTTCATGTCTTTAAAATAATAACGCTTATGAGTTGTTTTATTGTTTCGTTAATTCCACGATGGTTGGTTTTTCCTTCGTGTTGATTTCTAATTACATCGTTTATTTCGTCAGGGTCGTCTAGTGTTATTAATTTTCTAGTACATCTGATGAGTTCAGGTCCAGAGTTGTTGAATAGTTTAATGTATAATTCTGAAAATCTTTGGTATAAATGTTCGGTGTTGAAATAAAAATAAAATCGTTTTTTCTCGGGGGTGTATTCTTTTAGAATTTTAATTATTTGTTCCTCGTTGTCATCTTTAGTTATTTGAATTTGATATATTTTTTTGTTATCTACTTTTGTATATTTTACTGGATTGGGGTTATTTAAAACTTCTGTTATTATAAATTGGTTGGGTTTCATATCGATTGCTTCGTTTAAAATTTTAATCGCGTTTTTTGGTTCTTCGTTTTGTGTCGAATGTATTGTGTCGATCTCGTCTGGATCTTCCCTTATTTCTGCTTCGTCTACGTTTCCTATAATGGATTCAGTTTCTAATGCATTGAGTTGGATTCTACTTAAAGCGTCTGCGTTGTTGTTATAGATTCCTTTTTTGTATATAATTTCGTAATCGTACTCTTCGAGTCTGATTCTCCATCTTTGTAATTTTGAATTCGGTTCTTTCAGTTTGCATAACCATACTAGTGGTCTATGGTCGGTATATATGTAAAATTTTCTTCCGTATAGGTAAGGTCTAAAATATTTTGTTGCCCAAATTATGGCTAATAATTCTTTTTCTATAGTGCTATATTTTTGTTCGGTTTCATTTAGGGTTCTGGATGCGTAGCTGATAGGTTTATCGCTACCTACTTTTCCTTGGCTCAATACTGCGCCTAATGCTACATTCGATGCGTCTGTCTTCAGTATAAATGGTTTTGTAAAGTCTGGGTATTCTAATACAAGGTGATTCGTTAATATGTTTTTAATTTTGTCTACGGCTTTAATAAATTCCGGGGTGTGTTCAATTTTGTTTCCCTTTTTTAAACAGATTGTTAGGGGTTTGGTTATCTGAGCGTAACCTTTAATGAATTTGCGGTAGTAACCACTAAGTCCTAGAAATCCTTTAATTTCTTTGGTTGTCTTTGGTAATGGGTAATTTAGAACTGCATTTGTTTTGTCTGGATTTGGCATTACTCCTTGGGGTGTTATTACATGTCCTAAAAATGATACTTCCTTTTGTAAAAATTCACTTTTGTCTAATTGTACTTTAAAATGTGCTTGTCTAAGTCTTTCGAATACTTCTTTCAATCTTTCTATGTGTTTTACCAATGATGTGGAATAAACTATGATGTCGTCAAGGTATACAAGGCATTTTTCATTGTGTATTCCTCGTAGTATATTGTCCATGACTCTCTGGAAAGTAGCGGGTGCGTTCTTTAATCCAAATGGCATTCGTTTGTACTCGTAATGTCCTCTAGGTGTGCTGAAGGCTGTTTTGATATGTCTTTTCTTCCATCTCTACCTGATGGTATCCTGATGCTAGGTCTAATGTTGTAAAATATTGACATTTGCCTAATTTGTCTAAAATTTCGGTAATATTTGGTAGTGGATATTTGTCATCTACCGTTTTTTCATTTAACTTTCTATAATCTATTACCATTCTGTACTTTCTCTTTCCGGTTGCGTCTAATTTCTTAGGTACTATTAACACGGGACTGCTCCATGGTGAATTGGAGTGCTGGATTATGTCTTGGTCTAATAAGTCTGCTACTTGTCTGTCAGCTTCTTCTTGGCTTGCATGAGGTAGTCTATATGCTTTTGTAAAGATTGGTTTATTGTCTGTTAGCTCGATATTATGTTTTACTGTGTTGGTGAATGTTAATGGTATTCCTTCGCAATGGAATAAGTCGCGGTATTTAAAACATAAGTTTTTAATTGCTCTTTCTTCTTCTTGATTGATGTCGGTATTGAAGCGGATGTTAGTTAAATTTTCTCTTAACATTTTGTCATGTTCTATTGGGTTGTAATCGTTTTCCAAATTTTCGTCTATTTCCATTTCGTTAAAATTTAGTTCTTCTACGTTAATTGGGTCGGTCAATGATAATTCTACGGGATAGTCGTTTGAATTTAATATTGTTGTGGTTGCATGGTTATCTTTTATTTGCACTAAGGCAGCTGGGGTTTCTACTCCTTGTTGAAATGTCATATGATTTATTATTCCTAAATTTTTGTTAGATTTTACTGGGATTTTTATTTTTTTTTCCGTTCGGGGTTCTATAGTGTATTTTTGTTCAACTTGTGTGTTTTGAAATTTAATTGGGATTTTTCCGTATTTTGTCCTTAATAAGCGATTTTTAATGTCAATTTTGGCTCCTAATTTTCTTAGAAGGTCCATTCCGATTAATCCGTCATATTTGTCGTTAAATTCGAATACACAAAATTTATGTTTCATTTTAACATTAAATGTTCTCGGTAAGGGTATATTTGCTACGAATTGGTGTAGTGTCGTTTGATGGGCTGTTTTAATTTTAAATGGTTCTCTTTCTACATAATCTAAATAATGTTTTTGTACGGTTGTGGGGCTAATTAATGTTTTAGAGGATCTAGTGTCGATTAATAGTTTGAATTTGGCGTGGGATATTTTTATGTATGGTAATACTAAGTGATTTATATTATTTAAGTTTATTAAGTTTGGTTGTCTTTAAATGGGTCCATTTGAAAATTTGAGTTCGAGTTTTCTTCGTCGTACTCCTCGTAAGTTTCGTATTGTTCGTCACGTTCGTAAGTTTCTGCATGGTTTGATTCATTGTTCGTAGGTGTCTCAATGTAATTATTCTGGTCAGTGTCAAATTTTTCTATTTCTTGATGGAATAATTCTTCCGATGTAAAATTACGTTTCTGATGAGGGTTTGGTCGGATATGTGTTATCTTTGTATGTTGTCTGGTGTTACCAGATGAGGTATCCATTGGTGTTGGTTTATAATAATTATTAGGGTTGTTATGATTATTAGTCATTGGTGTATTTCTATTAGGGTTTGCGTTGAATGCTGGTCTTTGTTGGTTTAAGTTTTGATTAAATCTTGGTTGGAATGCGGGTTTCGTAAAAGTTGGGTTGAATGTTGGTCTTGAAAAATTTTTATATTGATTATTAAAATTTGTATTGTTAAAACTTGGGTTATTACTTCGCGGTTGATTTGTTTGTGCGTTAAAGGGTGTGAATTTTTGTTGAGGGATTGTTTGTCTTGTAGCTTGTATAGTTTTTATTGGTAAATAGCTTTTATTCGCGTTGGGGTTGTATAGTCTGTTGCGGTAATACATTACATTTTCTTCTTCTATTACTAGGCTCATAGCTTCTTCTAGATTTTGGGGTCGTTGGAATCTGATTTTATCCGATAGTCGTTCTGGTAAGGCGTTTATATACGTGTCCAGTGCCATTTCGTCATACATTTTTGTTTTAAAATGTCTAACGTTTTGATCGGATTCTTCGATTTTTAATTTTGTTATAATTAAACTTCTCACGTCTTGGCATTTCATTCCGAATTGGTAGGGGGATTGATTGTGTTCCATTCTAAGGTTTATTAGGTCTCGTACCAGGCATTTTATGTTACGTTGGTCTCCAAAATATGCAATTAGTAGCTGTTTAAATTGTTCCCATTCCTGTAAATCGTCCCTACTGGCGATTAAGGTTAGTGCCCTTCCGGTTAGTTTACTTATTACCAGGAGTGTAAGCAATGAATTTCTTTGGTCATCTCAGGGTTTGTAGAAGGTTTTTAGGTACATTTCAGATGCTTCAATGAAATTTGAGAGATGGGCTTTCGTGCCATCAAATATCTGTATTGTCTCCAAATAGAGTCGCATGTCTGTGTTACTCATGTTGGTTAAGGGTTGTTTTCGATTTTGGGTAATTTAAAAAAAAAATTATTTTTTGAATTGAGCTTTATTTCGCTATTTGTATTGTTATTTTTGCTTCGGATTTACTAATTTTCCGTTTGGGTTGTGAAATTTCAAATTGTGTAAAAATTGGGGTTGATTTTCTATTTGTAACGTTAATTATGCTTTGGATGTATTAATTTTCCTTTTGAATTGGATAATTTCGAATCTTGCAAAAATTTGGGTTGGTTTTGCTATTTGTAGCGTAATTATGCTTGGGATGTATTAATTTTTCTTTTGGATTGAATAATTTTGAATTTTGTAAAAATTGATGTTGATTTAGCTATTTGAAACGTTAATTTTGTTTTTGGTTTGTTAATTTTTCATTTGGGTTAGGTAAATTCAAATTTTTTAAAGATTGAGATTTATTTCGCTTTTTTCGGCGATATTTTTAGTTTGGAATTGTTAATTTTCAGTTTAGATTGAGTAAATAAAAATGTGGTAAAAAATTCAGATTAATTTCGTACTTGTAGTATTAATTTTGGTTTGGATTTATTAATTTTAAGTTTAGACTGCGACTGGTTATTTTTAGAATCGTAGTCGCTGTTACTTGTGCTTAGTTACACAGTGCGATGATGTACTCGTGAGATTTGTATTCAATAATGTTGAATTAATTACCGTAGTCTTGGATTTGCTTGTTTTTATGCAGCTTTTAATTTGTCTTAAGTTTCTGCTTCTTAAAGAATCTGAAATGGATGGATTTATTCTCGCTTAGCGTTGTTTTAGTTAAATTCTGTTAATTTGTAATTAATACTCTTTCCGTGGGTTTTACTGAGTTGCGTAATTATGACTTGAGGTTAATTACTTCTGCACTTTATTGTTGAAATTGAATACTAAAGGATGTAGTCTTTGTTACTTTGTAATAATTGCGTACATATGATTATACTTGTTGATGTACTTAACACTTACAGGTGTTAGTTTCAATTTATAGGAATTAGATAATTTACTTTCCGTACTCGCTAATGCTTTGCATAAAATGTAATGTCTGTCTATTCTTAGATATCTCGGTAATGCTTGACTTGTACTTTGAATCTCTCGTAATGTAAGTTTTCAGGTTACAATTATGAGCGTATGATAACGTTTAGCGTTATTCTGTATTCGTATTGGAATAATGCACTTTATAAATGCTGATTAATTAATTGAAAGACGTTTAGATTTTATACCGTGTTTGTACTGCAATTTATTTATAGCTCGTTGTGGTGTAATTTTCATGCGCTTTTATGATTGATTTAATAATGCAAATCGCGTTGCTTTATACTATGCAAGGTTCTGAAAGCGATTTTCTCTGAGGTTTTAAATGTGTAATAAAGGATGCTTCTTGCTTTCTTCGGATGGCGTTTTAGATTACAGTGGTTTTAGGTTACCGTAATTTTAGTTAATGCAGAATGTTCTTGCTGTGGTTCATACAGTTTTATAGAGGTCAATGTTTTAAATAATCGTTTTGTGATTGCTTTAAAGGATTAGCTTTAGCTTTGAAATTAATTTTGCGTTCTGTGTTTTTATTTTACCGGATTGAAAACGTGCTTTTGAATCGCGCTAGTTATTTGGTGTTAGTGAATGTGCGCCCGTTATTTTTTGGATTATTTTCGTTCTAATAATTGTGGTAAGAATCTCTTAATATCAATTCTCATTTGCTTTTTAAAAGAAAATCTCTTTTAAATTCAAGTCTCATTTGCTTTTTAAAGAAAAAAAAAATCTCTTTCACCTTCGTCTCATAGATTAATACTTTCTCAAAATAAGGTCTCGTTTTTTTTTGGAAATAATTCACTTTGTAATTATTTTCAAGAAAAATTCATAAAACAATGATAAATAAAATAATAATACTAGCATATATCAATTATAGTTTCTGGTTAAAAAAAAAAGGTATGGAAATGAACCTACACTAATTTCATCTGTTTCTTTGGTGGGTTCGATCGATGCTGTATCTTGTCCACCTTGGTCTGTTTGTTGGATTTAGACTATGCTTGTTCTTCCTCCAACTTGGTTTGGGTTCTGCCAAAATTTAGAATTAAAATTCTTGGTCACCAATCTTCCGATTTTTGGATTTTCAGTGCCCTTTTGACATCCTACCGACTGCGCCAGTTAAAGTTCGGGCCTTTGGAGCTGTGTTTTTTAAAAAAAACTTCGACACTTTAACAAAAATTTAATAGTTTAAACAGAAATTACAATGAAATTTAGAATAGCTGGTTCATAATAACTTTAATAAAAAAATAATTAATTGTACTGGGCGAGTAGTCTAGGTAGACAACAATGCAAAAGCTGTAAACTCAGACTGACTCGGTTGAGTAGCTCGAACAACGAAGTATGGAGTTCGAAGACTGACTGCCGGGCCTTGAGCTCCCGGGCTTTTTATAATAACCTGCCCCTCACACGGCTGTGATAACTTGCAGATCTCATGTCTGCGTTTCTCTTTGTTACAATGTATCAATCTTAATTCTAAGTAATTGCGGTCTGTTGACCGCCTGTGACCTGCCACCTGCAGTATCACTGCCCTCACGGATGCAAAGTTGCATGTCCGTTCACATGAACTGTCGATAACCTCTCTGGGTTATCCTTGTGTTACAATGTTGCATTGAACTTATACTTTATTTAACAATTTCTAATAATTCCTATTAGATTCAATATATCAATATATATAGGGAATTGGGGGATACATAACTCGCGCATCTTTCAAAACAAATACGTTTCGAAAACGCAAAATGTAAATAAACGCGTTGCAATTTACGTCATTATAGAAATTTCGCATACGTGATTTTTAACATGAAGTAAATTCAAGACCCAAAACATTATCTTGACAAAAATAAAGCCTTAAGTTTGTCTGCGTGAGAAGTCGAGTCAAAATTTCCTACAAAAAAACAAAACAACAGGAAAAAGTACAAGAATTATAGATACCCAATATATAGAACTTGAATACTACGTGACTGACAGCATTGTTTGGCGGACTATTATCAAATTCATACCTGAGAAAGCCCAGAGTATTGACAATATCCTATAGCATGCCTTAAACTTTAACAGAAGGACGCCGATAACCAATGGTGTCAGATGAAGTCGTTGCTTTATATATCACTCAAATTTGATAAATAAGCTGTCTTCCTTCAACCTGAACACGCTTCACATCAGCTTAAACTAAAAATTTTAGTAAAAGTGAACATAGAAAAATTTGAAATTAAAATAATAGTGAAAAATATACGAGAGAAGTTTTGCCGTTAACTGGATAACGGCTCTGGGAGACTGTGAAAATGTGGGAAAGTCTGAGAAAATCTAAGTGAAAATCTAGGTGAAACCCTCTAGATTGGTACATAAATCTCAATTTGCAAATGAATCCGAATTTAAATCGATCTAAAATTGCATAAAAATATTGGTTTGCATCTACGCATTGGAGCACAAAACGGAGGATTGTTATAAGCATTGAAGGGAACTCAACTAAAAGTAATCCAATGGTACTGGTCAACAGCACGCAGTAGCAGATCCAAGAATAGGGAGAACAAAAAGACACAAGAAAAACTACAGGTCAAAACATTATCTAAATAGCATATAGCATTATTTTCTTTTTTATTGAACATTTTCTATATTTTTTATTATACCAAAATATTTATGTATTTATGGTAAGGGTCATCAGAAATCTTTTTTATACGTTCAAATTTACGAAAAGGGAAAAAGTCATTAAACGTTCAGGGGTGTTTCCAGTAGTGTACAGTATCATTTTTGCTGGCTTTTAACTAACTAAAGGGAGCTATAATTTTGGGGATAAATAAATTGATATTATTATCATTTGATTCAGGGGTTTATTTGTCGAATAGTGAATCATATTGAGCTGTAAGGTGTATATATTTTTTCTATGTCATTATACAAATCTTGGTCAATTTCGTTTGTCTCATTCAAATAGGAAAGTATTAGATAATATATATATATATATATATATATATATATATATATATATATATATATATATATATATATATATATATATATTTTAACAATTTTATTTTTGGTTAATAAATCCCTTTATCAAAGTGCGAGAATAATAAAACACTTTTATTAAAATAATGGTAAAATACATTTAACAACTAAGGTAATACGTTAAAGCAGCATCGTCCTTTGGTATTCTATTTATGGTTGAATATCTGTGTCTTCTACAGCTATTCGCAAGCGCGTTTCGGTTTGACAGCCCCCTCCTCGGACGCCCCGGTCGCCCGAGCTAGTTTTGTAATCAGTCGGCCATACGTGGAAGAAGAGATAAGATGTACCAAAGACTGCAGGCCGGCAATTTGCGTATCCACTTTGAGGAGTCGGGACACATCTTTGAATAGCGGTTGGTATAGTATGAAGGTTATTAACTTGTTTAATTGGAGATAATTTATTTAGCGCGTACGACGTGATGAATGCAATAATCAAAAATGCAACTTAGAAGATAGAAAATTTAATCCATTTTATTAAGACCACTTTGTTATACAGCGTAAAGATGCTACTTTGGTGAGGCGGTGTGATTCAATATCCGGATTGCAGCGGCTGCCGAATGTAACGTGACCGTATTTAATTCTACACCTGGAACAACTCCATTTGGTAGAAGCTGTTTAGTATGAGCTTGGTTCACACTCCATGCCGTAAACTTCGCATGATATAACAAGTACCTCATCAAGGCGAGAAAAGCAGCTTTTGGTTCGTAGTTAGCTTTAAGTACTTTTTTGGTGTTTCACATTAGAAACACGCTAATTTGTTCTTATGTGTAAAAACATGATTATTATAAAAGTTTCAACTATTGCTGAGCTGGATTTCCAGTGTCGAAATTAAAATTCACTAATTTGATGTTTTAAGAAACAACACGTGTGGTTCAGTATGAATCGTTAGTTCCAACAACAGGTGTTACTGACGTCACTTATTTTTCTGTAGTATACTGCTGACAGATGTGTTCTTGAAAGCAAATGCTTCGAACAGCGTTAGCACAAGTTAAGTAAACAAGAATATTTTTGTGATCTGCTGTTTTAGAAACTAAAACTAGTACATGTAACTTAAAAAGGAAAAATTTGAGTAGTAACATTTTTAGATGTAACCTTCCTGAACAGATCTGCACGAGTCGGAGTTTTTTTGTGTAACAAATTTACAACTATACTGTAGAATGTTTGATTATGAATAATTTAGATAAACCTGAAATTAAAATTCACGAAGTAATTCAGTTATTAATTAAATTTTGTTGCAATTCATTTTATTTTTAAAGAGATTCTTTTTAGTAAGTAATTGATTCAAGATTAAATTTTTTTATTTTGATCAAATATGATCAAACCTAACCACTGAAAGCTAACATCTTTAAGAGTAAATTTTTGATGCCAACTTTATATAGAAAATATCTTTTTAATACTTCTTTATGTATATTTGCGGGACACAAATAGTGTTCCATCTTTTATATTAATCTAACTATTATAATTTCTTACAGGAACAGCGTCTTATTTTATTAAGACAGGTTTTTATCATCAAAGGCGATCTTTTTTTTCTTTGGGTCTCCACGTCCACCCTTAGAAATATGCCATGCCATTATCCTGAATAAGTCCGAACTTGGTGGCGCCTATTTGTCTGAGATTAAGTTTGACCTACAAACAGATTTCGACTTACCCCCCATTCCTCATAGCTCTACCCAAGGAATAGACCCCTAGTTATGTCGGAAGACGACGTTTCACTGACGCCCAACGTCTAGAGCAAGATGCATATATAAAAAAAAGAAAACGTTACAATATTGCTACGATATCGCGGCTCGCCCAACCAATTGCCTGCTGATCGCACCTCTGTGCCTTTAAAATAATTTAAAATTAACACAATTAAATTTATGGCCCGACTAGCTCAGTGATGCCCCGCACATATCCCACACACTAATAACAGAGAACTTTTACCCACTCACCTCTAACGCTCTATATAATAATACAAGCAAAATTTACCAAATTAGTATAATAAGCGAGGATAATTTACAATTTGCAACTTTACGTCCTTTTTAACATCATTTACTATTTACATAAATTTTAACTCAAATAAATATAAACACTCCTGTTTAGAATTAATATGGTTATATTGTAAATTTGTGTGTGTAAACTTTGTTCGCGGATAGACCAGTATTTTAATTTAGTGAAACCACCACTCGACCACCCGCTGTGGCTTGTTACCTGGTGAATGGAAAACGGACCTTCCGGGCTGTTTGCCGCCATCCTTAGAGACGAAAGGACGTGATGTGTTGTGTCGAGAGTACAGTTGGAGGGTTATGTGTTTTGTTCAGGTGAGTGTGTTGTAACGGGCATTTTTTTTGTAGTTAAACATTTTTCGCTTTACCAAATTGGTAAACACATTTCTGCAACTACTATCTCTATGTTTTATATTTATTAACTCGTGGGTATTACTTTAAAAGTAGATAAATTGAAGTTTGATTTTCATTAATAAATAAAGTGCAATGAATTTTAAATAGGATTATTCGTACTTACCGAAACTGATAAACCGCGGTAATTAAGTATTAGATATGATTGCGGCATTTCACGTTTTGTAGGTGCTTATGTTATTATACAAGTCTAGATAAGAGTCGATACGCGGTTGGTATAACAACGATTGATATATCTACAGTGAAGAGTTCTAGTTTGTCTTTTGTTCCTATATGTTAATTACGTTACGTTGTTAGTTTCGTGTTTGGTTTTCTATAAATTAATTACGTAAAAGGTACTGTTTGCTTTTACTTTTGAAGAGAGTGTGGAAAAACGCGATGTTGTTTGTTGAAGCCAAGCTCGTTTTTCACTAAATAAACTGTGATAAAATACAAAGAACGGTATATAATTTGTTATAAAGTGCTTATAATGTGTATTTAAAGTGGTTTTGTGTATTAGTAATATTTACTCGTTCGGCGTACCCAATGTGAAATCTGCAAAATCGCTCTTTTTATTGTGAACCTATTTTCATTTTTACGAGGTCGTTCTAAATGTCTATGTGGTTGGCGCGGAGTTTGAATTGGTAATCATAACCTATTCAATTATATTCCTAGGTGTTTAATTCTTGTATAATGTTGGACGAAGAACAAAATTCCGTGATCACTGTTGCTCCTACAGAGGTAGAAAGAGCTCCCGATCTTATTCGAATTCCGACGCGTGATAATGTCTGCTGCTAACACCAGTGAAATACGTAGGTGTGATTAGGGTAACGTGTGATAAGTTCCATCAACACCCTCCCAATCAAGGGTGAAGTGCTTCGCTAGTGCAGGACCTCGTAAATCCCACACTTCAAATGCAAGGAAGCGTTCCTGAAGGACTTTCTGTAAGTTGAACTATTTCCTACTTGTTTTACTTTAAATACCTGTCCGTTGCTTTGCCATACCTTTGGCGTTCTGAGACCTTTTACCATAGACTTGCATGCTATTTTAAATAAAAGAAAAAAAAAGAGAAAAATCAATACTACTGGACTACTCATATTAATTGTGTTTACCTATTTATATTTTGTTAAAATTTTATCTGCTTTATGTCTAATTGGTGTGTGAGGAAACGTTTCTGCTACTCCCCAATATTACCTCACTTTGTACTAAAGATTTGTTATATTGCTTTTACCGTTGTTATATTATATAGATTATCTAAACAGTTTCATTTTTTTACATTCTACAAAGTACTGAATAATTTAGACTTTTCATTACTGCTATACTCTTTTTTTTCAGGTTTGCTTAACTATTTTTCTTGCAGGTATTGTTACTAACTCCTTACTGCCGCATACATCATAGGTCAGTCTGCTTTCTACAACCCCCCCTACTCTCCGATTGAGCCGGGTCATTTCTTCGACTTTCTTTGTGTTACGTAGCAGAGATTTTGGCGCCCAACGTGGCTGCCACGACGAAAAAAAAACGTAACAGTGTTGACATTACATATAAATTGAAATACTTGGTCACGTGTGTGTACATATGTATTTATGTACTGGTCCTTCGAAAATTTAGGCTTGATTAATTTATTCAAAGTACAACTCCTATCAAATTGGTTTATTAAGAAATTTCTAACCTTTTTTAAACCTTTTTGTTCCCCATTTAAAAAGTACTTTTGCGTACCAACTAAAATTTTTGTTGACCTTCTACACAAAATATCTAAATTACATGCCAATTTTTAAGCTCATCAAATATTTAAAATAATAAAAGTCACATGCTATAAATTTAAAAGATACATTTTATCTTATGTTTGTGCTGTAGCTTCTCACTAGAGCTTCTTGACCAAAATCGGTTGTTTGTTCAGTTGTTTCGAGTCATTAATCCTCAGCTTGGCTTACTCTTCAGTACTCCGAAATGTTTACCAGTTATGTAGAGTTTTAGCGTAGTATTTTAGTTTTAACATCGAGGTTTAGTTAGTTTTGATTTAGCTTCCCATTTATTGTGTCCGTATTTAGAGTCGATTTAGATTTCCCATACTTAGAGTGGTTATATAGGTTCCCATACTTAGAGCACTAAATAAATAATTTGTAAACTTCATTCATATTAATTAAATCTAGATTTACGTTTTGTATCAACGGCAGAGTTTTATATACACGTATTTCAATCGTAGACTTTTACTGTTTTTCACTTGGAATTCTTATATAATATGACTTTCACTTATTACTTTCAATTTAACTTCACTAAATTGAAATTTACGTAATATTATTGCTTCGACTATTACAGTCCGCTCTTAGATTATGGAATGCTCTTTTTTATCGGCTACGGTCGGTGTTATAGACAAATTTGTTCCACGTGATCGTATTGGTTGACTGCTCGCTATCTTGTTATTAGACCATGGCAAAGGCGTTGCAATAATGTGTTATCTTCAACCTGTTGGGTTTTATTCGGTATTCCATACTTTATACGCTCAAATTTGTACGTTAATCAAAGCTTTGTATTACAGAATTTGGTATTTTTATACCTTTCAACTACACGTAGTCTTAATTTTAGTGTCCATGCTTTGTTTACATATGCTGGGTTTTATTAAATGTGTCAATTCCTACATTTCAAACGGTACGTACGCTTTCCTCTCAATTCTTTATACTTTATGAAATATTTCTGCTTTTAAATGTTTAGCTATACAAACTGGTATAAATTATATGCGTTTTATTGACTTAGATTTCTTACTCAAATGCACCTAGGTTAAAATAAATTTCAGTTTACGTTTATTTTACTTTAAATATACCGAATTTGTATTTATTTTGAACTGAGGAATGTTTTAAATGTTTTAAAATGGTTTGGGTTGCGTCCGCAATTATTAGTTTTAATGAATATGGTTAAGTTTAAGTTATTACTGAATGTGCTTCCTTGATTTAACTGTAGTTGGTTAGTGATTTTATACAGGGTGATTTGTATCTGCTTTGTATAATGAACAAATTGTTTATTTTTATGATTTAAATGTTTGGTTTTCTTGATTTTTATGATGTTTACATGAAGTATTCCTTCCTTGTGACCTTATATACCCTTAAATAACCCTATTATCATAGCAATAAATATAAATATATATTATTTATATATTTATAAGTTTCGTTTGTAGTGTACTTTTTCGATATAAATTTGGTTTTATTTTAAAAATGACATCCCGCTACTAATTCAGCTCTAACTATCAATAAAGATGTCTGTCAATCTGCAAAATTAGCAATAAATATGAATAAATATTCCTAAAGTATATAACTTCGCTGTATTTTGGGTATAATCAAATGTTCACTACAAAAAGTTAAAACAAATATTACTAGCTACCATCAACTTAAAAGTAAGAATTAATCTCAACACTAGACAATCCACTAATGTCTTTCTCAAACGGTATTGTATTTTGTGGAATGTCGCCTGAATTTAAAACAGACTGATGTCACAAGTGTAATGACAAACTTGTTTTGTCTGTATTGTATCAACAAAAACGCTTAGTCTTTAGACAAAAGGTACAAAAACCACAACTTCTGAAACTTATTATTCAAAAAGGTTAGCTGCAGGGAACATGGAAATGATAAAAATCCAGTTACAAAGCAAACTGTTGAAAAGTGGGCGCGGATGCATTCAAACGGTTTCTAAAGTAATCTAGTTATAAGTTTGAATCTAGAGGGAACGAGCGCATCGATCATAAAGCATTCATATTTCATAAAGCCTGTAACTCATAGCCTCTATTCCATAACAACTGAAATGAGTTCCGGTATAAAAGACTTATTGATGGCTATAGAATGACTCTTTCCATTTTCATGAACGACATATACATGAGTATTTTATTACGTTAGAGTGGATTACGATTTGATGGTGCATGAGAAATTTATTGTACTATTATGTTCAACTCGTAAAAAATGCGAAACTTTTCATATATAGAAAGGTAAATTTCAAATTCAACGTCAATGGCATGGTTAGTTTCGTCTGCTAAATTGGCTGTAACACCTATAAATTTTCCTGCTACAAAACACTAGTTAGAGGGTCAGCAACTACTCTAAAACAATATTCTGAATCTACAAAAACCTTTGTAACCCTTTCATCAAAACTAGTTCTAAACTGAAAAGAGCACTCACGTCTCCTATCTTTGCATATGCAGTTTGAGAACTCACATTAACCTTATATATTATATATATATATATATATATATATATATATATATTTACGTCATAAGGGGAGACAAAAGGTCATTGAAACCCAAATTTTACAAATAAATTCCACCAAGGTATGAAAAAATCCGACAAAAATAGAAATTTCTGGAAATTCATGGTTACGCCCTATATAATACAGGCGTAATTTTATTCTTTAAAGTGCCAAGTAAAAATGCAATTGCCCGTGTATAGATAATCACCTTGTATGATATAAACGTACTGTAAATACATGGCAAAAAATGTAAGTTGTATATGTAAAAATAATTAATTATAAGATACTTTAAAGACGCATTAAATGTGAATGCAACTCGATCACTTAAAAAAATATAAATCCATTCATTTGTAATAAAAAAATGCCTTTTCCGTGAATAAAAATAAATAATTTTGTGTATTTAAAACGCCAAATTTTTATCTTAATGTGTATTAAAAAACGTTTTGTCGGAAGACCAATCTTTTTACTACAATTATGAAAATGCGGGTCTTTCTGCATGTGCAAAACCTGTGGATAAAACAATTAAAGCTTAAATTAATTACCATGTGCATAGCATAAAAAACTTTTAAATATAACATGCTCTGGAAGTTTCAAGGGGAATTGAGAAGAAATACGTTAAATTAGTATGACCTAATTAATAAAGAAACGTTTATTCCAAGAAGCGACCGAAACATTAAAATGTAATAAATGTAAAAAAAGTCGGTGAAGATTATTTATTACGTTTCTCAATTACTGGATTAGTATGCAACACCAAAATTACCTTGGGTATTAAACAAAGACAAGCAGCGCTGTCAATAATAAGTGGAACGCGAGTTAAGGTTCGTGGCTTCGAGCAGTCCTTTTTAAAAAGACTTTTTTGAACTTTAACAAATTTATTTGATTTAAACAGATTTGAACAATGGAATTTTACAATCTTGAATTAAATTATTCTAAGTCGAAATACATTAATTAATTGTACACTTGAGCTATCTACGAACTGCAATGTAAAAGCTGCACGTTTGATGAACTGACTGCGAGTGGAGCTTCCGGGCCTTACATAATCTCCCTACCCCCTCACAGTTCTGTGGGAACTTGCAGACCTAATGTCTGCTTACACTTGACTCTATTCATGATACATAGTTGCTATCTTAAAAGCTATTCATAATTACTTTGTTGCAGGCTTACTTCTGCGTAATCTCGGTACGACCGTCTGTGACCTGACATCTGCAGTGTCACTTATCCTTGTGCTACTTTGTAGCGCTTCCGTTCCCATGAACGTTTATAAACTGAAATAAATTGTAATAAATTGCCTTTTATGACATTGTTGCACATTTCCTAATATTTCCTAATAACTTCTTAAGTATTAGTTTTATATAGATATAATAGATGGGCGATTACATAACTCGCGCTAATGAGAAATTCCCAAAACATTGTGTCAGATAGGCGTGTATTATTTGGAATGGAATAGAATCACGTCAACACTAGTATATTATAGAAAATAGATAATTTTTGTATATAAACGGAAGGGTTTATTAAAGTCATTCATTCATAAATTTGATCACAAAAATGTCACATTAAAAAAAGGATTTTAAAGCTACTGTTTAAAAGTATACAATACGCATATCTTAATTAGTATTTACCATGTAACAAAAAAGATAAGTTAATTTTAAACATAATCTGCATAAATATGAAAATTGGAAAATTCAATTACTTGATTTTGTAATATACAATGAAGATAGAAATGCTTCGATATAAAAGACTATTTAAAATTCTATTGAATAATTAACTAAGATGCACATTGGTTTTAAATGAAGATTTAAATAATATGCAAGATTTTGTACATTGGGATTTGAACGTTAATTTAAAATAAAGATACGAATTGAGAAGTGTTTGTGGATTTTGCAAGTATTATTTTCTTTAAATATTGTTTGTAACTGATAGTTGAATATCTTTCATTTAAATTTAAACTTGAATCCTAAGTCCTAATCATATAATATTTTTTTTGTAAAGGTCTTTTACCAGGAAGGTTTATGATTGGAGCTCGAAACGCTCTGACCTTCAATAAATTATCTGTTAAGGATTTTTTGGCCAAACAAAAATCTTACAATCGTGAAAATCATAACAAGATAAACTATCCACAAGAAAAGAAATTTAGTTCTGTAAATTTAAAATAAGATAGAGACCGTTTTTATAAATAAGAAAATAGGGACTTGTTAGAAATAATATTATGTTTGAAAGAAACGATGTTGTAAATGTTCAATATGATTTTGTATGAGAGAAAATAATTTATATTGTATAAATTCTCTATGATATTGCTGTTTGATTTCATTTTATAAACTAAGTGAATTTCATTGAGCTAGCCAGGCAAAGTATCGTTAGAAAGGAAGGTACGTCAAAAATTTCAAGTTTTACAATTTGTTGTATCTGTATCATAGCACTATTTTGGCGGCGTATCAAAGCGAGGCGTTGTCACAGCAATATATATTATATATATATATATATATATATATATATATATATATATATATTGTAATGTTCTATGTACTATCCAATGTTAGACGCACTTATTTACCACTCATATTAATAAAATGTCTAATTTAAAACTAATGATAAACGAGATTGTAGAATAATTATTTGCTGAAATTATATCGAATGCTATTTCTGTGTGATGGAGCTTTTGAGATTTAAAATAGGTGTTTAAGTAATTTTATTTAATAAAACGAAAAGTAATTCCATTTGAATAAGCTTCTATTGATTTTATTTAACGTTTATGTTCACTATTTAATGGACACAACTGTTCTTGAAAATAATATGTACCATAATACCTGAAATATAATTCATTTAGCATGTTGTATTAGAAATAAATAGTTATAGAATGTAAAAATAATGTTTGTTTACAGTATTTAACTCTTATGTTCACTATTTAATGGATACTACTGTTTTTGAAAATGATATGAACCATAATACCTGAAATATAATTCATTTAGTATGTGGTGTTAGAAATAAATAATTATAAGATTAATGAAAATTGTAAACAAAATTTAACCTATGAAAAATAGGACTCAAGTGATCAAAATGAAATGTTTTGTAAAGAGTTAATAGATCTGTTTGTGATAGTTGATCCAGTAGGTAGTATTATAGGAATTTGTATCGAGTAGGCAAATAGGAATTTTTTTAAAAAGATCTCCTAAGTGATAAGGTAACAATGTAGAACTGGAATAAAAGAACTTGTTAATTTTTATTAAGAAAGAATAGATATGTTTTACCTGCTCTCGAGTTGTTATTAAATTATTTAAAGCTGAAGTTATTTGAAAGAGTTTTAACTGTGAATTAAAAGAGGTCTTGTGCAACGGGTAACAAGTTTCAAGGGTTTATACAACCATTTGAGGCCGAAAAGATTATTTGCTCCAGTCAAGTGAAATGTGTAAAGCTTACAAGCTGATATGAATTGTTATACGTATTACTTCCAATACGCTAAATAATGTAAAATACCATCATAGTTTACTCTCACCCATCACAATAACCTTCATAGTTTATCAACAACAACAAATTCTAAAGCGTTACCTGGAATTTCTTGAAGATCCCTGCTCCGTTGACGATGATGCCATTAAGTGGTTTCGTGGTACTGCTCTGCTCCCGCTTCCAGATATTAGTAGTTGAACACCCTCTAAGTAATGCTGCAATGCTGTCCATACACAATGCATACAACTCCAGATCCAATTATTACTCTTCTTTTATTGAAATTTAGATTAATTTACGTTACATAACGTCACTACACGAGCCTGTTAAAAAAATATGTGTGTCACCTCAATAAATTCTAGACTCGGCACTATTCGCGTACAAATTATGAGGCTAACACCATACTATTTAATTTAAAATAACTTTCTATACTTACAAGCTCGTGGTAATTTTCGTACGTAGTCTGAAGCGATCAAAATACTAAGGGCTTTTATTATATTTTTAAAAAGTATTTATACAATTTACGCTGCCACCTCTCGGCCGCATTTCACCCGAAGTCCTTCATTTACAATAATATTTCTTAAAATTTTGGGTTTAACCGTTTTCTAAATCCTCGAAATTCAGCGCGTCGTTACGATATTTTCTGAAAATTAACATTTAATATACCCGTGTGTGTCTGATGTACAACTAACGATATCGACCAATAGTCTATGCATTGACGACTTACAAATCCCGCCTATATTAACGCTATCCCTTGCTTATGCATATCATATGTTTCCTTCTAACCTTGTTTGAGTGGTAGAGAATCGATATTACTGTCCGCGTTCTACAACTCCATGTGGACCGAATTACGTGCTTTAGCGACTGTTGTTTACCAATATTCTTTGAAACTTGTTTGTTATCTATAAAAATAAGGGAAACTTGACATTTACAAAACCTGCAGGTGTTCAATTTTAACCGACGTTTTAAATAACATTTCTAGGATTTCGCTTTTTGAAGTATTTCATATCCAACGGCTGTTCGTTTGTTAGTAAATCGTTTCACCTGGGTATTATTGATTTTTCATGCTTTTATGCATATTATACGTAAATAACAGTTTAATTAAACTCAATTAAATTAATAAATTAATTGCATTGGCTTCTACAATTTATTTTCTTTGCAAACCTAACTAAATTTTATTCATTAATTGTAAATTTTTGTTAATACTTGTTACATTAAGCTGAACTAATGAAATAAATTTCGCACGTAATTTCTGGTTGTTTTTTTTATACAGGGTGTTTTGAAATTGCCTTGTTTATATTTACCTTTAACCTTTTAAAACCATATATATATTGACGTACGTCATATGGGGTCACGAGAGGTTACTGAAACCCCTAGTTTTACAAATAAATCCGAAGATATAAGAGAATTCGAAAAAAATAGAAATTTCCGAAAATTCATAGTAATACCCTGCATAATACAAGCTTACTCTTTGCTAAGCGAAAATGCAATTTCATTTTGAAGAAATTACAATACCTTTTACTATTGTTAATGCGGCGGTTAACTTCGATAACCACAGATGGAGAGATAAATGGACATGTATATAAAAACAATAAGAATAGCGGAAACCTTCAAGTACTTACCTGAGCTATTAGATTTAGCGGTGTTCGAAGAACTGGTAGTAAGAAATGTCGACTTTTGACAGGAGGTCGTATCTGTCTAACAAAAGCCATTGCGACGCACAACACACTTTTAACTAAGTTTTAGCCGTACATCAATAACACAGAGTAGCTTGAAGGCTGAATCGCGACAAATCTAATGGCAGTTAATGTTTACAAGGCGGATGCGGGTTTACCTGCAAGCTAACATTAAACTGAACGTGCAAATTGGGATTATTGAAACATGTAACAAAATCAATTATCATAGGTTAGATAAGGTTATTTCAAAGAACATTGTGCATTTTTATCAATTATTTATATGCTATAATTATGTTATAACTAACAGTTGATTAACTATAAATACAAACGGAACCACTATTAAGAGTACCTTTATAAAAGTAAGGTCCCAATACATACCCATTTAAAACCCTAGTCACACATTAATTAAAAATGTATTTTGATAGTGACATGGTCTTACTTGCCGTGAATCTACGTCATCCCAATAACGATCATTATTCCTATTAGAAATGCCATTTCTTGTGAAATTTTATTCGTCACTCCAAATCGTCAAATTAATTAAATGCTTGTGGTTAACTAGCCAATTGTAAAATATTAGTCTCCTTTCACGATCTCCATCATTTACTCCTTGCACTATCTTAATTTTATATGCCTATTTTATAATAGGTATATCCTAGTTCACTGCCAGATTCACAAAACAAGGCTAAATTATCTATTTGGTGATTTAGAATGACGTTCAATATTTGCTTTTGGTTAGTAGAACTGAAACATGATTGACTTCTTTTGCAATAACGCATTTCATTATATACAGTTTTATTTAGTTTCTATAAAAATAAAACGAATGTACAAGAGCCGCATTTTTTACAATTATTTGCATTCTATTTCTATAATTTGATTGAGTTTTATTATTCCGAAAAAAAATTTTACTTGCAAACCGTTCGGATACTTACCACTAACTAATTTCTTATCCTCATGAAACATGCAAAAAACATTACACTCGTTCATGGAGGCTATAAACCGAACCTTGAACTATCCTGTTATTAATTCATGAGAAATACGGATTTATTCCCAAGAGCGGAGAGGTTTATTGGTTCTATTGTATTTTAATTTATATGATACGTGTTTTATTTTCCTCTCTTATAGACAGAAATGTGATTGCGTTCACTGAGCTACTGTTGTATAATGTAAGCCGCTGAAAAAAAATGCTAGCATAAGAACCAGGCTTAGTTGTATATAGTTTTGAATACAAATATTCTTATTTAAGAGAATGTTTGCTTTGCAATCGAATAAGAGTGTCGATTGACTTTATCCTTTTGATTCTATTCGGAACCTAGATGAGTATTTTTACAATGAGGTATTCAAACGCTCTTAGAATATAGTTTGAAGTGAATGAATTAATTATTGAACTTGGTTTACTTGTTTGGAATATTTTCTTAATTAAAATTTGTTTATGCTCTAATAAAATGTCTAAGATATTTAACATAATAAGTAATACGTCTTCCAAAATTAGACCGCGAGATAGATTATGGGTTCTTGGAATATGCTTTTTAAAAATAAAAAGCATATTCCCAAAACCTACAATAAATCAACTATAGCTACACAGATCAACGTTTCTTATTATAAACGGCACTTTCAAGTTTGAGTAGCTTCTAGACATGAAGAAAGTTCATGACGAGGATACGGAGTGCACGACCCTCAGTGATCACTGAGGATTTGGTGAAGAAAGTTGACGAAAAGTAACAGAAACCAGACGCTTAACGATTTCTTTGTTATCATAGGCGTTTCCTCAAGTTTCAAAAAGTGTTATCTACGAAATTGTTACCACACGTTGCCAAATCAGGCGGCAAACTTCCATGATGACGGAATACAAAACCTTGTTCGATATAATAAGTGCCTTAGTATTGGTGACAATTATGTGGAAGAGTAAATAAAAGTGTGCTCTTTAATGTAAAAATAAAATGGCTACAAAAGATTTACTTGTTTTTTATACATATCAAAACGGTACTTATTTAAAAAACACGCGTCGTGTGTATATATATATATATATTACTCATATTTAGACCAGAGCAGAAAATTAAATAATCACATCAAATGATTTTAATCACCGTGTATAAGGAATTTCATTAAATAATACGCGTTATTAAAACCATGAAGCATAAATAAACTCGGTTGTTTCAGTAAAAATAAGAAATTTAAATTATTTATAAGACGAAGCAGTAGTGAAAAGCTCTGCGTGTAATGTAATTATTCCTAAACAAAGAGAAATTACGTACAAAGTTTATATTAATTAACCCTATTTTAAGTAACCGGTAGTAAAACAAAGTGTACGTATAATAATTAATATTTAAGTTGTATTCGCTAAAAATAAAAAGGATAGAAATCAATTTTAATTGGAGTTAATTAAACCATTAATAACATATAATACCTATAGAAACTTGTAAAAACCCAAGATTAAAATACCACGGAATAAAGCTCTGAGAATTAATATTATTTTGAACACCTGCGTAGTTTAAATATCACATACAGCGTAAATTTTGCAGATAATTAATGTTTCAAAGAATCTTGGGGAAAACGTCGCATAATAGTTACGAGAATTGCTAAAGCTGGTTATTTCACACTCCATGTGGACTAAAATAATCGATAATAAAGAATATCAAGTTGCACCAATAAGAACACGGTAGAGAAGGAAAGAGAAAATGCGTCAAGCAAAGACACATATTGTAGAAGGCGGGATTTAAGCAACGTCACGGGGGTCACAATTGGTTAAAAATAGGATGCAAATATCAGAGGTAGAACAACAATTTCTGTACAAAATTAATTAGTTTTTCTCGGACATGCTTGCGTGCCGTGTGGAAATTTTCTGAGATTTGAATGGGGCGAGTGAAAATTCGTAAAAATCGACGTGCGAGCAACAGACTGGGAACATAGAATGAGGAATTCTTTAGAATTACCCGTTTTGGGGAACCGACCGACAGACAGGCTTTTGCTATATATACCGAGATGAAGATAAACAAGCTCTCTTAGACTTTTGACGATTCGATGCGTTAAAAGCTCGTACATACGCGACTTGATTGAAGATGTTAAACCGTGCATTTTAGTTTGATTTAAAGTTTGCTAGTACATTTTAGTGATTCAAAATAGCTTGTTATTTACGTGCTAACATGAATGTACTTCAGTGCACTTAGATACAAGGTAATAAAATTTAGTTTCACTGTACCAATTAGCAAAATTTACAACGACGAATGTATACACAAAAGTAGGCAGTTTTGGCGTATATATTGGTGACAGAAGCATGAATTTCTTTGCTATTTTTTTGGGGTGTTAATAATTAAATGGTTCAAATACGTGTCTGGATCCATGAAACAAGGGTCAGATAAACACAGATGAGTTCCGGAAAGGCCCAGAAACGACTTTGAATGGATGGTGATGGAGAAAATTTTAAAAGCGTAGAGGATCAGAAGCCGTAAATATAATCCTGTTGAATGGTGTGATTAACTAAAGAAACGATACTTGGAAGCTACGAGGACTGTAACCTTCAGGTAAATTATACTATTTTGTTTGACATTTTTGTGTGTATTGAATGACTTTATAATTGATTTACTTTAAATGGACATTAGTGAAATTGTTCTAACCATAAAAGTTTAATTTGAAGATGAAATTTGCTTGTTTAAGTAAAAGGGTATTTTGTTTTGATGTTCAGGAATATGATGAAAATTTGGGTCTGTCTTTGAGCTCAATTAGACGAACCTGGTTAATTAACGTAAAGGGTGGTAGATGCTCCTTTATACTCAGACTCCGGTCTGCTTATATTGTTATATTAATTAGTAGGCATCCAACAAGGACTTTAATTTTGGATGCACAGTAAAATGATAATAAAATTAATCTTGAAATTCTTTTAAAACTGAAATTTATGCTGAGTTTCAATTTTGAAATTTTAATGTATTCTGAATATTGATGTAAATAGAGTTAACGTTGATGTTTTGGTAGGAATGTGTTTGTTTCTTTTATGATTGAGGATGTAAGTTATCTAGAGGAGCAGCCGAGGCGATTAACAGAAGAAAGACGACGGACCAGGTAATTCAAAAGGTTTCACAGCATTCTTGGCGACCCAAAAGTGAGGCTCGAGTTCCAAATAAAATTTTTTGTTATTTTATTCCAGGAAACTGGCGATCTGAGAGAGAGAGTTTCTGTGTGTGTATAAATTTAAGAGTATTTGAGAGTGTGTGTGAGTGATTAGAACGTATGCAGAGAAAAGAGTGGTTAAGGAGTCAAGGAGTGGAAATTGGAAGTGACGATAGTGCATTGTGTGAGAAAATTTCGAAAATGGAAGAAGCGGGAGGCAGTAGAGATCAGTCGAGGACGGAATCAGGGGATCAAGGAAACGAAATGATAATGAGGATGCTTGAAAGAATGAATGAGACGTTAAGCGGGGTTAGAGAGGACTCAAATCGAAAATTTGAGCAAATGAGTGATGAATCGAATAGAGCGAGAGAGGACTCAAATCGAAAATTTGACCGAATGAATGAGACATTAACAGGAGTTAGGGAAACCCTAAGTGAGAAAATAGATAAGACGAATAAAGAAGTTTCAGAATTTAAAATAGTCTTACCGTAAAATGGGGAGGTTGAAAATAGGGTTGAAAAAATGAGCATGATATTACAGGTCTTCGACAGGAAATGGGACATTTAAGGTCCGAAGTACGCATTTTTTGTGAAGAGGAGATTAATGTAAAAATGACTGAAGTGACGGACTCATGTAGGGATCAGTTAGGCAGGGTAGAACGTGAAGTTAGTAGTATTAAATACAACATGTCAAATTTAACGGGGGATGGTCCCAGATTTTCTACAGGTGGAGTATCATTGGACCAACACATGAAGTTTTATGGCGATAACAGGGTAAATCCACAAATTTTTATTAATAGTGTAAGAAATCTAGTGGGAAGTTTATTTGACGAACAGACTAAACTAAATACGATAAAGGCTTTATTAAAGGACAATGCGGAGGCATGGTACAATTTAGTAGGACAGGACATAGACACGTATCAGGACTTTGAAGACAAATTTTACAACATTACTGGAGTGATCACAAACAGGATCAGATTAGGGACGACTTGATTACAGGAAAATTTAAGGGAGAGTTTGCAGGTTCTAGGGAGCAATATGCCATCCGCAAGTACAGTGTGGCCAAACAACTGAATCCACCATTGACGGACAGACAGATTATTAAGTACCTATCACGACATTTTGAACTGGAAATTAGACAACACGTGGCCTTACAAAACATCACAGAACGGGAGACATTTTAGAGTATTTGCAGAGATATGACGATGTATGTGTAGGACGGACAAGAGAGATACGAGAACGAAACGTTAACACAGTTAGGTTTGACAACAGGACATCGAATTATCCGAGACGGCCTGACTACAACAGAAATTTTCGACCGAATTGGGAACGACGAGGACAGGAATACAGAAGTAATAGTGCGACTAGGGGACCGACGCCAAGACCTAGTTACACGCGACAGAACAGTTTACCGGAAGTAAACAGGACTGTGACCAGCACGCCGAATAGAGACAGGGACACGGATATTAACACGAGGAGGACGTACGCACAGGTTGTAGAAGGACAACCAGGACCAAGCACGGAAAACAGGATGAGACAGGATTTTTAGAACGTGACAGACCACTAGATTTCTGTGTAAATGTATACGAACATCCACGTGAATTTTTCAAAATTGAGGAGGAAGTAGAGCCAGAAACTGTAGAAAATTATGTTTGCCAATTATTAATTTAGAAATTTTGAAAATAATGTAGAAGTATTACTTGATACAGGGGCAGAGGCGAGTTTAATATCGGAGGAATTCGTCAGCAAAATTAGGGATAAGGTTTGTGATAGAATTATGCCTATAAAACGTAGCCATTTAGTAGCTCCAAATAAAAAGAAGTTTGCTGTAGTAAATAGTGTTGTGGTGCTTAGGATAGATATAGGAGGTTTAAGCTGTGAACAGGAGTTTGTAATTGTACCTGGACTGAAGTTTCAGAGCATTTTAGGTGTTGACTGTATGATGAAGTTAGGGGTTTTGATAGATATGGAACGGAAGGTAATAAGGATTAATGATAGGGTAGTGCCATGGAAGGGCAGTTATGAAGTCACAGAGGATGACACGGGGTTTAGTATTAATGTAGTAGAGGTAGAGGATGATGAATGTAAACAGATCAACACAATAAGATGTCCAGAGGATAGGAAAGTAGAGGTTCCAGCTTTAATACAAAAACATGCAGAAGTAGTGGGGATGGAAGCAGCATATCAGGAGCCGGTGAAGGCAGAATTATTTTTGACGAGGTTAATTGGCAAGTTTGTTTTTAATAAAGTAAATTTAAGGAATTTATTCTGGCGGATTCCATTACACAAAAATTCTAGAAGGTACGTAGGGTTTTCCATAGAGGGAAAAGTCGATAATTGTAAAGTAGTATCGTTTGGTTTGTCGGCAGAAAGGGAAACAAGAATAAATGAGAAACAGACAAGTGTAGGGACTGAAGAAGAAGTAATATTTAAGAGTCAGGATAAGAGGGATGATAAGTTTATTGTATGTGAGATAATAGAGATGTTAAGTATAGATATAGAAGGGGGAGAGATAGGGATGAAGAGTATTAGGATGGTAAGAAGAAAGACATGGAGGGTCAAGAAGAGAGTTAGATTTAAATAGGATAGGGATAGAATAGGTGTAGATAGAAGAGTAGAAGTAAGTGTTTATAGAAAATAAAGCTAGGTATAGGATAAATATGGGAGATAATTAGAAATAGGTTTAGGATGAGAATAAAGAGTAAATGTAGGAAGAAAATAAGATAGGTTAAGTATAGATATTTCTTATAAGATTAGTGGCGAGTTAGGAATAGAGTAAGAGTAGGATAGGCATATAGGATTAGGTAGGGGGAAGTAAAGTATAGTGAAGATTAGTTAAAAGTTAGAAATAGGATAGATAGGATGTATATAGGATTAGATGGATAAGTAGGATGAAGTTAGGGATAATTTCAGTTTATAGAATTAGGTGAGAGTTAGGAATAGGATAGGGATATAGGTAGGTGTAAATATTTTCTTTTTAATTGGAAACAAAGTAGGTAAGTTAGATATATAAGGGTAGAGAGTGATAGGCAATTTTTTTGTAATTTTTTTTGTCTAAATGTTTTATATTTGAAGTCAAATAAGTGGGATTATTTGTATTCAAATAGGGGGAAAATACTCATATTTAGACCAGAGTAGAAAATTAAATAATCACATCAAATGATTTTAATCACCGTGTATAAGGAATTTCATTAAATAATACGCGTTATTAAAACCATGAAGCATAAATAAACTCTGTTGTTTCAGTAAAAATAAGAAATTTAAATTATTTATAAGACGAAGCAGTAGTGAAAAGCTCTGCGTGTAATGTAATTATTCCTAAACAAAGAGAAATTACGTACAAAGTTTATATTAATTAACCCTATTTTAAGTAACCGGTAGTAAAACAAAGTGTACGTATAATAATTAATATTTAAGTTGTATTCGCTAAAAATAAAAAGGATAGAAATCAATTTTAATTGGAGTTAATTAAACCGTTAATAACATATAATACCTATAGAAACTTGTAAAAACCCAATATTAAAATACCACGGAATAAAGCTCTGAGAATTAATATTATTTTGAACACCTTCGTAGTTTAAATATCACATTCGGCGTAAATTTTGCAGATAATTAATGTTTCAAAGAATCTTGGGAAAACGTCGCATAATAGTTACGAGAATTGCTAAAGCTGGTTATTTCACACTCCATGTGGACTAAAATAATCGATAATAAAGAATATCAAGTTGCACCAATAAGAACACGGTAGAGAAGGAAAGAAAATGCGTCAAGCAAAGACACATATTGTAGAAGGCGGGATTTAAGCAACGTCACGGGGTCACAATTGGTTAAAAATAGGATGCAAATATCAGAGGTAGAACAACAATTTCTGTACAAAATTAATTAGTTTTCTCGGACATGCTTGCGTGCCGTGTGGAAATTTTCTGAGATTTGAATGGGGCGAGTGAAAATTCGTAAAAATCGACGTGCGAGCAACAGACTGGGAACATAGAATGAGGAATTCTTTAGAATTACCCGTTTTGGGGAACCGACCGACAGACAGGCTTTTGCTATATATACCGAGATGAAGATAAACAAGCTCTCTTAGACTTTTGACGATTCGATGCGTTAAAAGCTCGTACATACGCGACTTGATTGAAGATGTTAAACCGTGCATTTTAGTTTGATTTAAAGTTTGCTAGTACATTTTAGTGATTCAAAATAGCTTGTTATTTACGTGCTAACATGAATGTACTTCAGTGCACTTAGATACAAGGTAATAAAATTTAGTTTCACTGTACCAATTAACAAAATTTACAACGACGAATGTATACACAAAAGTAGGCAGTTTTGGCGTATATATTGGTGACAGAAGCATGAATTTCTTTGCTATTTTTTTGGGGTGTTAATAATTAAATGGTTCAAATACGTGTCTGGATCCATGAAACAAGGGTCAGATAAACACAGATGAGTTCCGGAAAGGCCCAGAAACGACTTTGAATGGATGGTGATGGAGAAAATTTTAAAAGCGTAGAGAATCAGAAGCCGTAAATATAATCCTGTTGAATGGTGTGATTAACTAAAGAAACGATACTTGGAAGCTGCGAGGACTGTAACCTTCAGGTAAATTATACTATTTTGTTTGACATTTTTGTGTGTATTGAATGACTTTATAATTGATTTACTTTAAATGGACATTAGTGAAATTGTTCTAACCATAAAAGTTTAATTTTAAGATGAAATTTGCTTGTTTAAGTAAAAAGGGGTATTTTGTTTTGATGTTCAGGAATATGATGAAAATTTGGGTATGTCTTTGAGCTCAATTAGACGAACCTGGTTAATTAACGTAAAGGGGTGGTAGATGCTCCCTTTATACTCAGACTCCGGTCTGCTTATATTGTTATATTAATTAGTAGGCATTCAACAAGGACTTTAATTTTGGATGCACAGTAAAATGATAATAAAATTAATCTTGAAATTCTTTTTAAAACTGAAATTTATGCTGAGTTTCAATTTTGAAATTTTAATGTATTCTGAATATTGATGTAAATAGAGTTAACGTTGATGTTTTTGGTAGGAATGTGTTTGTTTCTTTTATGATTGAGGATGTAAGTTATCTAGAGGAGCAGCCGAGGCGATTAACAGAAGAAAGACGACGGACCAGGTAATTCAAAAGGTTTCACAGCATATATATATATATATATATATATATATATATATATATATATATTACTCATATTTAGACCAGGGTAGAAAATTAAATAATCACATCAAATAATTTTAATCACCGTGTATAATGAATATTATTAGATAATACGCGTTATTAAAACCGTGAAGCATAAAAATTTATTAGTTTCATTAAACATAAGAGATTTAAATCATGTACAAGACACTTTATATCAAAAGAAACAGTATTAAAAAGCTCTGCGTGTAATGTAATTATTCCTAAACAAAGAGAAATTACATGCAAAATTTATCTTAATTAACTCTATTTCAAGTAACCGGTATTGAACAAAACGTACAGATAATATTTATAGAAACTTGTAAAAACCCACTAAAATGCAAATCCTAGAAGTGTTAGTTAGAAGTAGGATGTTTGAACACACCTGCGTATTTTAAAAGGCAATTTCAGTTTAATTTGGTTAGATAAACATGTCGATTCTAAGGATATTGGAAACGGTCAGATGCTTTAGCACGAAATACAAAACAGGGTTTATTTAAAAAGCTCTGAGAATTAATATTATTTTGAACACCTGCGTAGTTTAAATATCACGTACGGCGAAAATTGTGTAGATAACAAATGGTTTCAAAGAATCTTGGAGAAACCGGGGCTTAATATTCACGAGAAGGTGCGATACGGGGTTATTAAACCCAGATAGTCCACATGGACTAAAATATAATCGATAATAAAGAATATCAATTTGCACCAATACGAACAGGTTAAAAAAGGAAAGAGAAAATGCGTCAAGCAAAGACACATATAGTAAAAGGCGTGATTTAAGCAACGTCACGAGGGTCACAATTGGTTGAAAATAGGATGCAAATATCAGAGGTAGAAACAACAATTTCTGTACAAAATTAATTAGTTTTTCTCGGACATGTTGGCGTGCCGTGTGAGAATTTCTGTGATTTAAATGGGGCGAGTGAAAAATTCGTAAAAACCGACGCGCGAGCGACGGACTAGGAACATAGAATGAGAAATTCTTAAGAATTGTCTGTTTTGAGGACAAAAGCGACGTGCCGGCTATTCGCTATATATACCGGTGGTAATATGAATTTCGGCCTCTTAGACTTTTGACTATTCGATGCGTTAAAAGCTCTCTTAGATCCGCGACTTGATTGAAGATGTTAAACAGTGCATTTTAGTTTGATAAAATAATTTAAAGTTTGCTCGTATATTTTAGTGATTCAAAATAGTTTGTTATTTACGTACTAACATGAATGTACTTCAGTGCACTTAGATACAAGGTAATAAAATTTAGTATCACTGTACCAATTAGCAAAATTTACAACGACAAATGTATACACAAAAGTAGGCAGTTTTGGCGTATATTGGTGAAAGACGCATGAATTTCTCTGCTATTTTCGGGGTGTTAATAATTAAATGGTTCAAATACGTGTCTGGATCCACGAAACAAGGGTCAGATATATACAGATGAGTTCCGGAAAAGCCCAGAAACAACTTTAAATAAATGGTGATGGAGAAAATTTTAAAAGCGTTGAGAATTAGAAGCCGTAAATATAATCCTGTTGGAATGGTGTGATTAACTAAAGGGACGATGTACATTGAAGCTACGAGGACAGTAACCTTCAGGTAAATTATAATATTTTGTTTGACATTTTGTGTGTGTTGAATAACTTTATAATTGATTTACTTTAAATGGACATTAGTGAAATTGTACTAACCATAAAATTTTAATTTTAAGATGAAATTTGCTTGTTTAAGTAGAAAGGGGTATTTAGTATTGATGTTCTGAATTATGATGAAACTTTGGGTATGTCTTTGAGCTCAATTATACGAACATGGTTAATTAACGTAAAGGGTGGTAGATGCTCCTTTATACTCAGACTCCGGTCTGATTATATTGTTATATTAATTAGTAGGCATCCAACAAGGACTTTAATTCTGGATGCACGTTAAAGTGATAATAAAATTAATCTTAAAATTCTTTTTAAAACTGAATTTTATGCTGAAATTTAATTTGAAAATTTAATGTATTCTGAATATTGATGTAAATAGAGTTAACGTTGATGTTTGTGGTAGGAATGTGTTGTTTAATTTTATGAATGAGGATGTTTATAAAATTAGGTGAGCAGCCGAGGCGAAAACAGGATCACAGCAGTTTATGACGCCCAATCGGTGGGACTAGAATTTTTTTGTTGAAAGGACCCAGTTCCCGCATTCAAAGGAGTATATCACAGCAATATATATATATATATATATATATATATATATATATAACGCATCTAGTGAACAAAAGTTTTAAAAACAAGTCTTATAAGGAACATTTATTCATATTAACTACACGCATACTTAAAGCTAACAAGGATTGTATTCAATGATGCAATTACAAGGTTTATTAAGTTCTAAAATAAGTAAAAGTACACTGTCCAAGGATGGTGAAAATCCAAGCAGAACATTAATGATACCAATAGTTGAATTGATAAAGTTGAGATGCTCGTGCAATGCCAAATAAAATAGTTAAATTAAAATTAAGGGTCGAAAACATCTGTAAAATGTCTGTATATATTTGTTAGTTATAGTATTTTTAGAAGTAGTTTTAGAATCATTATATAGGAAATGAAGTTTAAATTATGTTTATCATGATGACAGATATCTATCGTGTTTTCAATGCTAAGATTTACAAATGCAAACAACTTTGGTGTTTTTCTAAAAATTATGGCAATTATATTTGAGTGTAAAATACCGAATTAAAGTAGTTTTGAAGTTGTGTGTTTAGAGAATGAACAAAACATGCAATTTAATATGTAAGAGTTTTTTTAAAAAATGGATTTAAGTACATAGGTGATAAGTTTGTTTATGTATGGATTGATGAAAATATTGAAATAAAAAAGAGGTCGTTCTATCAAGCTCTGTAGTTTTATTTTAAAAGGTCTCCTAAAATTATAAAAGTGAATAAGTTAAAAGTATCTAAAAGGCCAAAGAGCATACTACAGTGTATTTTAAAAGGAGAAACGCAGTACCTCAAAATTAATTAAAAGGTAACAACAAAGCGGAGCCATAGTCATTATAGAAGCATTCAGGTATTTCGACGCAGCACTAGTCACCCCGATGGAGGATCCATACATATAAACCTGCCGGCAGTAGGAAGTGCAGCCAACCCCAAGCGAAAAAAGCTTTCACAACACCGTGAAACGTATTCCAGCATCAGGATCGTATAAAAAGAAATATCCACCATTTATTTATATACATTTCGTTATAGTAGCAATTCAATTCTAAAACATTGCATGAGACTAAAGCACAATATTTATTCCATAGACTACTTACATCAATTGGCATTCCATGAGCATTTAACATCACGGCGAGGAGACCACCATCAGTTGGAACAAATATCAGGTACCAAATTCCATTTAAAGTAAAAGTTTATTCTTGTTTTGATAAATTGCATCATTGAACAAATAAATAGGGTAAGCAATCCTCCAACCATTTTAGTTTTGAGTATTGCGGTAACGTCACAATCTGCAGGGCATATACCGATCTTGCAGATTCAGGTGTAGTGAAGGCCTGTACTACGAGAGAGCGTATAAGTATCCTTGTTGGAAACACCTAGTAGATTTCGTTCTGCAACGATCCCACGCAGGGCGAAATCGAATGTAAATAGTTGAGTATGGAACCTTGAGATAATTTATTTAAAAATAACAATAACATGTAGCAGTAGCGACGGGACAGCAGTAGGACTATATATATATTGCTGTGATACCTCACCATTATTCGTGAACTAAGGTTTTCGAATCGAGCCCCAGCGTTGGGCCGTCATAGTTGCTGTGATTCTCTTGTCAACAGGAACTGGTCCTTTCTAAAAAACATTCGAGCCCCACAGATTGGGCGCCATGTATGCTGTGTATACTACAAAAAGCCTCACCAGAGTAAAAAAAAAAATATTCGAGCCTCTCAAACTGGGCACCAAGATTTGCTGTGATTTTCGCCCTGTTAAATCTCTTCTGATAATCGCCTCTGTACTCTTTCCGCCTCGGCTGCTCCCCTAGATAACTTTCATCCTCATTCATAAAAAAAAAACACATTCCTACCACAAACATCAACCTTATATCTATTTATATCAATATTCATAATACATTAAAATTTCAAAATTAAATTTCAGCATAAATTTCAGTATCATAAAATTTCAAGTTTAAATTTGTCATCAGTTTTAATTTGCATCCAGAATTAAAGTCCTGGTAGGATGTATACTAATTAAGTTACAATATGTGCAGACCTAAGTCTGAATAAAAGGGAGCATCTTCCACCCCTTTACGTTAATTAAACAGGTTAGTCTAATTGAGCTCAAAGACAGACCCAAATTTTCATCATAATCAAAACATAAACTGCTAAATACTCCTTTCTACTTAAACAAGAAAATTTTACCTTAAATTCAAAATTTGTTGTTTATACAAATTCACTACTGTCCATTTTTTATCAAATAAATTATAAAGATATCCAACACACACCAAAACATCTAAGTTCGAACAAAATTGTATAATTTACCTGAAGGTTACTGCACTAGTGGCTTCAATGTACATCGTCCTTGCTCATTTCACCATTCCAACTGGGTTATGTTTCCGTCCACAGATTCCTGGTCGCCTTTTAAAATTCCTCTATAACACCATTCGTTTAAAAAGTTTCAGGGCTTCTCAGGAACGCATCTATGTATATCTATATCTTGTTTTGTGGATCCAATCACGTTTACGAATAACATTTGATTATTAACACCCCGAAAAATAGCACTGAAATTTATAATTCTTTCACGGTATACCCAAAACTGCCTACTTTTGTTTATTCATTTATCGTTGCAAATTTGGATAATTGGTACAGTAATAGTCGCAAATATAACTAGACTTTATTACCTTGTATCTTCTTTATAAGTGCACTAATGCATAATACCTTGTATCGTAGCACGTAAAGAGCAAACTGTTTTAAAGTATTTAATAATCACAAAATATAATAGCAAACTGTTTAAAGTATTGAATCAAAATCGAAAATCTAAGAGAGCGAAACTGTTTAAAGTCAGGGTTTATATAATAGCTCGCCTGCACGTCGGTTTTGTCCCGCGACGGCCAGTTTTGAGAATTTCGCATTCTCTGTTGCCTTCTCGACAGTCCGGCACAGCAATTCTATTAAATTTGCACACGCGCCAGTTGAAAATCTAAGAAATTTTCACACGTCTCGCCACGCGTCCGCAAACAACTAACTAATTATCTATAGAAATTGTTGTGTTTTCACCTCTCATATCTGCATCTTATTTCCACCAATCGCAAACCCAGTGACGTTGCTCAAATCACGCCTTCTATTATACGTGTCTCGGCTTTGCGCGTTTGTCCATCCCTTTCTACCTTGGTCTTAGTGGTGCAAATCGATACTCTTTACTATCGGTTATTTCAGTCCACGTGGATTCATATGTTAATATAAGCTACGGTTTATCCGACCGTTTGCAATATACGCAGAATCTGCATGTTTATCAGCTCGAATTTATTAGAATTTGACATTTAAAAATACGCAGGTGTTCAATCGTAATACTTTAAATAACACTTCTACAATTTGAATATTATTGGGTTTTAAAAACTTTTATGCATATTATATATTACTAATGGTTCAATTAACTCCAATTAAAATAATAATGAATGGCATTGACTTCTACCCTTTAATTTTTAGTGAATCCTAATTAAACATTAATTATTATTTGTACATTTTGTTTAATACCAGTTACTTAAAAATTGAATTAATTAATTTAAATTTTGCAGGTAATTTCTATTTGTTTCTTTATACTTGGAACAATTAAATTACATACAAGTTGAGCATTTTAATTCTGCTTCTTTTTATAGAAAGCGTCTAGTGATTAATTGAAATCTCTTATTTTAAATGAAACGAATAAATTTTTAAGCTCCACGTTTTAATAACGCGTATTACCTAATAAAATTCTATACAAACTTTACATTCTAATTGAATGATTTAAATCTTCACACTAGGCATTTTAATTACGCATACTTTTTATTAATTAATTAATTTATTATTAATTATTAATTAATTAATTACATCAAATAATTTTAATCACCGTGTATAAGGAATTCTATTAGATAATACGCTTTATTAAAAAACCGTGGAGCATAAAAATTCATTCGTTTCATTAAAAATAAGGGATTTAAATTATTTACAAGACGCTTTATATAAAAAGAAGCAGAATTAAAATGCTCTTAGATTTTTGATGATTCGATGCTTTAAAAAGTGCTCTTAGTTTTTCGATTTGATTGAATACTTTAAAACAGTTTGCTCTTTACGTGCTACGATGAAAGTTATTTAGTGCACTTAGAAAAGAAGATGCAAGGTAATAAAGTCTAGTTATATTTGCGAGTATCACTGTACCAATTATTCAAATTTGTAACGATAAATGAATAATCAAAAGTAGGCAGTTTTGGCGTATAGCGTGAAAGAAGTATGAATTTCTTTGCTATTTTTCGGGGGTGTTAATTAAATGGTATTCGTAATCGTGATTGGATCCACAAAACAAGTTGTTGATATACATAGATGAGTTCCTGAAAAGCCCTGAAACAATTTTACATGAATGGTGGTGTAGAGAAAATTTTTAAAAGCGACCAGTAATCCGAGGACGTATACATAACCCAGTTGGAATGGTGTGATTAACAAAGGACGATGTACATTGGAGCCACGAGTACATTAACCTTCAGGTAACTTATGCTTTGTTGTTCGATTTTTGATGTTTTGGTGTGTGTTGAATAACTTTATAATTTGTTTACTTAAAATGGACAGTAGTGAATTTGTACAAACAACAAAATTTTAATTTTAAGGTGAAATTTTCTTGTTTAAGTAGAAAGGAGTATTTAAGTATTGATGTTCGTGATTATGATGAAAATTTGGGTTTGTCTTTGAGCTCAATTAGACGAACCTGGTTAATTAACGTAAAGGGGTAGACGATGCTCCCTTTTATTCAGACTCAGGTCTGCAAATATTGTTAAATTAATTAGTAGGCATCCTACAAGGACTTTAATTCTGGATGCAAATTAAAATGATGACAAATTTGATCTTGAAATTTTATGATATTGAAATTTATGCTGAAATTGCATTTTGAAATTTTAATGTATTATGAATATTGATGTAAATAGAGTTAACGTTGATGTTTGTGCTAGGAATGTATTTGTTTTTTTTTATGAATGAGGATGAAAGTTTTAACTAGGTGAGCAGCCGAGGCGGGAAAGAGTCAAGAGGCGATTAACAGAAGAAAGTCAACGGACCAGTTAATTTAAAAGGTTTCACAGCATTCTTGACGCCCAATCTGTGGGGCTCGATTTGAAAACCTTAGTTTAAGATTAACGGAGAGGCTTTTTGTACATTTCACATATATAGCTAAAAACAAAGTTTGGTGAACTCTTGAGATACACTCGTTCAAAATTAATTAGACTTATATGTCAGATCGTAATTTTATTCGACGTTTCGGCGACAAATTCTTTGACTTTTTCAAAGACTAAAAAATCAAACAGAGGTAAGTCACAAGATATAAAAGTACAAACAAGGTTACTTACATAACTACTAAGACATACATAGGTAGAAATAACTACTAAGATTAGGCCACATTTAATATTCAATAAGCATTTAAGTTAAAAATAGAAATAAGAAACACACAATCCTATACCCAAAAGGGGTTATAAAAGAACCGAGTCAAACTAAATACTAGTAATGGAATGGAGCACATACAATACGAACTACAGTCATTCAACTCAACGTTTATCTGCTAAAATTAATTTAAAAATTGAAATAACACTTGGTGAACGTACATAAAACCGGTACGTACTTAAATATATATATTGATAACAAGCAAATGCTGGATATTATGATTTTACTATATACGCCTTATACCACGTTGAATTTATATACGTTTGTGAAATCTATACAGCCCTGAATAAACAGTACTCAATTTTTTTACATCTAACTTGTTATTTAATGGGTCCCGTTGTTGGAGAATATAAAATGATTCTAGGAATAATCTCTTGTGCAGTGGCGTAACTACACCCCTGCCAGCCCCCGCTATGCGGGGGGCCCCAAGTGCAAGAAGGCCCAAACGATAATAAACTCAACTTATTCATCTTCAACGTATTTGGCAGGTAAGAAACGGTCAAGAAAATATTGCAGATAATTCAGAAACCGCAGGTTAACGAACGTTTTCTTGATGTTACTACTAGGAACTGCTGAAATACAAGAAATAATAATTAAGATAAATACTGAACACTACCTGCAGCCTGCATCCTTTCTTCTTTCTATCCGTTCTGTCCTATTTTGTAAGGGTTAATAAACAGATGAAAGAGACTGTAAACTTTAATAACAAAGATGTCTATATTATTCTTAAGTGATAAGTTGTATAAAGTGGTAAAGCATTATTAAACGACGTATAGTAGGGTTAGTTTGGTTTGTGGGATTTTAAATAGGAATAAAAGGGCTATTGTCTGTACAGTACAGATTCACAGGATGGCAGGTAGCTTAGTAACCTTCGCTTTCTAGAAATATAATACTAGAAAGAAATTCATTTTGTGGTTTCTAGTCAGCTGGTTGCAACGTATTTGCATTAGCTGCATTATATATAACGGAAAGGAAGTAAAAAGCATTCCAGTACGTTTTACTCAATAGTGTTGTGTTCGTATTACAGGAGGTCTTTCATATTTAAACGTAAGTATTTATATCTATTTTTATTAAACTACTATTGATTTGATCATAGTTGAAGTCGCGCTGAGAAATACATATAAATAAATCTTTAAGCATTCAATAAAATCATTTATATTTTGTTAATTAAAGCATTTAAAGCAAAGTATGTATGTGTTATTTGTAATTTCAAAAGGCTTTTAAATAATTATTACTTATCTAATTACATTATAATTAATTTCATTCAAAATTGCAGGAAATAATATACAATGAGCACTACAAGCGGCGCTGCAAAAACGAAAAAGGAAACTATTGGAAGAATCAAAGAGCAAGATTCCAAAAATAAGTTCCTTTTTACTTCTAAAGAGTCCGAAAACAAGAACAATCTATGAATGAAATTGGGCTTTCGACAGTAGCATCTACTAGTTCCGCTACAGACGAACAGCAGTCGTCAACAATTTTAAAACTCTCACCCAGGGCGCAAGTACATCACATAATGACGGCCGCGATAGAAATTTGGAACTAGATACCACTACAATTACAGAGGTAAATGTGAGTAGTACTTTTCACTTAATGAACTATCTATGGATCTGACGAAAGAATATCCAACCGATTTTGCACATTTTTAAAAATCAATGTTTTACAACATGACAATTTAAGAAAAGAAATAATTAATTACGGATTGTGTAGACCAGATGGTGCGTTTCCTAAAGATAATAAAATAGAAGTTTTCAGTTCACTATTATTACTTAATAACTGCAAGCGAAAATAAAAGCAATACGTTAAACTTACCACACAATTCAAATGGGTGGTTGTGTTATTCTAAATTAAAAATTGTGTTTATTGTCAACCATGTTGGCTGTTTGCTTCAGTAAGGTCAAGTTGGACGACCGGAATTAATGATTGGCAGGGTTTATCAAAAAAATTAAAGAGCATTTGCTTGCTCAATCTCATTTAACTTGTTGTTTTATTTACGATATGTGGAAAAAAATTATACCATAGATAAAAAGATACTCTACTATTAAAACAAGAAACTGAATTTTGGAAAAATGTTTTACACAGACTTTTCAATGTTACTTTAACACTATCCCAGCGCATGCTGTCATTTCGAGGTCATAGAGAAAGTTTTCTGATTCAAAAGACAGTTACAACGGTAATTTCTTAAGTTTAGTTCATTTAATTAGTAACTATGATCCTATATTACAAAAGTGCTTGAACGACCCAAAGGTTCAATTAAATATCTTTCCCAAAAATTCAAAACGATATTATTAATACTTTAAGCGCACACTTAAAAATATTTTATTAAATAAAATTAGATCCGCTCCTTTTTCTCAATCATAATAGACACTACACAGGATATAACTAAGATTGATCAATTAAGTAAAATTGTAAGATATATTGATTTTAAAAAGACAGCTTGGGAGAGGTAACCAAAATAGATATTTGTGAAACTTTTGTGGGTTTTACAAAAGTAGAGTCCCAATCTGCTGAAGGACTATGTAATACTATATTAAGCAATTTAACCAACATGCAATTAGATATAAATAAATGTAGAGGGCAGGGCTACGATGGAGCTAACGTTATGAGCGGTACGTATTCTGGCGTGCAAAGAGAATTTTAAACATAGAGCCTGCAGCCTTATATATGCACTGTAGTGCCCATAACTTAAATCTAGTCATAAATGATGCCGTTAAAGGTATAAAAGAAATAGAATCGTTTTTCTACTTTTAGAAAACATATATACATTTTTGCTAATAGTATAGTAAGATGGAATTGGCTTTCTGTTTTTAAAGAAAATTTCACACAATTGAAACGCTTAAATCCGACACGTTGGGCGGATCGAGTAAAATCTTTAGCTGCCATAAGAATTCGGTATAAAGATATAGTAATGTCTCTTAATAAAATTATTATGATATCAAAAAACAGATGAACGAAATGACGCAAAGCAAATATTAACTAGCATGGATAATTTTAATTTTATTTTTAAGTGTTTTTTAAGTCAAATTCTAGAAGAGCTTAACAAGCTCTCACAAACTGCTCAGAGTGAAAAGGCGAATATTAATCAGATAACTCTCTTATTTCAAAAACTTTAAAATTTTTCAAGGAAACAAGAAATAACTATTCCAACATCAAGGAGGAAGCAGCGAAAGTTGCAGGGCAATGGAATATTAAACCGGAATTTATAAAAAAAGGCAACCAAAAATAAAAAGCATTACTATGAATTATCCAATGATTATCGATTTAATGATGAAGAATTTAAATTTAAAATAAATGTATTTTATCGCGTAATGGATATTATAATTTCACAGCTGTCGAATCGTTTTAAATCGCTTTTTCATGTAAACGAAAAGTTTAATTTCTTAGAACCTAATGTATTTTTGAATTTAACTGCAGACGATATTTTATCTAAGGCAAAACAATTGCAAAATTTTACTACAAAGATTTAAATGATGCTATAGGTATAGAACTTACTACACTCAAAAATAATAGACTTATTTGTGATGAATTAAAAATGTTAACGGTATCTTACAAGTTTTAGAATATCTAGTACTTTCCAAATCTACAGGTTCTAGCAGTTTTCCAAACACCATAACAGCCTTAATGTTATACCTAACTTTACCCGTTAGCGTTGCAAGTGCGGAGAGATCTTTCTCAAAATTAAAAATTATTAAAAATTATCTTAGGAACCGCACTTCACAAGATAGATTAGACGATTTATCCTCTTAGCAGTAGAACATGACACTGCCAAAAATATGAATATAGAGGATACAATAAACGCGTTTGCAGCAAAACATGCAAGAAAAACAAAATTTTGAATTTGATTTGGAATGTCTGCTAGCTCATAGGTTTTTTACTGTATCAAATTTTAGGTGTAAATAATTTTGTGCGGCGTATAAATATGTAGATTTAATATTAATTAACTTATAAGTTTGAATTTATGTAATTTGGTTTTATAATTAATAAAGCACTTGATTAATATAGTATATGTATTTAATTCTATACTGCTTCCTTCTCTACATGTACTATAATTTAAAAATATGGCTAAATATAAGCCAGTAAAAGTAATACATTTTAAAGAGAGCCCACTTTAAAATTTTTGCGGGGGGGCCCAAAAATCGTAGTTACGCCACTGCTCTTGTGGTAATTCTCTTCAAAATCTAAAATTTTTGTTCCATCTAAATCCGCTATATGATTAGTGGCATAAAGATAAGAAGACAAGGCGCACGAGGAATTCTCGATCCTAGCATCGCTCTTATGTTGTATTACCCGGTTCTTGTCCCACTGCTTCGTCTGACCCACGTAACTTTTTTTTCAACTGCACTGTACTTGGTAAATTACATTGCTACACAACGATTTGTCTGTCTTATACTTTAATTTAGTAAATAGCCTCTCAATTGTATTGTCATAAGTGCACGCTATAAAAATATCAGGTTGTTTAAGTATTCTAGCGATTCCAGGGATTAACTGCTAAATATAAGAAAGTTTCCTAAATTTAGTGGTATCCGAAACCATTCGAGAATGGTTCTTCAACATATTAGAAAAAAGAACTCTCTTTACCAGACCTCTCCCCTCCTTCTCCCTCCTTCTCCCCTCCCGGTTTCTTTCCCAAATAAAGCGCCTCCGACTTCGCCGTGTTAAATCTTAATTTTACCGCCTGCGACCATTCGTGTAGTTTATTAAGCGCCTCGTTCGGTTTTGTACGCATATCCATTAACAATCGAGATTTGACAATTAAAAGCGTATCATCCACAAACCCAACGATTGTGCATCTTGTGGGCAACTTGACCCTAAAGATGCTCTCATATAACAACTTCCAAAATGTGGGACCAGAGCATGACCCCTGCGGACATCCCCTTTGCACCTCGTGCGACAAAACTTCACCCGGAATTTCAACCTTTACCAATCGCCCCGAGAAATAACTCTTGACCAAAGACATCAATTTTCACGTACACCCCCTATTTTCCAACTCGCAAACAATCAATGGCCACCAGGCAGCATCAAATGCTTCTGAAATGTCCAAAGCAACAACGACACAGTACTCTTTAGCATCTCTCACCTGCTTAATTTCCCCGACAACGAACTCTAATGCGTCGATAGTCGACTTTCCCTCCATAAAACCGAACTGTTGTTTGTTAAAACCGCCGCTGTCTCGCACTAAGTGCTCAACTCGCGTAATCATAATGCGATCTAAAGCTTTCCCCAGCACCGGTAGCAAGCTAATTGGACGATAGCTGCCCGGGTCTGACGCATCCGCCTTTTTAGGTTTCGGGATAAATTTTACGTTTTGGTTTTTCCAGCAACGCGGAAATACGCCCCTCTCTAAACAAAGATTAAACAACCCGGCAAAGACACACGGAGCTAACAGGCACGCCTCCAGAACTGCGTCTGAGGCGATTCCGTCATGCCCCGGCGCCTTCTTAGGGTTCATCCTCCTAAGAGCCCTGACAACCTCGTAAACTAGGATTGCCTTATCGGCACCTGTTCCTTGCGCCTCTGCAGCTTCCCGACGAACTAAATTGTGCGACTCATCATCCTCCTCGGGTTTATCCGAGGGGAAGAATTTTTCTAATAAATATTCCGCCGTGGTTTTAAAACCGTCCGTGTATTCGCCATTTGTTTTCTTTATATTACCGAGCGCGATTTTTTGTTGTTTTCTTCTAATCACCGGTATGCGGTTCCCCATGGTTCTTTCTCTGAGTTTCGCGTGCAAAATTCTTTAAATTTATTCGTTCGGGTTTCTTCTATTATTATTTTATATTCGCGGTAACTTTGATTATATTCTATTCTCCGTTGTTCTCTTATATCTCCCGATGCGCGTTGATAGCGGCGCCTTAGGTTACGCGTTTCTGTCCGCTTAGCGGTTAATTTCCGTGTCCACCAGGGTACGCTATCTTTAAATACTTTCTTTCGCGGCATGGAGTACGACGACGCGTCTACCACCGCTTCGTTAAATTTTTTCGCGAGTGTTTCTATTTCGTCTGCCTCTCGGCAGTTAAATAGCTCATTTTCGAGCGCAGGGATACTTTTGCCAAATTTTTCTTTAAACCGCTCCCAATTTGCTTTTTTATTACAGAACCGCGGAAATATAGTTAGCTGCTAGTAGGTATTTAGGGTCGGTCCTAATTCAAAACGCGACAGACGTATTTTCCATGTGTAAAATACGTCTGTCACGTTTTGAATTAGGGTCGGCCCTATATAATTTCAATGTAAAATAGTTGTGAAAGCATGAATTCTTATATACCTTCAATGTAAAATACTTGTGGGCACGTTTTTAATTAGGATCGGCTTTATATTACTTTCAATGAAACACACGTATGTTGAAAAATGTAAGTGCAGAGAAAATGTGTGTAGATGTTTTGAATTTGGTTTTCTAGCGAGACAGTATGACAGATGCAAAATATCGCATTCAAGTCAATTGTGTTTAATTAAAGTGGATTCTGATTTATGTTTAGAGGCTGCAAATACACATGGGCCGGTTTCAATTCAAAATGAGTTCACTCTTGTGATAGGTTGAAAAGTGGGTTGGCAAAGTACGCAGATGGTGGTATTCACTATATAAGGAGATTGCTCCTAATATTAATTTAATTAGTCGAAGTTTACTGCATATATTTTCATACAAACATGTATATAATTGATATTCAGGGTTTCAAATACAAGAAAAACGAGTTTGTGTGTAAAGAAATTGCGGTTTTGGACTTGTTGAAAGGTGATGTTTGGTATCAAATTTTTAAACTGGCCAATGCAGTCCAGTTGTTTGAGTCAAGATCATATAAAACATAACGACTGGGTGACAAGGAATATTCATGGTATTTCTTGGGACGAATCTTCAACGGCTGGAATGGTGTCATCATATATAGCGCTTTATTTGAAGCAAATTATCCGACCCGGTGAAGAAGTATTTGTGAAGTGTCTAGAAAAGAAGAAATTGATTGAAACATATATAATGCAAAACTTTGTAACTGATATGCTTGCACTAGGTTGTCCTAAGCTATCGGAGTTAAAAATCAACAATCGTTTAAAATATAACATCCATTGTTGTAGACACAGCAATAATAATTTGCAATGCGCAAAACAAATTACCTTTTTATTAAAAGAATGGCTTGATAATAATAAAAAACAATAGAAAGATTTTGTCTGTATTATTTATTTTAATATAATTTTACAATGTTAGCCTTATTAACTATTATTATAACAACTTCTAGCAAACATTATTTTTATCGATCCAGCTATTGTGTACGTTAGAGAAGCCTAACCATTTTACAAATACTTTATTTCCACTCTTTCTTAGGACTTTTCTACCAGGTAAATTCCTGGATGTTTAACCTTTGCAACTCCGTTTCATAAAATGCACCTTTGATTTCTTTCTCATCTTGATCTTCTAATATATATGTTGTAGGTTTGGTTACGTTTACCTTTTAATCTTAAAATTTCATTTGACCAGTTTGGCGTGTAACCTTTCGTAAATGCTTCCCCGTGTTTACTAATCCTCACACTGTCTTTTATTGAATATTTTGGTATTTTGGTTGCAAGTTTGATGTGGGTAAATGATGATTTAAGAATAGTTTTTTCATTTATCAACTTTTACAGGTTTGACTCCGATAGTATTGTGAACTGTATTGTTGTATTGTTTCACAATATCGCTTAAATTTTTTATCCAATTGTAAGAACCGTTCAGGTTAAACAAGCGCCACATTTTTCCCTTTAAAGTTCTAATTACACGTTCCACAATGCATGCTTTCTTTGTAGAAAAAACACTATAATGGTTTATGCCATATGCCTGCATTAAGGATTGAAACTGTTTGTTATAATATTCTTTACCAAATTCAGACTGTAAATTTCTTAGCGGATTTTTAAATTTATTTAAAATTGTTTTCATTGCAGCAGTAACATCAATACCCGTTTTACTTTTAAGTGGTACAGCCCATACGTATTTGGAGAAACAATCAATAACTACTAAAATGTATTTAAATCCTTTGTTTGTTTGCGAATATGGTAGCATTTCAATCAAATCGGTCTGAGAAGGTCATTTAAACCTTTTACTATCACTTTGCGACTCTTGAAATTTATTCTTGCTGGTTTATGAAGTTCATTTACTATATCCTCTTTCACTTTTGATTGAGCAACTATCATAATACTTTTTTCTAATCAGGATTTATTAAATACAATTAATGAAATACTTCTATGTTTGAATGTCGTGGGCTCCACTTGCTTTGAAAGGAACTTTTAATATAAAATCAAGAAACATTGTGGTATTGTTTATAATAGCACCGCTGTCACGTAAGCTGATTACATCCATACGTTTAAGCAAAAATCCTTGTAACTGTGCAATTACATAACTTTTTTTGTTTATAAGAATTTCAATGTCTTGCGGGTATCTTTTAATATTCTCAATGACTGCTTCCTCATAAGGAAATTCATAATTATGTTTAATGTTGAAAATAAGGAATGTCTTGTCACCGTCGAGAAATGTATTAGAGTAAAACGTTGCTACTACCGTGTAATGTAGCATATGTAACTTGTACTCAATCAAGGTTTCAAAACCTTTACTTTTGTTTTCATATTCCTGTTCACTTATATCTATTTTACGGTTATGTAAGTGCCTTCCAAATTTGTCAATTGTCATATCATCTAATTACTTTCGCCTCACGCAATTCTTCAATGATCGAATTTATTTCGTTGCCGTGACCTGTGTCTAGCAGTCTGAGATGAAACTAAAAGTCGTAATCTATCAACAAGTTCATTGGGATCATTCCAATATAAATAATCTATTGCGTTATTTGATACTTCCATTGTCATACCGTCTCCAAGACGCTTTCTATAGGGTAATGTTCTAGGTCTACGGGGTGTTTGGGGAAGTATGTTTAATGTAGAAATTATATTTTTGTACTTATATGAAGTATTACCCTGAATTTGTTCTGTTTCAGAATAATATCTTCTATTAGCATTTGTTCTTTTTACAATATCAAGGTACGACTTTAGATCTTGATGACTGTACCCGACAGGATATTTTTTAAACAGTAGTTCGTATAATCCAGGAGTACCTTTATATTTCAAATCATTTATTAGAACATTTTCATCATCCAACGCGAAATTCGAATTGCCTATCATAAGACCATTCGAATCAGGGTTAAACCTAATACCATATTTATGATCAAATTCGTTCTTAACATCTTTAAACATATTGTAAATATATTCTCGAGGTAGCGGATGTAGCTGTTCGAGATAATGTGTCATACCAGGTGAATCGGCAAAGCTTTGAATATATTCCTGGGCTTCTTGTGCATTTCGATTAATTTCTGCTTCGTATTCATTCTCAACATCATCATTATCACCATCTACCTCTATGGCATCATTTTTTATATTTGGTATATGCTGAACAATAACCGGGGAATCAATATAGTCAACGTTCCTTTCTAGCAATTTAGGTTTAATTTTTTTTACACTGCTATGAGGCAGTTCTTCTTCTTCTTTAAATTTTTCTTTTTTTACCACACTTTCCCCATCCAGTTTATTAGCAATAGTTTCTAATCGTGATGTTATGGGTAAGATTGATTCCACTTGGACGACTTCATTATCTTTTAACTGACGCAATTTGTTTTTTACAATGTTTCTTTTCTTAATTAAAATTCTTTTAAGTTTTATCGCCTCCTTGTTCATTGCGTAAAAAGTTTATTGTAATAAAAAAAATTCTTCGATACTAACGATACTTGCGTCTCTCAAGGTTTAAATATGTATAAAGTGGTCAAAACCTATTCGGTACCTTCCTTGATCTGGATCACTATCTTTGTCTACAACTAAGAAACCGTATTTGTCTAGCCAACAAGCAGCACATATTTCACGGAATTTATCATACTTCATGTCAGTATTGACGTGATCGTCATATATGTGTTTTAAGTTTAAATCATCTTGTTTAAATAAAACTAAAAGATTAGCATTATCACGTAGTAAGTGCTTAGGTATACAAGTATAACTTTAACAAAGGTAAAAACTGTCTACTTGTTTATGACGCCCCATACTAAAGTATTCCCTAATGATACCTTGTTTATCGCAAACTACATCATCAAAAACAAATATAGAATTATTTCGAGCATCAGATGGTGATATAATATTATCAGAACTGGAAAATATATATAATATTTGATCCCTTTTATTGGTTGCAGTAGACTTTCAAGGTATTGATACTTTGGTTGATAAAGTGATTTAGAATAAACATATACGTTTTCAAACTTTAAACCATTAGGATGTTCTATCAGCCCAATCATAACGTTGGTTTTACCGCAATTTGATGGACCAACAACTAGACATCGAATAGATGAAGGCAGAAGAACGCTATGTTTTTCTTTTAGCTAAGGATTGCACGCCAATGTCATTATTGTTTATGGTTAAAGGTGTTGATTGTTTCCCACGCATGTTTGCAAGTACTAAATTCGATTTGTAAAAAAAAAGTATAATATATATATATATATATATATATATATTCTTATACTCTCTCAGCCCCCCTTTCACTTTTTATTTGTGCCTTTCTTATTAATTTAATGATTTTATATGTTGTGCAAATATCTATTTCACGCCCCGTACTTATGCAACGTTTGGTTGGTTTTTAAATCAAAAAATTGTTTTTAATATGCCTCGACTATATGAACTCTTTCTTCCCAGGGTATCCACCTACTTACCGTGGGTTCGGTGGTAAGTAGATGTGCAATGCCCAACCAAACTGCACTGTTTTTTGTTTTAGTACCCTTTTTTTAGAATTTACTTTCGTATATGCCAAATTTTATATGATCAACGTTGCCTTGTGCCAAATTAATTAATACCACAAAATTTATGACTCTGACGTTATAATACACAGAACTCACCTGGATTATACGTCGTTACTGGCCTCTCTTAATGCTGGCTCAAAAACCTTTTCGCCGTATGCGCCTTCACAATGTTTCACTATCACTTTGAACTGCCGTCTAGCCTCCAGGTATCTTTCTTTAATTTTGTTGCGCCCAAATCTGAAATAAATGACCCCAATTTTAGAATTTAGAATACCCTTTTTATTTACTTCCCCTGCGCTAATTCTTCCGTAGTAATTTCTTCGTTGACTCGTACACTTCCGCTTTTAATCCGCTCTTTCCAAATCTATCCTCGTTCCTGTTTACCACTCAATCCAAATCTATTCTCGTTCCTGTTTACCACTCAATCCAAATCTATTCTTGTTCCTGTTTACCACTCAATCCAAATCTATTCTCGTTCCTGTTTACCACTCAATGCTCCTCTACATATAAATCCATATCCAAATCAATTCTATTCAATTCTTCACTTTTATTTTTCTCACTCGATGCCTTCTACCTATATTATCTCGTTCCAATTCAATCTCAATCTTATTTTCCGCCGGTTCGCTGTCGCACTAATTCCAATATTTACTTTTATTCGTCGCCGCTATTAATTCTTTATACACTGATGCTTCTCTTTACTCTTCTTATATAAATCAAACTCTTTCAACTCAAACACATTTATTTACTCTTCCAAAATATTTAACAATTTAGCACAGTTTCATAAATACGTCTTTACACAAAAATAATTTGAAATTAACTCCCGTTGTTTACTATCCTAGGTGATAATTACAACATTTTCTGCCTACTCTATTACATATTATATCAAATAAAACCATCCAATAACATTTTATCACTGAGTCCGTGTCACAAATACCTCAAGTTTTGTCTTTAGCACTTTCCTATTTTATACACAATATTCTATCATTGGTCCTAAATGTTTCACAACCCTTCAATCATATTTGACACTGTTATTACTTATAATTTTGAGATTACATGTTTGTCCAAAAGTTGATTCTAATAAAATAAAAGCCAAAATAATTCACATATGAACCTGGATCTGCGTGGTTAATAGTGGACAACCATAGACGCATCCGGTTTTCGGTTGGCAAATGTACGTTCAATGGCCTATTAAATTATAACTCAGTATAAAACCTTGAGCACTGTGTATTTTATCACGTCATCAAGTCATTTTAATTTACATCTTGGCACATACATTTCAACTAACATTTCAAATACCTTAGCGTATGTAAAGTACGGCAAACATACATTTTTAAATTACGGGATCTAATATATGGATTATTTTATTTGGCATACACTACCTTCTACTCAAAACAACCCTTAGAACCCTTGAAGCTCCTACTGACATTACAATATATATATATATATATATATATATATATTTATATATATATATAACCTTTTATATATATATATATATATACAGTTTTGTACCCACACTGTTTGCAAATTATAATTTTTAATTCATTTAATCCTGAGTAAGAGTTTTAAAAAGCCGTGGCATATATTGGTTTACATCCAAGTTACATATATCAATTTACTAAAGATATATAAGAAGTTTAAATACAAAGGGCCCATATATATATATATATATATATATATATATATATATATATATATATATATATAAATATATATATTGCCGTGGACCTTGGATTAAAAATCGAACCCCTCTAATTATCAATTTTATAACAAATCGAAAATTTGCACACAATAGAAAATTTTCAAAAAAACATTAATTTCTTACTCAGATTCCTCTCTTCATCACCTTGGTTGAATTGCTTTCTTCAACTGCTTCCGGCTAGCTCAGTTAAGCCTCCTCTTGATTACCTAGATTCACTCTCATGCTTTCTATTGTTCAAGCACACTCTCAATAAATCACAAAATAATACACCAAACATACCATATCTATTTTCCACTATTTACATATAAAACTTCAAAATTATATACATCTCAGTGGTCAAGTTACACCTCAATAAATTCTATTTTGTGAAGTCCAGAATTTTTAACTAGCAATATCAAACACATTGAATGTAACCTGAGTAAATGGGCCCTGAATAATACCTTATCTTTCTTGCTTTATTTATAATTAATTTCAATTAGGAAACTCTGGAGTATGGTGAGCTCACGATAACCCAGTTAATTATGATTAATGTATGCTCTATACTTGGTATATTTTTATTACAAACACAACAAAAACCCATGTACTCATAACAAAAAAAAAAATTAATTTCTGAGGAATATTAATCAGCTTTATATACACCTTTATATTTCTATTTAAATATTACAGTAAAAGTTAGTTATACGTATTACTTCCAATACGCTAAATAATGTAAAATACCATCATAGTTCACTCTCACCCATCACAATAACCTTCATAGTTTATAAACAACAACAAATTCTAAAGCGTTACCTGGAATTTCTTGAAGATCCCTGCTCCGTTGACGATGATGCCATTAAGTTGCTTCGTGGTACAGCTCTGCTCCCGCCTCCAGATATTAGTAGTTGAACACCCTCTAAGCTGTGTTGCAAGGCTGTTCATACACGATACATCCAACTCCAAATCCAAAAATTACACTTCTTTTATTTCAATTTAGTTTATGTTACGTAACGTCACTACACGAGCTTGTTAAAAAATATATGTGGCACCTCAATAAAATTTAGAGTCGGCACTATCCGCGTACAAATTATGAGGCTAACACCGTACCATTTAATTTAAATAATTTTCTATACTTACAAGCTCGTGGTAACTTCAGTACGTAGTCCGTAGCGATCAAAATACTAAGAAGTTTTATTATATTTTCAAAAAGTATTTATAATATTTACCCTGCCACCTCTCGGCCGCATTTCATGCGAAGTCCTTCATTTACAATAATATTTCTTAAAATTTTGGCTTTAACCGTTTTCTAAATCCTCGAAATTCAGCGCGTCGTTACGATATTTTCTGAAAAATTAACATTCAATATTCCCGTGTTTGTCTGATGTACAACTAACGATATCGACCAATGGTATATGCATTGATGTCTTAAAAATCCCGCCTATATTAACGTTATCCCTTGCTTATGCATATCATATGTTTCCTTCTAACCTTGTTTGAGTGGTAGAGAATCGATATCACTGTCCGCGTTCTACAACTCCATGTTGACCAAATTACGTGCTTTAGCGACTGTTGTTTACCAATATTCTTTGAAACTTGTTTGTTATCTATAAAAATAAGGGTAACTTGACATTTACAAAACCTGCAGGTGTTCAATTTTAACCGACGTTTTAAATAACATTTCTAGGATTTCGTTTTCGAAGTATTTCATATCCAACGGCTGTTCGTTTGTTAGCAAATCGTTTCACCTGGGTATTATTGATTTTTTATGTTTTTATGCATATTATACGTAAATAACCGTTCAATTAAACTCAATTAAATTAACAAATTATTTGCATTGGCTTCTACAATTTATTTTTTTTGCAAACCTAACTAAATTTTATTCATTAATTGTAAATTTTTGTTAATACTTGTTACATTAAGCTGAACTAATGAAATAAATTTCGCACGTAATTTCTGGTTGTTTTTTTATACAGGGTGTTTTGAAATTGCCTTGTTTATATTTACCTTTAACCTTTTAAAACCACTACAATATATATATATATATATATATATATATATATATATTGCTGTGAAATGCCCTTTGGTCACGGACACTGGTACTTTCCTACTGATCATTCGAGCCCCACAGATTGGGCGTCATATATGCTATGTATCCTACAAAAAGCCTCACCAGAGTAAAAAAATATATTCGAACCTCTCGAATTTGGCACCAAGATTTGCTGTGATTCTCGCCCTGTTGAATCTCTTCTGATAATCGCCTCTTTACTCTTTCCGCCTCGGCTGCTCACCTAGTTAAAACTTTCATCTTCATTCATAAAAAAAACCCCCATTCCTACCACAAGCATCAACGTTAACTCTATTTACATCAATATTCATAATACATTAAAATTTCAAAATTAAATTGTAGCATAAATTTCAGTATCATAAAATTTCAAGATTAAATTTGTTATCATTTTAATTTGCATCCAGAATTAAAGTCCTTGTAGGATGCCTACTAATTAATTTAACAATATTTGCAGACCTGAGTCTGAGTACAAAGGGAGCATCTCCCACCCCTTAACGTTAATCAAACAGGTTAGTCTAATTGAGCTCAAAGACAGACCCAAATTTTCATCATAATCAAGAACATAAACTGTTAAATACTCCTTTCTACTTAAACAAGAAAATTTCACCTTAAAATTAAAAATTTGTTGTTTGTACAAATTCACTACTGTCCATTTTTTAGCAAACAAATTATAAAGTTATTCAACACACACCAAAACATCATTGTATAATTTACCTGAAGGTTACTGCACTCGTGGCTTCAATGTACATCGTCCTTGCTAATTTCACCATTCCAACTGGGTTATGTTTCCGTCCTCAGATTTCTGGTCGCCTTTTAAAATTCATCTATGTATATCAAAATCTTGTTTTGTGGATCCAATCACGATTACGAGTAACATTTGATTATTAACATCCCCCAAAAATAGCAAAAAAATTCATAATTCTTTCACGCTATACCCAAAACTGCCTACTTTTGTTTATTCATTTATCGTTACAACTTTGGATACTTGGTACAGTAATACTCGCAAATATAACTAGACTTTATTACTTTGTATCTCCTTTTCTAAGTGCACTAATGCATAATAACTTGTATCGTAGCACGTAAAGAGCAAACTGTTTTAAAGTATTTAATAATCACAAAATATAAGAGCAAACTGTTTAAAGTATTGAATCAAAATCAAAAATCTAAGAGAGCACTGTTTAAAGCATCAAATAATGAAAAATCTAAGAAAGCGAAACTCATATTATCACGGGTTTATATAAGAGCCCGCCCGTACGTCGGTTTTGTCCCGCAAACGGACAATTTCCAGAATTTCGCATACTATGTACCCTTTCGACAGTCGGGCACAGCGATTCTATTAAATTTGCACACGCGCCAGTTGAAAATCTCAGAAATTTTCACACGGCTCGCAAACACGTCCGAGAACACTAATTAATTTTGTATAGAAATCGTTACGTTTACACCTCTCATATTTGCATCCTATTTCCACCAATCGCAAACCCAGTGACGTTGCTCAAATCACGCCTTTAATTATCCGTGTCTCTGTCTTGCGCATATTATCCGTCTCTATCTACCCTGTTCTGAGTGGTACAAATCGATATTCTTTATTATCGGTTATTTCAATCCACGTGGATTCGTAAGTAAAATAACCCCGTATCTAGCCTTCCCGTTAAAACATCCGACCGTTTCCAATATACCTAGAAGCTGCATGTTTATCCAAACAAATTAATTAGAACTTTGATATTTAAAAATACGCAGGTGTTCAATCGTAATACTTTCAATAACACTTCTACGATTTGAATATTATTGGGTTTTTAACAGCTTTTATGCATATTATGTATATTACTAATCGTTCAATTAACTCCAATTAAAATAATAATGAATGGCATTGACTTCTACCCTTTAATTTTTTAGTGAATCCTAATTAAATATTAATTATTATTTGTACATTTTGTTTAATACTCGTTACTTGAAACTTGAATTAATTAATATAAATTTTGCACGTAATTTCTATTTGTTTCTTGGAACAATTAAATTAAATACACCTTGAGCATTTTAATTCTGCTTCTTTTTATAGAAAGCGTCCTTATACACGGCGATTAAAATTATTTGATGTAATTAATTAATTTTCTACCCTGGTCTAAATTTGAGTAATATATATATATATATATATATATATATATATATATATTGACGTACGTCATATGGGGTCACGAGAGGTTACTGAAACCCAAGTTTTATAAATAAATCCGAAGATATAAGAGAATTCGAAAAAAATAGAAATTTCCGAAAATTTATAGTAATACCCTGCATAATATAAGCTTACTCTTTGCTAAGCGAAAATGCAATTTCATTTTGAAGAAATAACAATACCTTTTACTATTGTTAATGCGGCGGTTAACTTCGATAACTACAGATGGAAAGATAAATGGACATGTATATAAAAACAATAAGAATAGCGGAAACCTTCAAGTACTTACCTGAGCTATTAGATTTAGCGGTGTTCGAAGAACTGGTAGTAAGAAACGTCGACTTTTGACAGGAGGTCGTATCTGTCTAACAAAAACCATTGCGACGCACAACACACTTTTAACTAAGTTTTAGCCGTACATCAATAACACAGAGTAGCTTGAAGGCTGAATCGCGACAAATCTAGTGGCATTTAATGTTAACAAGGCGGATGCGGGTGTACCTGCAAGCTAACATTGAACTGAACGTGCAAATTGGGATTATTGAAACATGTAACAAAATCAATTATCATAGGTTAGATAAGGCTATTTCAAAGAACATTGTGCATTTTTATCAATTATTTATATGCTATAATTATGTTATAACTAACAGTTGATTAACTATAAATACAAACGGAACCACTATTAAGAGTACCTTTATAAAAGTAAGGTCCCAATACATACCCATTTAAAACCCTAGTCACACATTAATTAAAAATGTATTTTGATAGTGACATGGTCTTACTTGCCGTGAATTTACGTTATCCCAATAACGATTATTATTCCTATTAGAAATGCCATTTCTTGTGAAATTTTATTCGTCACTCCAAATCGTCAAATTAATTAAATGTTCGTGGTTAACTAGCCAATTGTAAAATATTAGTCTCCTTTCGCGATCTCTATCATATACTCCTTGCACTATCTTAATTTTATATGCCTTCATTTTATTTTTCTTTAAAATCGAAAATATTTTATAATAGGTATATCCTAGTTTGCTGCCAGTTTCATGAAACAAGGCTAAATTAACTATTTGGTGATTTAGAATGACGTTCAATATTTGCTTTTGGTTAGTAGAACTGAAACATGATTGACTTTTTTGGCTATAACCCATTTCATTATTTACAGTTTTATTTAGTTTCTATAAAAAAAAAGCGAATGTACAAGAGCCGCACTTTTTACAATTATTTACATTCTATTTCTATAATTTGTTTGAGTTTTATTATTCCGAAAAAAAAATTTACTTGCAAACCGTTCGGATACTTACCACTAACTAATTTCTTATCCCATGAAACATGCAAAAAACATTATTGCACCCGTTCATGGAGGCTATAAACCGAACCTTGAACTATCTTGTTATTAATTCATGAGAAATACGGATTTATTCCCAAAAGCGGAGAGGTTTATTGGTTCTATTGTATTTTATATGATACGTGTTTTATTTTCCTCTCTTATAGACAGAAATGTGATTGCGTTCACTGAGCTACTGTTGTATAATGTACGCCGCTGTGGCAGCATAAGAACCAGGCTTAGTTGTATATAGTTTTGAATACAAATATTCTTATTTAAGAGAATATTTGCTTGCAATCGAATAAGAGTGTCTATTGACTTTATCCTTTTGATTCTATTCGGAACCTAGATGAGTATTTTTACAATGAGGTATTCAAACGCTCTTAGAATATAATTTGAAGTGAATGAATTAATTATTGAACGTGGTTTACTTGTTTGGAATATTTGTTTAATTAAAATTTGTTTATGCTCTAATAAAATATCTAAGATATTTAACATAATAAGTAATGCGTCTTCCAAAATTAGACCGCGAGATAGATTACGGGTTCTTAGAATTGTCTTTTTAAAAATAAAAAGCATATTCCCAAAACCCACAATAAATCAACTATAGCTACACAGATCAACGTTTCTTATTATAAACGGCACTTTCAAGTTTGAGTAGCTTCTAGACATGAAGAAGTACATGACGAGGAACGGAGTGCATGACCCTCAGTGATCACTGAGGATTTGGTGAAGAAAGTTGACGAAAAGTAACAGAAACCAGACACTTAACGATTTCTTCGTTATCATAGGCGTTTCCTCAAGTTTCAAGAAGTGTTATCTACGAAATTGTTACCGCACGTTGCCAAATCAGGCGGCAAACTTCCATGATGACGGAATACAAAACCTTGTTGTTCGATATGGTAAGTGCCTTAGTATTGGTGGCAATTATGTGGAAGAGTAAATAAAAGTGTGCTCTTTAATGTAAAAATAAAATAACTACAAAAGATTTACTTGTTTTTTATACATATCAAAACGCTACTTATTTAAAAAACATGCGTCGTGTATATATATATATATATATATATATATATATATATATATATTATTACTAAAATTTAGACCAGAGTAGAAAATTAATTAACGACATTAAATAATTTTAATCACCGTGTATAAAGGACGCTTTCTATAAAAAGAAGCAGAATTAAAATGCTCAAGGTGTATTTAAAATAATTGTTCCAAGAAACAAATAGAAATTACGTGCAAAATTTATATTAGTTAATTCAAGTTCTAAGTAACGGGTATTAAACAAAGTGTACAAATAATAAATTAATATTTAGTGCGTATTCGCTAAAAATTAAAGGATAGAAGTCAATGCCATTCATTATTATTTTAGTTGGAGTTAATTGAACCATTATTAATAATATAATAAGCATAAAAGCCTGTGAAAATCCAAGGTTAAAATACCATGAAATAAAAGCTCTGAGAATTATATTAAAACGTTAATTAGGAGCACACACCTGCGTATTTTTAAAAGTCAATTTCAGTTTAATTTGTTTGGATAAACATGAAAATTCTGCGTATATTGGAAACGGTCGGATAAACCGTAGCTTATGTTAACGGGAAGGCTAGATACGGGGTTATTTAACCCAAATAAGAATACACGTGGACTGAAATAACCGATAGTAAAGAGTATCGATTTGCACCACTAGGAGCAAGTTAGAAAAACACAGATAAAATGCGCAAGGCAGAGACACAGATAATAAAAGGCGTGATTTGAACAACGTCACGAGGAAATGATTGGTTGAAATAAGTTGCAGATATGAGAGGTGAAAACACAACAATTTCTATACAAAATTAAGCAGTGTTCTCGGACGTGTTTGCGAGCCGTGTGAAAATTCTTAGATTTTCAACTGGCGCGTGTGCAAATTTTTAGAATCGCTGTGCCGGACTGTTGAAAAGGGAACATAGTATGCGAAATTCTGAAAACTGACCGTCGCGGGACAAAACCGACATACAGGCGCCTCGGCTGCTCACCTAGTTAAAACTTTCATCCTCATTCATGAAAAAAAACACATTCCTACCACAAACATCAACGTTAACTCTATTTACATCAATATTCATAATACATTAAAATTTCAAAATTAAATTTCAACATAAATTTCAGCATCATAAAATTTCAAGTTAAAATTTGTCATCATTTTAATTTGCATCCAGAATTAGAGTTCTTGTAGGATGCATACTAATTAAGTTAACAATATGTGCAGACCTAAGTCTGAATAAAAGGGAGCATCTCCCACCCCTTTACGTTAATTTAACAAGTTAGTCTAATTAAGCTCAAAGACAGACCCAAATTTTCATCATAATCAAAAACATAAACCTGATAAATACTCCTTTCTACTTATACAAGAAAATTTTACCTTAAAATTAAAAATTTGTTGTTTATACAAATTTACTACTGTCCATTTTTATCAAACAAATTATAAAGATATTCAACACACACCAAAACATCTAAGATGGAACAAAATTGCATAATTTACCTGAAGGTTACTGCACTCGTGGCTTCAATGTACATCGGACTTGCTCATCCCACCATTCCAGCTGGGATATGTTTACGTCCTAGGATTCCTGGTTGCCTTTAAAAATTTTCTACACCACCATTCGTCTAAATTGTTTCAGGGCTTCTCAGGAACTCATCTATGTATATCTAAATCTTGTTTTGTGGATCCAATCACGTTTACGAATAACACTTGATTACTCACTCCCGAAAAATAGCAAAGAAATTCATAAATTCTTTCACGCAATACCCAAAACTGCCTACTTTTATTTATTTATATATCGTTACTAATTTGGATAATTGGTACAGTAATACTCACAAATATAACTAGACTTTATTACCTTGTATCTTCTCTAAGTGCACTAATAACTTTTATTGTAGCACGTAATCACCACGTATTCTACTTAAAGTATCGAATAATCAGAAAATAAAGAGCAAAACTGTTTAAAGTATTGAATAAAATCAAAAATCTAAGAGAGCGAAACACCTATTAATACGGGTTTATATAATGGCTCGCTTGCAAGCCGAATTTGTCCCGCAACGGACAATTTTTAGAATTTCGCATTCTCTTTTCCCTTTCGACGGCTCGGTATAGCGATTCTACTAAATTTGCACACGTCCAAGTTGAAAATCTAAGAAATTTCTACACGGCTCGCAAACACGTCCGAGAACAACCAATTAATTTTACACACCAACTGCTATGCTTTCCCCTCTCATGTTTGCATCCTATTTCAACCAATCGTAGCCCTAGTGAAGCTTCACAAATCACGCCTTTATTATCGGTGTCTCTGCTTTACACGTTTCATCCATCCCTTTCCACCCTGGTCTGAGTGGTACAAATCGATATTCTTTACTATCTGCTATTTAAATCCACGTGGATTCCTACTTGAGTAAAATAACCTCTCATCTAGCATTTCCTGCTAAAACATCCGACCGTTTCAATATACGTAGAAGCTGCATGTTTATCTATTCAAATTTATTAGAATTTGACATTTAAAAGTTTGCAGGTGTGTGCTCCTAATGAACGTTTTAATATAATTCTACGAGTTTTGTTTCCTGGTATTTTATCCTTCCTTTCAGCTATTTGTTACCAACCTTGAATTTTCACAGGCTTTTATACTTATTATATATTACTAATGGTTCAATAAAACTCCAATTAAAATAATAATGAATGGCATTGACTTCTTCCCTTTAATTTTTAGCGAATACCAATTAAATATTAATTATTATTTGTACACTTTGTTTAATACCCGTAGCTTAAAAATTGAATTAATTAGTATACATTTCGCACGTAATTTGTATTTGTTTCTTTATACAGGGTGATTAAAATTATTTGATGTCGTTAATTAATTTTCTACCCTGATCTAAATTTGAGTAATATATATATATGTATATATATATATATATATATATATATATATATTTTGCTGTGAAACCTGCAAAAAGCCTCTCCATTAATCTTAAACTAAGGTTTTCAAATCGAGTCCCACAGATTGGGCGTCAAGAATGCTGTGAATCCACCAAAATCCGGGAACTACGGTTTTCGAATCGAGTCCCACAGATTGGGCGTCAAGAATGCTGTGTTTCCATGTATTAGAATCGAGCCTCACGAATTGGGCGTCAAGAATGCTGTGAATCCTACAAAAAGCTATTCATTAACTTAACTGTTCCGTTGACTTTCTTCTGTTAATCGCCTCTTTACTCTTTTCCGCCTCGGCTACTCACCTAGTTAAAACTTTCATCCTCAATCATAAAAAACAAACACATTCCTATCACAAACACCAACGTTAACTCTATTTACATCAATATTCACAATACATTAAAATTTCAAAATTAAAATTCAGCATAAATTTCAGTATCAGAAAATTTCAAGATTAAATTTATTATCATTTTAATGTGCATCCAGAATTAAAGTCCTTGTAGATGCCTACTAATTAATATAACAATATATGCAGACCTGAGTCTGAGTACAAAAGGAGCATCTCCCACCCCTTTACGTTAATTAACCAGGTTCGTCTAATTGAGCTCAAAGACATACCCAAATTTTCATCATAATCCAGAACATAAATACTAAATACCCCTTTCTACTTAAACAAGAAAATTTTACCTTAAAATTAAAAATTTGTTGTTAGTACAATTTCACAACTGTCCATTTTAAGTAAATTAATTATAAAGTTATTCAACACACACCAAAACATCAAAAATCGAACAACAAAGCATAAGTTACCTGAAGGTTAATGCACTTGTGGCTCCAATGTACATCGTCCTTTGTTAATCACACCATTCCAACTGGGTTATGTTTAGGTCCTCGTATTGCTGGTCGCCTTTAAAATTTTTTTACACCACCATTCATCTAAAGTTGTTTCAGTGCTTTTCCGGAACTCATTTGTGTATATCTGAACCTTGTTTTGTGGATCCAGACACGTTTACGAATCATTTAATTATTAACACCCCCGAAAAATAGCAAAGAAATTCATACTTCTTTCACAAATATACGCCAAAACTGCCTACTTTTGTGTATTCAGTTGTCGTTGCAAATTTGACTAATTGGTACAGTGATACTAGACTTTATTACCTTGTATCTTCTTTTCTAAGTGCACTAAATTACATTCATTGTAGCACGTAAAGAACAAACTGTTTTAAATCACCAAAATTATTCTATCAAAATCGGAAAACTAAAAAGCACTGTTTAACGCATTGAATCAAATCGAAAATCTAAGAGAGAGAAACTCATATTAACCCGGGTATATATAGTGGTTAGCCTGTCTGTCGGTTTTGTCCTCAAAACGGCCAGTTTCTAGAATTTCGTATACTATGTTCCCATCTCGACCGCCTGTGCGTCGGTTCTTATTAAATTTGCACTCGCACCAGTTAAATCTCAGAAATTTCGACACGGCTCGCAACGTCTGGGAATAACTAATTAATTTTTGTACAGAAATGTTATTTTTACCTCTCAAGTTTGCCTCTTATTTTCAACCAATCGCAACCCAATGACGTTTCTCAACTCACGCCTTTTACTATGTGTCTCTGTCTTGCGCATATTATCTGTCTCTATCTACCCTGTTCCGAGTGGTACAAATCTATATTCTTTAGTATCGGTTATTTTCAATCCACGTGGGCTTGTGAAATAACCCACCTTATTAGCATTTCCCGTAAATATTAAGCAACGGTTTCTCCAACATTCTCTGTAACCATTTGTTATCTGCAAATTTTACGCAGAACATAAAACATTTAAAAATACGCAGGTGTTCAAACATAATACTTCTACGATCTGAATATTATTGGGTTTTTACTAGCTTTTATACATATTATATGTCACTAATGGTTCAATTAACTTCAATTAAAAATAATACCCTTTAATTTTTGGGGACTCCTAATCAAATATTAATTATTATCTGTACATTTTGTTTAATACCGGTTACTTAAAATTGAGTTAATTAATATAAATTTTGCACGTAATTTCCATTTGTTTCTTTACTCGGAATAATTAAATTACACGTAGAGCATTTTAATACTGCTTCTTTTTATAGAAGGCGTCTTGTAAATAATTTAAATCTCTTCTTTTTAATGAAACGACTGAATTTTTATGCTTCACGGTTTTAATAACGCGTACCTTTTCCCAAAGCTTCTACACGGAGATTAAAATTATTTGATGTGATTATTTAATTTTCTACCCTGGTCTAAATATAAGTAATATATATATATATATATATATATATATATATATATATATATATATTGTAAGGCATCTAGTGACCAAAAGTTTTAAAAACAAGTCTTATAAGGAACATTTATTCATATTAACTACACGCATACTTAAAGCTAACAAGGATTGTATTCAATGATGCAATTACAAGGTTTATTAAGCTCTAAAATAAGTAAAGGTACACTGTCCAACGATGGTGAAAATCCAAGCAGAACATTAATGATACCAGTAGTTGAATTGATAAAGTTGAGATGCTCGTGCAATGCCAAATAAAATAGTTAAATTAAAATTAAGGGTCGAAAACATCTGTAAAATGTCTGTATATATTTGTTAGTTATAGTATTTTTAGAAGTAGTTTTAGAATCATTATATAGGAAATGAAGTTTAAATTATGTTTATCATGATGACAGATATCAATCGTGTTTTCAATGCTAAGATTTACAAATGCAAACAACTTTGGTGTTTTTCTAAAAATGATAGCAATTATATTTGAGTGTAAAATACCGAATTAAGGTAGTTTTGAAGTAGTGTGTTTAGAGAATGAACAAAACATGCAATTTAATATATAAGAGTTTTTTTTTTTAAATGGATTTAAGTACCTAGGTGATAAGTTTGTTTATGTATGGATTGATGAAAATATTGAAATAAAAAAAAGGTCGTTCTATCAAGCTCTGTAGTTTTATTTTAAAAGGTTTCCTAAAATTATAAAAGTGAATAAGTTAAAAGTATCTAAAAGGCTAAAGAGCATACTACTGTGTATTTTAAAAGGAGAAACGCAGTACCTCAAAATTAATTAAAAAAGGTAACAACAAAACAGAGCCATAGTCCTTATAGAAGCATCCAGGTATTTCGACGCAGCACTAGTCACCCCGATGGAGGATCCATACATATAAACCTGCCGGCAGTAGGAAGTGCAGCCAACCCCAAGCGAAAAAAGCTTTCACAACACCGTGAAACGTATTCCAGCATCAGGATCGTATAAAAAGAAGTATCCACCATTTATTTATATACATTTCGTTATAGTAGCAATTCAATTCTAAAACATTTCATGAGACTAAAGCACAATATTTATTCCATAGATTACTTACATCAATTGGCATTCCATGAGCATTTAACATCACGGCGAGGAGACCACCATCAGTTGGAACAAATATTAGGTACCAAATTCCATTTAAAGTAAAAGCTTATTCTTGTTTAGATAAATTGCATCATTGAACAAATAAATAGGGTAAGCGACCCTTCAACCATTTTAGTTTTGAGTATTGCGGTAACGTCACAATCTGCAGGGCGTATACCGATCTTGCAGATTCAGGTGTAGTGAAGGCCTGTACTACGAGAGGGCGTGTAAGTATTCTTGTTGGGAACACCTAGTAGATTTCGTTCTGCAACGATTCCACGCAGGGCTAAATCGAATGTAAATAGTTGAGTATAGAACCCTGAGATAATTCATTTAAAAATAACAATAACATGTAGCAGTAGCGACGGGACAGCAGTAGGACTGTAGTAATATATATATATATATATATATATATATATATATATAAATGGTAGTTAATTACACAAGGTAAGTTGATAAATACTATCGTATTATAGTGAATAAGATGAAATAATAACTTAGACTTTTATGCAAAGCCCAAATGATCATTTCAAATCGAGCTAGTAATTGAAAGATGGAAAATATAAGGGCTAGGACAGGACTTGAACCTGTATCCTGGTTTTGCCGGAACCATACGTTTACCAATTACGCCACCGAGACCGATGACACAATTGGAAAATTTACAAATTTAAATCGTGTACACAACTATACATAAATCTAACTTTCAATTACGTTTGGAATTTTTGTCAATCATATCTGACATTGTCAAATTTTTGACTTGTGTCAGTTATAGACAGGAAGCTACGCTTGAAATTGCGGCTATAAGCCAAATATTAAATACATAAATAATATAGATAGTTAATTACACAAAGTAAGTTGATAAATATTACAGTATTACAGTGAATAAGACAGATAAAGAAACGTATAAAGAAAGCGGTGGTTACAAGTTACATACGAAATACACGGGTAAATGTGAAGGTCAACTACAATATCGATTTTCTGTAGCTTAAGAGGGGTGCTAAAGGAGCCAAGAAATATGCGTGGCACGGAGATAGATAGCTGAGAGGTGGCGCGTTAGAACGGAGGAAAATTCTATCATTGGTCAATGGCTAGCAGTTTTTGAGAAACCCGCGTTCGTAGAGGGTATCGAACAAAGTTCTATGTAACAGCACGATGAACGGGGGATTTTTCATAAGTTAAAGTTCGTTACGTTTGAAATTTTAAGAGTCAGTTTAGAAAATAAGCTTTTCTATGGAACTAGGTTCCACAGGGGGTTTTTAAAATCATATAAATACACGAACCAAGATATTGAGGTTCTTTTTCTTTTGAGATCTGAAATCGCGCTTAGATCTGCAACGTAATAATAGTAAATGCTCTTACAAGTATTAATTATTGTGTATTCAGTAAAGTTGCATATAACATCCTGTTTTGAAATTATGAAAGCTGTAGTAACGTACCGCCAAAGTTGTAAAAGTAATATTGCACGAGTTGGTGCTGTTGTTTAGATAAAAGGTGCCGTTACTACAACGACTGTATTAAATGAAGGGATGGTATTTGGGTAAGCAAAGCCTAAAGCGTAACTTGTATGCATGAAGTATATTTGGTATGGAATGTTACGTTTGAGACAAAGCTAATATCTGGGTAGAAGAATAGAGGTGGTGGCTGAGATTTGGATAGGTGGGGATCAGTTGGATCCTGGCATAATAGAAGTATATGGACACAACGACGAGGGTTTCTAGTAACCATCTTTAGCGGTGACAAGGAACGAAGGCGACCCCAGGTAAAGAAACTTAATTTCCTGTTTTGTATAAACATTTGTGTAAATATTTTTTGTGTTTGTGTGTTTTGACTTATTGGGGGTGGATTTATTACCTTAAAACTCTTTTAAAGGGTATATGTGCAGGACAATTAATTTTGATTATTAAAAAAAGGTTTATTGATGATATATAAAAGTTTATTCATGCTATAAATTGTTGTTCTAAGGAGTAAACGGGTCTTTAAATTTGTTTTTAATAAAAATGCAAGATGTAAAAGTATATACAGAAACTGGGTTATAATGAGCTCAAAATAGACCAGAATAAAGTCAAACTAGAGTTGCATGTAAGGCCCATTTACTCGTATTACATAGAATTTGTTGAAATTTATTAAAACCAAGAACTTTTAAAGTATTTAATGATTGATCTGGTAATAATAATAACCAAAGTGTAAACAGTTTATAATTTATAATGGAAACTTGTTAATATGTGCAAATAAAAAAGCTGTATGTTTGTTGTATTATTTGATTGGTAATTTCATTTGACTGTATGTGTGTGAGAAAGGTATGTACTTAAAATGGTAGGTATTCAAGAAGAAACCGATTGCTGAGCTAGCCAGGGTGAGCAGAATAGAAGGAGGCGTTACAAAAAGGTAGGGTAAGAAATTTCTTTTATTTTTTTTTGAAAATTTTATGCTCGCCCAATCCTTGTGGGGTTAGAATTTTAGAAGGTTCCACGGCACTTTTATGACGGCCCAACGCTGGGGCTCGATGTTAAAGCTTGTTCCTGAAGATTCCACAGCAATATATATATATATATATATATATTGCTGTGATAAGGGGTTGTTTAAGAGTGTATTGAATAGCAAAGGTCGTGTAGTAACCATAAATTGCAATAGGAATAGAAAACTGCATTTGTTTAGCAGAAAAATAGGTAATTTGAATATTATGTAAATAGCGAGCGTTTAACACCCTGTATGTAGACCATAATTAGCTTTAAGGGATGCAAGTAAGCATATCTTACAACAATAAAACGCGTATTTAGCAGAAAAATAGGTAGTTTGGATATTACGTAAATAGCAAGCATTTAAATAATATTTCTTTTCATTATATGGAATTAATTGACTACGCTTTATCAATTCAAACAAATAGGTAATTATAAAGGAGTGGAGAAGAGAAAAATTGATCATCGTAACGTTGTGCACTCTGTATAGATTAAATAGAACTAGCCGTGGCATAATAATAAAATTAGTAAGATTAAATTTGATTTCAGAACACAGAGCGGTGCAGTTAAGTAAAAACGTCATTACACCGACTACGGCGTTATCATATCAATTTATATTGATGTGACAAAGCCGCGTTGAGAGCGTCACTAAAAGAGATACGATAAGGCATCGCGTTGGAGCACCGATATAAGAGTGATGTGGTAAGGGCCTCACGTTGAGGCCCCGCTGAAAGAGTGCTGAGATACGGCAATTCGTAGAACTTGAAATTATTTACTTACCTTCCTTTCTAACTTTGCCTGGCTAGCTTAACAAAACAGACAAAGTTTTTAAAATAAAATCAAACACAGCAATATCACATAACATTTATACAGTATGAAATATTTTCTCTCATACAAAAGCATATAAAACATTTACAACATTGTTTCTTTCAAACATAAAATAATTTTTAAGAAGTATTTATTATAAAAAAAGTGTTCCTTACTTTACTTTAAATTTACAGAACTAAATTTCTTTTTTCTATAGATATTTTACCTGACACTTTATTCCCACGCTTGTAAAGTTTGTTTGGCCAAAAAATACTTGACAGATAATCTATTAAAAGGTTAGAGTGTTTCGAACTACAATCACAAACTTTTCTGGTAAAAATCCTCACAAATAAAAATATTATATGATTAACACTTATTATTCTAACTTAAATTAATTAGAAATACTTCAATATCAATTAAAAATAAATCTAAAAGTAACACTTGCAAAATTCATAAGAACGGTCTTCGTAATTAAATATTTTCTTATTTTAAATCGATGTCCAAATCAGCTTACAAGATTTTCCATATTTAAAATCCTTGTTTCAAACAGCAGTAACCAAAGTACTTTTTTTTTGGTTAAATCTTTTTTTCAAGTATTTAATAAAAATTTTTAAATAGCGTTATATTGAAGAATTTTCCCTTTTTATTGTAATTAATAATTTCAATTTTTTATGTAATTTGCGTTTAAAACATCACCTCTATGTTCATTTTAACAATGTAATTATTAAATTACAGTATGCTTACTGCAAACTTCAAGTATTATCTTCGTAAAACAACAGATCGCGACTTAAATCAAAATAACATTTTGCGATCGAATTTAAAAATCAATGAATCCATTTATTTATAAACGCTTTCTTGTATATACTAATTTATGTTTTCGGAATGTAGTAGAATTTGCAGGTTTCCATTCTAAACTATAAACACCTATCTTACGTAATTTTCTTGGAAATTTTCATTAGGATTCAAATTTGTCGAGTTTTATTACCTCGTTATCTCGTTCCAGTTATTCGTAACGCGCGCTGTTTGTCCTGTTCTTACACATATACGATTATTATGGCATCGCATACTAATGCAAAAGATAATTAATTTTTATCGGTTATTTTTCAATGTTCGAGCCCCTTCTTGGAACAAACGTTTATTTATTAATGAGTTCATACGAAATCGACGTATTCTTCCGAAACATTCTTCCCAATCTTGTCTATTCCAGAAAATCTCTATTTATAATAAATTTATGTAATGCACAGTGTGAATAATTTAAACTTTAATTGCTTTTTAATGCACTTTATAGAAAATATTTGCATTTGTGTTTTTGAGTACACAAAATTAATATTAAAATAGAGTGTTTTTTAACAAGATTGTAGTTTCTATACTAAATGCGTAAAGCTAGTACTAATCTATGCTATTAACAATAAATGAAAAGCAATTTTATTAAACACGTATCGATAATTAACAAGTGTAAGTATTTGGTCTAGTATTTATAAATGATCGATTTGCGTTTGCATTAAATAGGTTTTACGGTATCCTACAATTAATTATTTTTACATATACAACTTACGTTACTTGCTATATATTTACAATACACTTATATAACACAAGGTAACTATTTATACACGCATAATTGCATTTTTTGCTGGTGCATTTTAATGAATAAAAGTACGCTTGTATTATTCAGGGTGTGACCACGAATTTACGGAAATTTCTGTTTTTTCAGGAGTCTTTTATATTTTGATGCATTTATTTGTAGAAGTTGGGTTTGAATGACATCTCGTGACCACTTATCACGTCAATATACATATATATTCCTACGATATTGCCCTTTGCCAGAGTACAACGATCAATTGCCTGCTGATCGCCACTTCTCTTTGCTTTAAAATAATTTAAAGTTAACACAATTAAGTTTTATGCCTTGACTAACCCAGTGATACCACACACAGAGTGAATGATATAATAATAACAGAATTTTCACTCACTCCTCTCCAACACTCAATATATCCGCATAAGACAAACTAAATTCACCAAAAAATTGTATAATCAACTAAATAAAATTGCTTCTTACAAATCTGCGCCCTTTTAAGTTCATTTAATTTTATAGAACTTTTAAATCAAATTTTAAATAAATATTTTTATTACATTAGCTCTTTACAAAGCTTATAACCTTTTTACATTTTATATAGCAATTAAAGCCAGCAAAAAAATTGTATTTTACCACAAATAGTTTCGTTAAACGTTCAAAGAAATATTTCCTTTCTCTTTAAACATACCCTTACGCACTAAATTTTTGTTAACCTTTTACACAAAATATATAAATTACATGCAACTTTTAAGCTCACTTCTTTATACACCAATTATGTAAAATTATAAATGGAACACACTATAAATTTTAAAGATAGTCCTGACCTTATATTCCTCCTGTTTTTCTCGCTGAAACTTCCTGGCTCCAATCGGCCGTTTGTTCAGTAACTTAGAGTCGTCAGCTTAGTGCTTTGACCCAGTACTTTAAAACATTCAGCAGCAAAACGAACTCGTTTGCCCAAGAATTTGAAGTATTAACCTTAGAGTTTTAACCTAGTAGCTTGGCCTTTTATACCAATAACTTAGAATATTAACATCGTGATTTGGGTATATTACTTGGAATATTTAACCAGTATTTTGAAGTATTACTTGGAATGTTAACGCTGTGATTTAATGTCGTCTATCTCAACGGCTGAGTTTTATACACACTTATTTCAACGTGCGCTCTTACTGTTTCAATCACTTAAAATATAATTTATGTTATTTTCAATTTTACTAAATTTTATTTACGCAATAATCTTCTTTCAACTACTACAGTCACCGCGTCGATTATGGAATGAATTTCCCTTATCTGCTTCGGTTAGTTTTATAGACAAATTTCTTCCCAATGTTGCACGCTTCGCCATTGACCGACAGCCCCACTATCGGTCTCTAGTCCAGGGAAGAGGCGTTTCAATTATGTGTTATATCTGCAACCTGTTGGGTTTCATTAAATATTGCATTCTATATACGTTCTAAATGTTATGTATCTTGCAACTTTGTAAAGGTGTAACATACTGTTTTAATACGCTGTAATAGTTCTGGTATTCCCAAAAATTGTTATTTTCTAGTTTAATTTTAGCATTCTAATTATTAGAATGAAGATCTGCAATTGTAGCGGCTGCGGGATCACCCAAGTAGGTTCCCAGCGAAGTTTCCAGGAAGATCTAATCCAAGAGTCAATCAGTTTTCTAAAGGCACTTACTTTAAGGGCACTAAACATGTCAGATTAGTTGCTATCTATGATTAGATGTCAATCATGCTTTAGGATACTATTTATGTCAGGGTGGTCTGAAGCGCCAAGAAAGGGGTTATTTTTCAATTAACTCAAATGTATATAAGGATGCCAGCCGGTGGTAATCGGGGTTGTTTATTTCCAGACGCGTTAGAGTCTGAAGCTCGCGGTCTTTGCAAGATTGAGTAAGTGTTTTATTTCTCTGAATTCAAGTGCGTGCCGTTATGTTCAAAGTTAGTTATTTTTCTGAGTAAGTAATTATTATGTATGGTATTACTATGAACTCAAAGCTGTGTTATGCATCATAAGTCATTTATTTGTTTAAATACAATATCTGTCGACTTTCATAACATACAACTTCGGGTTAAATGTCCGTTCCAGTATTTAATCCCTTTAGGTTATTGTTAAAGACCGCATCTTTTGAAGAGTTTCTTATTTTATTGTGTGTCGACGTAGTCCGAGGCTTGTAATAACTAAGCCACGAATTCCGTTATTGTACTATTTGACCCGTGTGAAGGTCATGTTTTTCCTGTTATTGATGACCCCGTGATTAAAGGAAGGTCGTTTCAGTATGCAAGTTAGTTAGACTACGGTAGCGTTAATTAATTATATGTATTGGGGTGTTTGCACCCAGAACTGTTGTTAATATTCATAAAATAAGGACTTTAGAATTGTTTAGTTAAGTTGTGTTGTGCTAGCAGGAACCTTAATAACATTTGTTTCTGTGAAGTGACGTATTTTCTGTCTTGCAATCTTAGTTCATCGCCACGAACAAAGTGCGAAGAAAGCTATTACCGCGATCGGTCCATGGGCCGTTTAATTCCCATGGTGGCGCCTTATTGTAAATATTGTTAATCACTGTATAATTTTGTATGCATATGTAATTAGGTTAAGTTAGTTAGTAGGCCGTTTAATAAAACAATTGGAATTTTGTCTTAGTGTGTTGTTGTTTAATGAACCTCCCCTTCTCACCGACTGCAGCAGCTGCGAGACAATGTCCCGAAACGTGAGGGTACTATAGTGTTAGAGGTCCTTTCCATTTATTATTTATTATTAATTGGATACCCTCACGCGGTAGGTAAATATTCTAATTACAAAGGGACTTATTAAATTTTGCACTTTACATACGGAATTTTAATTTCCATAATTTCTTTACATATACTTGTTTTACCAAGCCTGACAGCTTATGTACGTTTCAAAATGCACGTACACCATCGCTTCAAATATGCTTGTTTTAAATGTTTGCCTATACAAACTGGTATCAATTACATGCGTTTATTGACTTATGTGCCCAAATTACCCTTTCTTAGAATAAACATTTATTTATTAATTAAGTCATACGAAAGTGACGTATTTCTTCTCAATTCCTCGCAAAACTTCGCGAACATGTTTTCTTATCACTAAGGAAGTTTTGCAATGCGAGAAATAGGTAGTAATCGCGTGGTACCAGGTCCGGACTATATGGTGGATGCATTAAAACTCTCCCAATCAAGCTCTCGAAGTTTCTGGCAAGTCACTGCAGACGTGTGTAGCCTGGCGTTGTCCTGATGGAACAGAACACCTTTTCTGTTGGACAATTCTGGTAGTTTCTGGTCAATCGCTAGCTTCAAACGGTCCAGTTGTTGACAGTACAGATCCGAGTTTAGTGTTTGGCCATATGGAAACAACTCATAATAAATGATTCCTTTCCAACCCCACTAAATGCACAGCAGAACCTTTCTGGCCGTTAGTCCTGATTTGGCCACCGTTTGAGCTACTTTACCGCGCTTTAACCACGATCATTTTCGCACAATATTGTCGTACGTGACCCATTTCTCATCCCCAGTCACAATCCGTTTAAGAAAGAAGTCGATTTCATTCCGTTTGGCCAAGGCTTCGCAGATGGAAATTCAATCCATCATGTTTTTTGGTGTTAATTGGCGTGTCACCCAAACATCGAGCTTCTTTTTTAATCCAGCTTTGTGCAAATGGTTTAAAACTGTTTTATGGTCGATCTTTAGCTCCTGAGCGATGCTACGACTAGTAACATGTCGGTCAACTTCGATTATTGCTGTGATTTTTTCGACATTTGTGACGAAGGGCCTGCCTGTGCGAGGTGCATCTTAAACATCAAAAATACCTGAACGGAATCAACGAAACCAAACTTGCGCGTAATTAGTTGTTACAGTATCGGGACCATAAACACCATTCACAATTTCAGCCGCCTAGCTTGCATTTTCACCTTTATCAAAGAAAAACTGTAAAAGGTACCGAATTTTCTCTTTATTGACTTCCATTTTTAACATCTTGTAACTCTCAACTGAATAAACAAAAAAACAGCAAAATAATGTTTTTAGTATGAAATGTCACCTTAACAACGAGCATAAATCTGAAATTGTTTGATCGATACTTTACGAGATATCGATCACTACAGTCATTTACCAAAAAAATAATGGATTTCTCTTTCCCCAACCTTAATCTAACCCCTGAGTTACTCGTTGATCTAAACTTATAATTCTCTTCTCTCCTTAGTGATAAAACTAGAATGTTAAAAAAATCTTCTCGTCCAATTAACAGTATTTGCTTACGGAGTACATTCAAATTCCAAAAGTATAGGAATTACAATGTTGTAATAACCACAATTTGTGTTTGGAGCATCTTTTAAGCCGGTAATGCACGCACAGAAAGCACAACGATGTTTGTTAATGAAAATCCCAACCATGCAAGAAAACTCTCAGTTCTTTGAAAGTAGAAAAAACAATAATTCAAAGGGATTTCTCTGGATCAATGTATTTATCGCAAGAGAAGACGGTTTTGTTGCTTTTATGATATCTTATATTATTTTCCTGGTTTTATTTTCCACTCTTAAGAGCTACATTGTGATTGTCCTTACATAAAAGGTTACTGTTTTATATACGTTATTGAAGGAATATTGCAACATAAAGAATACAACTGTGTTGTTTTACGAGAAATGTTGATGTGAGTTATATTTACGACAATACGGAATAAGTGAAAGAATACATAAAAGAGTTTAAACTAATCTTTTACTAGAAATTTAACAACTAAATCTAAGCATTTTAAGTGCGAAATTTGTTTTACGGCACTAAATAAAGACCAAAGATCATTAAGATTAGCCTGAACACAGAAGAAGTTTTCGCATGTGAAACTTTTTTATACTCTTGTCGAGCTCTGAACTTTTCAGGTGATACAAATGTATATGATTGAGGCAAACTTCCGCTTAACGACCTCATACAACCCATAAGTTTGAAGCTTGCTTTATGAAACTTGAATGGACTATCCAAAACAAACCAAATAATCCTATAATATAAAAATTATAGCTTATAATACGTTTCAGGCATGAACAGTACAGGTTTCGTATATATATATATATATATATATATATATATATATATATATATATATCATCATCATCATTAGGTCTTCAGTCCTAGAACTGGTTAGACGCGTACCATCATTGTTCCCTATTCTGAACTAACCTACAGATTTCCCTGAAATATGCACAGTTTGCATCTATAACTGTCTGATCTAGGTCTACATCTACCTCTTTTTCCTATCTCTGCTTGTAATATATCACATACTATTCCCCAAAAATGCCTTATAACGTATTCCGCCCTACTATTTCTCTTTTTCCCCAGATATCCTTGTTCCCCTACTATTTCTGTAACTTATTTGTTATTATCTTTGTCTGTCCATGCTATCGTCCTCATACATATGAAGCACAGCATTTCAAAAGGCTGCTACCGTTTTTCTGTCTGCGTTTCAGACTGCCCGTATTTCCTAGGCATACTGTGCTGTGCTCCACACATATGATTTCAACAATTTTCTTCTTATTCTATGTTTGTTGTCTTTCCTCATAGGCGCCGTTCTTTCTTGTTAGATGCAGTTCGATCACTTTCTATTGTTTTACAGTTACATGCCCTATTTCTCCTACCTTCAATGGTTGTGAAGGGAGGTAAGCAGCCTGTGGCTGCCAAGTTCCCCCAACACTTAACCATTTGGCGATTTAATATATTTTCCAATTTATCTTTTTGCACAGTCAACATTAGTTGCAGGTATTTCGCAACCAACAACTAGTTGTTTATACTAATCATCAGATTTATCTGCGCTTATTTTTTCGTCATTAGGTTTTCCGTCTCAAAACTGGTTGGACACGCACCTGCACTTATTTATATTCTGAGCTAGCCTACCTAGTTCCCTAAAATTCTCACACAGCATGTGTATTCAGCTCGTTCCCTTTCTTAGATTTTTTCCAGATTTGTACCTAGATTATGAAATATTACAATTATATTTAATTAGTACGCTTTCACTTCCGTTCTTGAGTTAACAGCAAAACTTCTCTCGTATATTGTTACTATTATTTTAATTTCAAAACTTTTCTATCACGACTTCCACGAAATATAATTATTTAATTTTTCTAGGTTTATTTTACGCAATTTTCTAATATGAACCGCTATGAAGCCTGTTTTTATTGAAGAAAGTCCGATTGTTTATCAAATTTGTGTGGTATTTAAGACAACGTTTCCATCTGACAAGATTGGTTATTCCTTCGTTCAAAGTTTAAGACGTGGCATAGGTTATTGTCCAAAAATTGGACTTTTCTCCGGTATGAATTTGATAATAGCTTGATGAACGATGTCGTCGATCACGTAGCATTCAGGTTCTATATAATGGATTCCTATAGCCTGTGTACTTTTACCCGTCTTGCCGTCTTGTTTTGTTTTGTTGAAGGAAATTTTAATTTGACCTCTCACGTAGACAAACTTATGGCTTTTATTTTTATCAAGATATTCTTTTGGGTTTTGGATTTACTCCATGTTAAAAATCGCGTAAGCGATATGACATCAATTGAAATGCGTTTATTTATATCCTGCGTTTCTGAAACGTGTTTGTTTTGAAAGATGTGTTTATTGCGAAGCTGTTTTGTTGTTTCCTTGAACTATTGCGTGTTTATTTTAACAGGATTTGTATCATGATTTTCTAGCTTTAAATACTCTTAATGCGTATTTCTGAATGCTTTGATGGTTTAACATGAATTTTATGCGTACACAGTTATTTATTTTACTGAATGTGGTTGTATTATTGATGGATGAGCTTTTCTGCATTAATTAAAGTTAACTGCGATTTTTATACAGTGTATTAGATGTTAGTTTTTTGCATAATTTGCGAATTGCGTACTTTTCATGATAAAATTGTTTAGTTTTCTGGCTTTTAGTACTATTTAGATGTAGTGTGCGATCCTTATGAGCCTATATACTCCTAAATAACCTTATTATCATAGCAATATATATGCGACCTTCAAGCAGATGTAATGCTAATTCAAGCCCTACTTTTGGACGTCACTAATTGCTTCGACCTTCTGTCTGTAAAAGACTGCTTAAAAAAACCCTAAAATGCTACTACTACGGCCCCACTATTTAGACTTCATTAATTGCTGCGATCTTCAGAGCTGATGAAGTGTTGATATTCTGTGCCTGAAACGCTTTAAAAGGAAATACATGCCACGACTGCTCAGCTGCTTTCTGCAATTCAACTAACACACAAATACAAAAATAGCTGCTACAGTAAATCACATAAAAAAACAATATACATGCCAATTCACAATTAAAATCCTCGTTCACACATTATTTATACTTTAGATACAACCCTTGACAAAATAATACATTTTCAGGTTAATGATTCTTCAGATTAATTGTTTCCCATTGATTATTCAAGAAAGTAACAGGGCTTTACTACATGTTTTACTTTAACCTAGGTTTAATAAGAGCTCCTAGTAACCATAACCTCTCGTGCTACTTTTCGAACATCAAACAGCAAAGGATCGCTTTTACTTTGTACAAACAAATATTACCAATATCTTAAACCTTTTTCTCTTAATATAAATTTCCACATAAAAATTCAATCAGTAACTCTTTCCAATTTTGTCCTTTTTGTTCGTAGATTATACCCCCAATGCACAAAAGTCATTGAACACCAGTTTATAGGCATAGGCAATAAAAGCAACAGTTAAAGCAACAGATACCTGTATACTATTTCTGTATACGGCCTGCTACCATTCCTTCGGAGACTGTGTCATGCAGGAACACCATCTTGACTTGCACTAACCATAACTGTCAGCAGCAACCACTTAACCATGACATTAACTCATTTACCACATTGAAGAGCCATCTAAATTCCCCAAGCCCCGTTACTAATACCATTGAATGTTGATACGCAACAAATTGACTAACCACTGATATCTACTCCATCTCCATTTGTATGCTTTTGCACACTTAGGGTAAATTAAAATTAAACAATCTTTACATACGTAAAATACTCCTTTTACTATACCCTTAAACGTATTTTACTTGAAATCATCAGTTGGTTGTACTAAGTGAAAGCTTTTCACTGTTTGAACTCGGTGACTTAGAAGAACTAAAAGCACTAAGAGCTAAAGGAACTCCACAACAATCTGTTGGGGTTTATAAAAAGCCTGTCAAATCCTGCAACTTTCATCAATATAAACATTCACTTTCATGTAAAACTTTTAGCCGTCTGCAATTCTTAAAATTCCACTACACAAACAACTCCAACGGTCACCGTTTTCCAGTAATATTCTAAGTACGTTCAAAATCATATTTTTCTATGTTAGATTTAAGAGTTTGTTCGTAAGGTAAAGCTGATATGCCAGTTTGGGAAACATTTTTAATCACTTTGGTCAACAGCATCGTTTATTGACGTCAAATGTTGGGCCATTTCAGTTCCCAGCAATATATATTCAAAACAAATAGACTATTTTAAAACGTACCAAAAACTATGTAAAGAGATTTTTCATTGAATGATTAATAAAGCTCTTGTAACTTGTCAATCAAGTCCATCTGAAAAATGTGGTGTCGCAATGGCCCATCAATCACCTTTTGTGTACAAACGCTTTGTCTACGTTCTAATATAATTATTCTGATCAGAGGTAGACTTAACGGCGCTACAATAGTTCTTGTATTTCAAATGAATTTCTTTTCATTATTTTCTTCCCTTGGAATCAATCCACTTCTACAGTACTAGAGTTAGTTGGTGTACTCGGGATTCCCGCTCCTTCGGAACCAATCTAAATTTATAACGTAACATCACTTTAACCGTAACACACCGCTATCAACTACAAATTTGCTAGAGATTAAAAATTTCATAAAAATAGGATCCAAGAAAAATTTGAAATTGTATATGAACGAAAGTCTTTGATCATCCTGGAGGAGCGAAAAGTCACAGCTGTCAAAAAAGTTATGTTCTCTGTCTACACCGTTTAAATAACTTTCAACAAAATTTTGAATAAACTATCAGTTCTTGGTGTTTCTTTTGTATAGATTATTTGAAATGTAAATGTTGTTAGTATATTAAACTGACGATGAGACTTGAAACTCCGGAAGATACAGTTATCTTATCATTATTTCTTATAATCAAAACATTGTCTGCTACTAACTGCTCGTACTATTTTAAGAAAGATGCTATTTTTTAGGGAAGTAGGTGTGGTTATAAGACTCGCATCAGTTCTATAATTTAAACATATCTGTAATCATTATTTTGTAACTTTCGAAGTCTTTTGGGATCTATCACTTGCTATACCAAAGCACAATGTCTGCTTAACGTTACAGCTTTGTCTAGATCATTTTACTAAACCTGAAACATTGGATGACGACAAAAAAACCGGTATGTTTTAAGTGCAAAGAAAGGAGAAAATGCATCAAATCACTGTCCATACAGAGGTTTCCTAAAATATTGGTGATACACTTAAAACGGTTTTCATCTACAGGTACATATCAAAGAAAAATATCCACGCCTATAGATTAGCCACTAGAAGGTCTAGATATGCGACACTACGCTGCAGAAACAAATCTTGGAAATTGTCGTTATAACCTGTATGCAATATAGAAGCACAGTGGGACTACATTGAGAGGCCATTACATCGCATACTGTCGACACCCGTACTCATTCGTATGGCATGAATATAACGATTACAAGGTGTGCAGTATATCCCCTAAAACACTAGTAAAAGCAGAAGCAGATGTTCTATCCTACGAAATGCATTCGGAAGAAATGAAACGACGCACCTTAGTTTCGAAAGTTCCTAGAGATACAATGCATGCAAGAAACCTGTATCGACCTAATTCTGAACTACATTGCAATTATCTGAAAAGACATAATAAACCTGCCAATAGACGAACAACCGATTCAGTTGTTATACTACCTAGTATTCTTGAAGAAATTTTAAATGAACTTCGTGATATGCCAAATGTGCAACCATTCTTATTTCCTGTTAATGCTAATTTAGTCGAACACTATCAAAATATTATCAAACTACTCATGGATTTACAGTCAATTCGAGATAACTTGCACCAAAAGAAATACCATAGTCGTAAAGAATTTTTGGTTGATATAGATCTAATTTTTAAATATTCGGCTTGCTATAACGGTGAAAATAGTAGTGTAACTGTAGCCGCACAGCGTATGTTAAATAAATGTATCGAAAGATTAGAGGAAAAAAAGGATAGACTAATACGACTGGAAAAAGCAATCAACCTTTTGTTAGATAGTGATCAAGTTGCGTTATCATATATTTTGGATAATATGGCCTTTCCTAAAACCCGTAAACAAAAATTTAGTGAAAGATTATTATACAGTGATTAGAAGGCCAATGGATTTGCAGACGATATCTAAAAAAGTATCCATGCATAAATACCATAGCCGACATGAGTTTTTAAATGATGTACAACAGATTTTAGAAAATTGCGTTTCGTATAATGGTAAAGATTCACCAATTACTCAAAAAGCGGAAACATTAGTAAACATCTGTAAGTTTACAATGTCTAAGTATGATGAGCACCTAACTCAATTAGAAGCAAAAATTGCTTTAGTTTCAGATCAAGCCTACCAAGATGAGGACCACACGTGGCTTAGTGTCGAAAAAGAAAATTGTACTATAACTGAACCAGATTAAATGAGTCTGACTAGTTTGCCAGATAAGCCATATTTTAGAGGTCACATGGAAGATTATCATTACATTGATGTTCAAGGACCTAGGCAATTTTCATATACTGGTTGTACTTTTGTTAAAGTGAAAAGAGGCAGGGGTAGCTCTAGGTCGAAGTCAGCAACTACTTTAGAGGAAGATCTACAGTTTTCGAGCAAAGAAGATCTAGATGGCGTTCTTTTTCATTATTCGTATAAATTTTAAGAAATTTTTTGGATGCTTTAAATTTTCAAAAATATTTCATAGTTACTAAAAAAAATTTCTTTTTAAGATAATTGTGTTGAAGAAATCAAACTTTCTTTGAGATGTAAAAAAATTCATAACTTGAGTGTAGCATACGCATATAACTTGTTTTCACTGCAAAAAAAGGGAGGTTCTGTTGTTAAAACAACAGAATACAGATTTTAATTACTATTTCGCTTATACAAATAGAGCCCATGACTATCTGAAAACTTATGTTGAAAACTAAATCTATCAGTCAAAATAAAATTAAATTTAAAAAGGTTTCTTTTCCCAAGTAAAAACCAAATGCATGTTTCATATTCTCTTTTATCTAACGCAAATCTCGTGTAAATAATGTATTAGTTAGCATGTCGCTTTTAATGTGATTCACTGGCGTTGTAAACGCAAAGGTTTGTTGCTAAATACTATACAAACGAGATATCTAATATCAACTGCTTTCTTCCCGAGTGTAAAGGGAAGGTTGTTAAAATGATTTTATATTATATTGTCATTTAATTTGGTTATATATACTAACCCTAAAGGCAGCTCAACCCTAGAAATTCGATCAGAAATGGTCAATTACATTTTCGAAACACACAGAACCTATAGGCAACGCAATAATTATTTACCTAAGAAGTTGCTGTTTGTATAAAACGAATCTGCAATTGGAAAAAACTTATTTCCAGAGTCTGAAATATTTATTTGCTTTTGAATCCTCTGAGATTAGATATTTGTAAGATCTTTATAAAAAGTTAGATATGCACATTGCACTGCAAAGCTTTATATAAAATCCGAACGTTAATTTGAACATTAATTAGATTTCCTTCTCGTAGTATTTAAATATTCATTAGTTACGAAGTTTTCAAATTTTTGCAACGTAATTAGACCCCATATGTGCATATGGGAAAAATTCTTAATACCTCTAAAGCCAATCATTTAAAGGTTGTCGGAAAAATCAAGATGTATTTTTATAAGAATAACAATTGTTCATTTTTGGCAAACTAAGGTTGTTCGATATTCAACCGTTGTGAAGAGTATCGTACGATGCATTGCTCTGGCTAGTTCCACCTTTTGAATTGTAGTTGCTACATATAATTTCAAATATATTAAGTATTGATATACGAGGGTGGTTTGAAAAGTTCGCAAAACTAAGGGGAAAATGAAAAAAATTGTTTTTAAAATATAGTTTATTTTTCAACATAATCTCCGTCAAGTTGAATACACTTCATCCAGCGATGTTCCTAATCCATTATGCCATCACGAAAGTGCGATTCTTCAACGCCTCCAAAATAGTCGTCAACAGCTGCTTTTACTTCTTCGTCAATTAGTACGACACCTTTAGCATCCCAAAAACTGATGCCATAACTTTTCCACCCCACTTCACGGACATTGCTTTCTTTGGTGGTGGAGAACCCATATGTCTCCATTGTTTAGATTGTTGCTTAGTTTCAGGGATATAATAGTGAACCCAAGTTTCATCTGTCGTAAGAAACCGTCGGACGAAATCGGTTTTATTGGAGTTAAGGCGGTCTAAACTCTGTTGGTAAAATTCTCTTGCTCTGGAGGTTTTGATCAATTGTCAATATGCGCGACACCCATCTTGCCGAAAGCTTTTTCATACCTAATTCCGCAGTTAAGATATGAAATGCTTTTTCATCTGAGATACATGCATCCTTAGCAATTTTGGAGACCTTTATTCAACGATCCTGCGTAACCATATCATTAACTTTTTGGACAATTTCAGGCGTGGTGGCAGTTTTTGGTCGACCGCTGCGCAGGTCATCTTCTAGGTTCTCACGACCACGTTTAAATTTAGTCACCCACTTGTGCACAGTTGTAAATGATGGAGCGGGGTCTCCTACTGTATCCTACATATCTTTATATATTTTTGTTACTTTCCAACTCTTTTTTACGAAATATTTGATAACAGCGCGCGTTTCAGTTTTATCCATTTAAAAAACTCACAAAAACTAACTTTACTTCATATAGCACCAAAATAATGCTACTTGACAGAATAATGTCAAATTTAACACCTGCGCACTAGATAGTTGGATCCATCAATTGCATATATTTTATTCGAACAGATGCTGCCATCTGTGCTCCATTTTGCGAACTTTTCAAACCAGCCTCGTATAATAATTGTAAATAAAGTACATGTAGATACAAACATAAACAACGATGCCTTTTACCCGCGAGCAAAAAAGTGAAATTGGTATTTGTATGTGTTTTTATCGACCAACGGCATTTTTAAAAACAATTAATCGGTTAAAAATACACTAACCTGTAATGGTCGCCAGTTGCGCTGGTATGAAAATCGTAGTGGACTGTAATCTGCGTCTTGCACGACTGCCGTAAACTGCATAAACAAGGTTCGCTATTCTTGTTGCGTTTTCACCATTGAAAGTGCCATGGTCAAGCACACCGAACTGATTGTTACGGTCACTCCCGTTGCCAAGTTAATAATGCACTGTTCGATGCTCGACTACGACTGTCCACGAACACAAAAAGGCACTTGCGCGCACACTTTTCAATATCCAAGGTTGTATATTTGTTATAGGATAGGCAATACAAGGGAAGGAACTTTGATAATGTAAATATTAAACCAAAATAATATGAAGTGATTGTATGTCATCAAAAATGCTATAAAATGCATAACATACCGCCCACCAAAATAAGATTGAAAACTTATTTTAACCAATGTAATTAAGTATATACAAATGCATAATACCACAAAAAATTAAATAATAATGAATGCGTAGTTCCACCAAAAAAAAAATAATTATTGAGAAAAAAAAATAATTTTTCCTTTGTTATGTGTCCTCTAATGGGAGAGCACACAATTTGACCAAAGGTCGTTTAATAATACCGTTTGCAGTTTGAACCTGCGCCACTCTGACGACATTATCTGTACCAGGATACAAGTAGATAATGCGTCCCAGTCGCCAATGTAATGGAGGAGTATTGTCCTCCTTAATTAGGGCCAATGTCCCAATCTTAACAGCGGAAAAAGGTGAAAACCATTTAGTTTTCTGCTGGAGAGTATGTAAGTACTCGCTATGCCAACGGCGCCAAAAAGATTGTTGGATTCTCTGAATGAGTTACCAACGATCTAAAAATGACAATTTCAGGTTCAAAACATTTGGCTCAGGAAGCACTAAAACTGGTTCGACTCCTAGGAAATGACACGGTGCCAAATAAGAAAAATCTTGAGGATTTGTACTCAATGAACGCAAAGGACGAGAATTGAGTATGGCCTCAATCTGAATTAATACGGTATTGAATTCCTCATACGAGAGAATTTGAGCGCCGATAACCTTGTTGAGATGTCTTTTAACTGACTTGATGCCAGCCTCCCACAACCCTCCGAAGTGAGGAGACGACGAAGGATTAAAAATAAATTCAGTACCCTCTGCGGTAGCAACATGTTGCATAAGTTCTGCCAGTTCACGGGCAGCACCAGTGAAATTTGTGCCGCAATCACAGTAAATTTTGGCACATTTACCACGACGAGCAATGAAACGCCTCAATGCCGCTATAAAGGCAGATGAGGACAAATTCGAAACTAGCTCTAAGTGCAGAGCCTTAGTTCCAAAACAAACGAACAAACAAACATAAGCATTTAATGACTTTGAACCACGAGTGCGGCTCATGGTACTTGCGAACGGTCCACCAAAATCAACCCCAGTGTGGAGAAAAGCTTATCCGAAATGGTGCGGGTTGCTGGTAGGTCACCCATAGGGGGGGAATAAGGAATTGGTTTTATACGAAAACAAATGATACATGCCTTTAGACATTTTCGAACAGCCTTTTCTGCGACCAAAATCCAAAAATTTTGCGTTAAAAGAAATTGGGTTGTTCTAAGACCAGGATGAAAATATTTTTGATGACAGTCCAAAATAACGAGATCTGTCAAACGATGAGTACGGGGTAATAGGAGTGGAAATTTTTCCTCATAAGGTAAATTTGAATTTCGAAGGCGACTGCCCACCCTGAGTAAACCATGTCTGTCCAGAAATGGGCTAAGGGGTCTAAGCTGTTTGCTAATGGTTCTCCCTTTTTTAATATTCTCTATGTCCTTATAAAAGAATTCTGATTGAACTCTTTTAACCAATAAATTAAGTGCAACTTGTTGTTGCTGACTTGAAATGATTTGCGATGCGTTTGAAACGATATCCACGGGGGTTCTCAAAATGCGAATGAAATGAAAGACATAACATATAATGCGACAAACTTTATTTATATCAGAAAATTTGTTTATTAAGAGATCAAGAAAATGATCCGAAATGATAATATTCAATGAGATAATTCTCTTTTCCAAATCCATAGATGTTGAATGTATTTCAGAAAATTTACTCACAGGCCAATCTGATTGTGGCAAAGAAAGCCAAATAGGACCGGACCACCATAAACGATGCTCTACTAAATCCGTAGCTAGAAAACCCCGAGAGACGCAATCCGCTGGATTATCTTGAGACTTGATGTGGTTCCAAGACCCAGGAGGAATTCGATCTTGAATGTGTGAAATTCTATTACTAATGAAAGTTTTCCAATGGTAAGAAGGCGATCGAATCCATGATAAAGTTACTGTAGAATCTGACCACGCATAAATTGATAACTTTAGTCGAACCTTGTAAATATTGAACAAAAACTCGATCAAATCTGATAGAAGTACTGCGGCAGATAATTCTAGCCGAGGCACAGAAATGCGTTGAGTAGGTGCAACCCTTGATTTTGCACATACCAAAGAAACTTTGATATTACCATTTGCGTCTACCACTCTGAAATAAACTACTGCGGCGTATCATTGTTCGGAGGCGTCGCAAAAGCCATGCAACTGAAATTCCAGACAGTTATCAGACAAAATCCACCGAGGAATTTTACCTTAGACAATTCTGATAATTGATCAAGGTAATCCTTCCATTTGACAGTGACATCAACAGGAGGGTCGTCATCCCAATCGATGCCCCGAATCCATAAATATTGAATAAGGTGTTTTGCAAAAAATACCAACGGCGTCAACAAGCCCAAGGGATCAAAGATCTGCGCTATTTCTGAAACCATGTGTCTTTTAGTACAACTCCGATCCACCGGATTTACTACATAAAAAAATTCGTCCGATGACGGATGCCAGTGAAGGCCCAAAATTTTTTGCGAGAGATTAGTTGAATCTTCGAATGAGAGTGTCTGTTGATACCTAGCCGATTCAGGTACTACCTTAATTACGTCATATACGTTACTGTTCCATTTACGCAACGTAAATCCGCCCAACAAGCACAGTTTGTCTAATTCCAAAATCAATTGTTGAGCTTCTTCGACCGATTGTGACCCGGTCACAACATCGTCAACATATGTGTCGAGTTCCAAAGCCTTAGCAGCTAAAGGAAAATTTGATGATTCAACACGCGCCAATTCTTGGATCACACGCAATGCCAAATATGCTGCTGATTTGACACCATAAGTTACTGTATTTAGTACAAATTCTGAAATAGGTTCTGTAGGATTAGACCTCCAAACAATTTTTTGAAATTTCCGGTGCTCCGGAGAAATCAGAATTTGTCGATACATCTGTTTTATGTCTGCGGTGAAGACAATCGGATGTAAGCGAAAATGCAAAAGTAAAGTGTCACGGTAATTTGATGAAAGCTACAAAGGTGGGTTCTTTAGGGTAGATACGGTGACTTTTTGCACCTCGGCTAATAAAGACTCTTCTGCAGGGGTGGATCTTGATTCCTACAAGTAGGTCGTTAAGAACCCGAACAGACCTACAAGTAAATACAGTATAAAAGGCGCCAGAGACTTGATTAAAATGCCGAAAGAACTACGAAACCCCAAGTCCCAATGGTTTCGGATAATATCTCACCTAAAGAGCAAAATAAGTATAACAACGGTAGCCACTACAATCATATAACTATATTTCAAAATAACTGAATTACAAGCACAAGCGATTTATCTGGAATTAAATACACACCGCAGTGGCAATACAAATATAAACGTATTTTAATAACACACATAAAGGGTAATATATAAACCGGTATCCCACTAAAAGCAATGAATTTAAGGTATCTTTTGCCTGTTGGCGAGTACAAACTGACATTAAACTAGCCGCAAAATGTTTCTCGCTAGTAAGTAAATTTCAAAAACACAAAGGAGAAAGGCCTTACAAAAATATACACAAATGGCTTTTCACCTACAGGTTAGCAATAAATATTAATTAATGTAAAATGATTACTCACCAGAAAGCGGCATAAATTGAGCATACCTGAACGATGCAATCACTAGCTAGTGAATCGCTGTGCTCCAGTGCTGACCTGTAACATGAGTAAACATACGAACAGCTGGTGGTAGGATACCAAGAAATTGATATAGTTTACCAATAACAATGCAAAAATATAACCAGCATACGGCTAATTACACGGATTCAATCAAGAACAAACAATAAATACGCCAATACTTGCGTAACGCAACACACAATAAATACAGCAATAGGTATCACTAACTTCTAAGTATACAACCTGGAGTCTGGATCATAAATCAATGCTTTCCCCTTTCAACGAGTCTTCAGTACATAAGCCACAGAATGAAGTAATATTTAATATTGAATTTAAACGGAAATCCAAACGGATGATTAGTACAGAATTGAAGCGAGCTCACAAGGAGCATCCACGGGCTGATATAAGGATCGGTTTACATGAAACAAGGTTAATACCAAGATTATAACCAAGATTCAAGACCCACAGAAGTGGGTTTCAATGTATTAATAGCTAAGAAAGAGCAACTTTGATATTCGTACAATACAAGATTCTGAAAGATAAATAATTAATATCAGAAAACACAAAAGAGGAAAAACGTGGCTCACCTAATATAAGTAAAAGCAGGAAATATCCGCAAGGCGGTACTGTGAGTAGAAAAATAAACGTATAAATCAATGTAATACCAAAATCTACTACACAAATATATTATTTAATACATCCAAACCGCAATAAAGCGAGATGAAGATGGATGCATTAAAAGACTGCTTGTCAAAGCGGCGTTCGTTGAAAGAAGAACAATGGCTTCGTCGACAGGTTCTTATCAACCACCTCCAAATTGAAGTTATCAATTTAGCTAACATAAAAGGTATTACAGACCATGAAGATCTGAGCACGGAAATAATATTAAATTACATGAATAATAGCAAATGTAGAAATTACAAAACGAACCGTTTTAAAAGCCAAAATATCCTTTTGTAAGGAAGGACCGGCAAGCAAATGGTCATTAAGAGACCCACCACTGAGAGTAGTTGCCGAAGCGTCAAAAACTACCCTTAATTTTGTTGTGTTACTTTCTGGTTTAATAACCGCATGATGCGGAATGTAATATTCTGTCGAATAATACGATAATTCTTTCATGCTAGAAGAAATGAGTGACATGTGGCCATTTTGTAAATAATCTCGTATAAACTCCCTGTACATTGTATACAGTGGAAGGTCTTTTTGTAGACGACTTTCCAATGCCAAAAACCTACGAAGTGCGACTTTCCGAGAATCCCAAAAAATGGGTTTCGGACCATTAAACGGAAGTGACACTATAAAACGACCCTGCTCGTTTCTAGTGTGTGTTGTCAAAAAATGCTGCTCACAAGCTTCTTCTGCTGATGAAACCTTGTGGACATCTGGAATGCTTTCCTGCTCCCAAAACCGACGAATTAGACTATCCAGGGGTTCTATTAGTACACATAATGATGTACTATCTGCTGCAGGAGAAATGATTTTCCCTGTAAAAACCCAACCAAATATTGTATGAATCTCGACTGGTTTGTCTGTGGTTCCCATACGAGTCTCATTTAACAATGAGTGTGCAAAAACATCTGCACCCAAAAGTAAATCAATTCTGCCTGGCTTATCAAAATCAGGATCGGCCAACGGCAAGTCCGCTGTATGCGGCCAATGGTTGGTATTTAATTGCACTGCAAGCAATTTACCACATATATTTTGTAGAATATAAACATCAACATCAAATTGGGATGTATTTTATCCTAGGTCTAATTTTGCAAGATAAAACTCCCGAAATGTGTGAGGAAGCTAAACCCAAACCTTCCACTTTAATGGCAACGTTGGATTTTTGTAAGCCAAGTCGCTGACGACAAGTTTCCGTTATAAAACTTTCCATACTGCCGTTGTCCAACAATGCTCTTACCTTTTGAATCTTCCCGTTCCCATCTCGAATTGCAAGAGTTGCAGTTGCCAACAAAGTGACGGTTTTCAAAGAATGCGTCGAAAATAAACTGCTAGTACTTGATGTACTTGCACATGGTTGAGTTGACTGTAGTGCGGGCGCGTTATCAACAAATTGATCCGTCAATGATTTTTGGTTTGTAAAATGTAGCAATGTGTTATGTGGTTTAGCGCACTTTCTACAAACTGATTTTGAAGAACATTTCGTGGCTCGATGAAGCCCCGATAAACAATTAATGCAGAAATTTCTCTGCTTAACAAACTCGTAACGCTCATGAGGCGTCTTGTCCAAAAAATTCTGACATTGATATAAAGCATGTTTGCCTTTACAATGAATGCAACTTTTGTTGTTTGATATTGTCACCAATGAAGTTTGATATTGAGATTTTGTATAAATTCCAGTAGGTTTATCAAAATGTGTAGATTTATTATTTGTTTTAGACTGTTTGGTCATACATAAACTGCTAACTTCCAAGGCTTTAGAGTGCCTTTCAACAAATGTTTTTAATTACCTATATGTGGGAATCAAATTTAAACCGACAACATTGGTTTCCAATTCAAATAATTTTAAAAATTCCTTATCTAATTTTTTAGATAATGTACGAAACTGAAACATGTCCAAAACATCTACCTTAGCTTGCTCTAAGCATGCCAAATTTTCATCAAAGCAATTTATGAGAGCTCTAAGCTCTTGATGAGAATTATGGTTGGCCTTTGGAGCATTTTCCAAAGCCGCAAAATGTGAGTTTACCAAAAGTCGCTTGTTTTCATACCTTTCAACCACGGTATCGTAAGCCAACTTAAAATTATCCCCTGTAATAGGTAAATGTTTAATTAAACCTTTAGAATCTGAATCTAATGCGTCCAGCAAGAAATAAAATTTCTCTACGCTTAATAAATTCTTGTTATCAACAATAAGATTTTTAAAAAGCTCATTACAATGCATAAACTCTGAAATTTTGCCAGAAAATTTTGGGATCGATATCCGAGGAAGCCTTATGTTAGACACGCTTGTGTGTTGGCAAGAATATTTTCTTTCTTGTTTTTGGAAAAATCAAGCTCCATTTGTGCCGCACTATTTTTTATTGAAATGACTAATCCATTCATTCTGGATTTCAAACTTTTAATTTCCTCCAGATTGTCTGCGTCTAGAGTGCACATTTTGTACGCACTATCTATCTCATGTTTGAGATCGATAGCTGATTGCGTTAGAATTTGAGCCAAAACTAAATTTTGCTCTGTTGAATTCAAATTAGACGTTTGATCAAAAAGCGAACGAAACTGTTCAATAGCCAATTTTAAATCTAGGATAAACCGTTCGGTAGAAATTTTCTTGGTAGCCATTGTAGCTACTAAAATGCCCTTATAAGTTATAAGGAATTGTTTTGAAATAAATACCAATAAACCAAGGACAAAAATTAGCCTTTAAAATTTAAAAATTACACAAATAATTTTTAACCAAGAACACAATGTTCACCATTAAAATATCTATATCAATTATAGATATTTAAACACCTTGTATGAGGTATTGTTTGCAATGAATTCGAATAAACCAAAGACAAAAATTTGTCTTTAACAAATCATATTAATTATGTAATTTAACATGTTTACCATTTCAATGAGTATCGGTGCTAAATTGTAACAATTATCAACAACTTTTATACGAATTAAATCGACACCAAAATCAATAATGTTCGAAAACTTGTGTTGAATGCGCGAGCAACTTTTATGAGAAACAACAGGTTGAAACTGCCGGCTTTCTGACCTCGAAACTTATTATTTGAAATGAATGCACAGGTGTTCTTAAAGCGGTATCACACTTGTAAAAACCGAACCACATTGATTATTTTCAACACAAATACCATTGAATAATTAAATTAATGCGATTTAAATTGAAATAATAATAATTTAAAACCATGAAATCCAAAGAATAGCAATGCGTTTTGTTTTGTAATAAAATATTTATGCAATAAACGAGATGTAGTATGCGGTTAGGAGCGTTAAGATTGAGGAATATGCAGGAAAAAATATGTTATATGGCTCAGAAGGAACAAAGAAATGTATGTGTTTTTATCGACCAACGGCATTTTTACAAACAATTAATCGATTAAAAATACACTAACCTGTAATGGTCGCCATTTGCGCTGGTATGAAAATCGTAGTGAACTGTAATCTGTGTCTTGCACGATCGCCGTAAACTGCATAAACAAGGTTCACTATTCTTGTTGCGTTTTCAGCATTGAAAGTGCCATGGTCAAGCACACCGAACTGATTGTTACGGTCACTCCCGTTGCCAAGTTAATAATGCACTGTTCGATGCTCGACTTCGACTATCCACCAACACAAAAAGGCACTTGCGCGCACACTTTTCAATATCCAAGGTTGTATATATTTGTTATAGGATAGGATACAAGGGAAGAAACTTTGATAATGTAAATATCAAACCAAAATAATATGAAGTGATTGTATGTCATCAAAAATGCTATAAAATGCATAACAGTATTAAAAGCAAACTCAATTTTAAAAATACAATTATTATTATCAAAAAGAATCTAACAAAAACTCGTCTGAAAATTTGCAAGACATCGTGTAATAAATATGGTAGCAGGTGCGCGTGGACTGCAGATAGTGTGGTAAAGACTGAAAGAGATAATAAAGTATTATTTGTAAAAAACTTTTTAGATATGGAAGGAGTCGATTAAATGGTATCATGTGTAAATGCTAATTTATTATTAATTATTAGTCAATCCTATTTTCTAAGAAATAAACAATTGGCCGTATATTAGAAAGATTGTTTCGTCATTATTTCAAACATATTTTATTTGGTGCAGTACGACATCTATTTTTTTATAAAAAATTTCTATTATTAAGTTATGTTATGTACAGTATTTAAATTAATTACAAGATAAATTTGATGCCAAATAATTAAATAATTGACTAGTGAAGTTCAAATCATATATGGTAGCAATTGGACATGAATTATATATTATGTTTTATATAAGTATCAGTCAGTCATCATTATTAGGTTTTCAGTCCTGGAACTGGTTAGACATTTAATTTCGTTATTTCCTATTTTGAGCTATCCTGCAAGTACGTCCTTTGTAACAATTCGTCTTCCACTTCTAAAATAACGCATAAAAATTATGTGTTGTGTTATAAAATTTTTAAATTTACTTTTATAATTCAATATAAATCGTACTTCTACAATTAATACAAAGTTAAAACAAAGTATCATAGTTTCAAAATACCCCAATTATTGTCCTTCTTTATTCTAATTATATAGTAAGTAAAGCCATTTTGTAAATGTCCAGTTTGTATTTTAAAGCCATGTTAAAACTCGAACAAGCTATCCAGAATTTCCATAAAGTGCCTTCAAAGTAATATCAAACAGCGTGCTTCTGCGCACCTGATTGTTGAGGTCGTTGTTGTCGTCAAGCCGAACCAGTCGACCCCTTATCATTCAAACGTCAACTTGGAAAAATTGATATCCAAGGCTGACTTGCGAGTTGCAATTTAGTTTCAAGTAATCCATCGATCTGTAGGTTTAAAAACTCATCATGCGCAACACTAAATAACTAAAGAACTAAAGAAACAACGCTTAAGAACTGAAGCTGTAATGGTCGTGCGAAACTGTTAAATTTTACTGCATATAATATATATATATATATATATATATATATATATATATATATATATATATATAGGGTGCCCACAATCTATTTCCGTATATGGGTAACTTTTTATTATAGAAGATACAATGTTGGTTAAATTAGCAAAGTTGAAGAGAAATTTACGAGTAGTATGATGCTTTTTGAAAACTCACCTAGATGCTCAACTTTTTAGATATTTGAAAAACTGAAATTTGCCATTTTCTTCAAACGCTAATAACTTTTAACGGTTTAACCTATAGAGAAAATAAAACTGCTTGTAAGGTAACTTTTACGTAGAATTCAATAGCGTATATGACAATTTTAATTGGAAATGGGTTTTCAAGCTACAAACATAACCTCACTTTTTTTAAATGGAAACCATAGTTCAATATAACCCAAATGGAAAGGTTTTTCTTTTCTGATTACCCTGATGTAAGGGTTGATGTACTTATTTTCAGTAGTTTCTTCATAATAAAGAAAAAACGATTTATTTATTTGCGAGCATCAAGGAGTCCATGGATACATATTTTAAATAAACAAAACACAATTGGAATTTGTCAGATATTATTAGTTAGGGTGTTTATTTGCTCTGGGTTGCAAATTTTGTGTAAAAGACTTTTAAATTTATTTGATTATAATAGAGAATGTATACAAACGACGAAAAAAATGACATGCTCTTTTGTTACTATGCCTGTAACAGAAATTGTGATGCTGCTGGTGATATGTATTATAAAAGATATTTGGAAAGAAGGCAGCCAGATAAACGATTGTTTTCTAAATTAGAAAACAATTTAAAAGGTTTGGTGCTTTTACAAAACCCAGTACTGATAAAAGAAAATTCAAAACTGATGATGAAGAACGTGTGTTAGCCTACATAAATTTTAAGCCAACAGCGTCCACCCGAGAAACTGCAATTGAGTGCGCTACTTCTACAGAAAAAGCTCGCCTAATTTTAAAACAAAACCGCTACAAACCATACAAAACCCATGTTAGCAATACACTGTATCATGGGGATTGTGAGAGAAGACAACAGTTTTGTAGGTGGTTTCTTAATGAAACAAATAATAATCCTGGTTTTAGTCACACTATTATATTTACCGACGAAGCAAAATTTACTAACAAAGGCATGTTTAACAGAAAAATACAGTCTACTGGAGTCAGGAAAATCCCATTTAACAGAAGAAAGGCGGGATCAACATCAATTTTCGATAAATGTGTGGTGTGCCATTTTGGTAATAAAATACTTGGGCCTTTCTTCCTATAATTATAATTTAAATGGTGTACACTATTTGAATTTTCTACAAAACGAATTGCAAGAAATGCTCGATAATTTGCCACTTAATTTGCTGCAAAACTTATATTATTTTCAGCATGACGGTGCACCTGCTCACAATGCTCAAGCCGTTTCTGAATATCTTGATAATAGTTTTCCAAATTGGATTGGCAATGCAGGTCGTGTTCCATGGCCGGCAAGGTCACCAGGACTATCGCCACTGGATTTTTTCTTTGGGGTACTGTAAAGGATGTAGTGTATGCTAAAAATCCAATAACATTGAGCAACTCAAAGATAGTATTACAGCAGCTATTACAACTATAAAACCACAGACGTTAAATAAGGTGCACCAAAACCTAATTAAAAGGTGCGAAATGTGTTTGCAAGCTAATGGAGGTCATTTTGAGCATATGTTAATGTAGGAGTGGGCATATTTGCATTAATTAATTTTGTTTCCTTTGATTAAGTTATTTGTATTGTATGGATAGTTTATTTTTAAGTATTTTATTTTCTTAGTTTATAATAAATTTAGTTACAATAAACTTGTGTTTCTATTATTGATTTTACACATTTTGTTTGTTTGTAATATGTATCCATGGACTCCTTGATGTCCGCAAATAAATAAATCGTTTTTCTTTATTATGAAGAAACTACTGAAAATAAGTACATCAACCCTTACATCAGGGTAATCAGAAAAGAAAACCTTTCCATTTGGGTTATATTGAACTATGGTTTCATTTAAAAAAGTGAGGTTATGTTTGTAGCTTGAAAACCCATTTCAATTAAAATTGTCATATACGCTATTGAATTCTACGTAAAAGTTACCTTACAAGCAGTTTTTATTTTCTCTATAGGTTAAACCGTTAAAAAGTTATTAGCGTTTGAAGAAAATGGCAAATTTCAGTTTTTTTCAAATATCTAAAAAAGTTGAGCATCTAGGTGAGTTTTCAAAAAAGCATCATACTACTCGTAAATTTCTCTTCAACTTTGCTAATTTAACCAATATTGTATCTTCTATAATAAAAAAGTTACCCATATACGGAGATAGATTGTGGGCACCCTGTATATACGTTCCTCATGTTTCAACATGAAAATTGTTTTTTAATTCGAAAACAACACTTGAGAACTGATTAATGGTTGTAAGAAGAAGTTATTTTATTTGCGTATAAAACGATTACGCATTGAATACTTACAATATGGTTCTAGTTTACGAGGCGTTATTATAACAATGTAGAAAACTCCTTTTTTCATGTTTGTTCAATGTTGGAAGTCCACATGTGGATCGAGCTTGTTTGTTAACTGGTCTATAAGCAGCCATGTGCTGAATTCAAGGTCGGTAAGTGATCTTCTTTTTTGACACAGTCATCTGTTCGACGTTCACATCATGTTTAAACCGTAATCTTGGTAGTTTGAACCCATGGAAGCCAATATCTTTGTGATAGTATTTAATTACGAATTTAAATTTTCAAACCTTGCTTCAGATTAAAATTATGCTTTACAAAATTGTTTATCTAACAAAATCCTTATGAATTTGCATTATGAATAATATAGTCATGTACTTGTTTACACATAAAAACCATTTAACGAAGTTTAATTTTACTAATTTAAAAGATCTTATTACGAAACTAATTTTGTATGTATGTGAGTCATTTAGTCAGTACTGAAAAGATAACAAAAGTAGCTCATAATTGTGTTAATGATATTTATAGTGCCTATTTGCGTTAGTGGTTTTTTATTTAAATTAACCAAGATTAACAATATAAATATATAAAATTAATTAAACATTCAGAAAACTTATAGTAATTATCTGTCAGAATAAATAAGAATTTTTTTCAGTTAATATATATGTTGATACTTAACAGCCTTGATTTTTTTATAAACTTAGAAAAGGTTAATTACACTCCAAGAAGCACTTAAGAAATTGTGTTTATTCTGTCCATACTTATCACTGGATTCCATGAATTATATATAAACCAGAAGTGAATAAATTTAATAAGTAGTGCCCATGCACTATTACACAAAAGAAAGATATCATAGATGCACAAAACCTGTCTGATTTATTGAGTTTTTTTATTTTAAAGCGCAAACTGCTGTCTCCAATATTATTTTATTTACTTTATTTTATTTTAGGATAAACGTAGTACTATCCATAAATACAAAATCTTGTATTCCAATAACAGAATATACTCGTCGAGGTTTCTGTACTTTTCTTAGCGATATTTCTTGCTTTTACACACTATCTAAATACAGTGACGCCCTATCCATCAGTATTTATTCAACACCCCCCAAGAGTCTGTCTAAACCGCTGAAGATAGAGTTCTCTGGGAAATTCGAATCTGTTTAAATTTGTCAAATAGGAACACCCCTTACAAAGTTACGCTCTGTTACAGCCTCGTACATTTACAATGCACGGACAGCATTTCTCAGTACCTAAATGTTTGCAACCCAACATACACGTAGCTAAAATTTAACCATCAGGTTTTCGCTTTACTAGCGCGGTTAATTTGTGTAAAGTCTAATTTGTCCTTACACTCAATCAATTTAAATCAAATTATAGAATGCGTATTCCCATATATTTAATATTAATTTTGAAAGTACCTTTCACAATTAATAGTCAGACGTCATTTACAAAAAAATGCAAGGAATCATACATTTCATTATTACTAAATTAACCAATTTACTATGAAAACCACTTATACGCTAATTTTAACGTCGTTTAATGACCTAGCAATAATTATTCATACGAGATCAGCTTTATGAATTATTTGGAAGTGAAACTCGAATGTTCCTACGAGGCGGTTAATTGTATTTACCGGAATTAAAAATTGTCGTCAGCCAAACTGCTCATTTTAAAAATATATTCTCGTACAACTTCCCATACTATTAACCACATATTTGGTGATTCTAAAAGGAATGCAGCTATCGGTTACACCACTTTAAACCTAAGAATAATAAACAAAACAGTTTAATACGTCTATCAATAATTTTTTTCTAATGTTGGCGATACAAATAAGTAAAACAAACTTTATCAAGAAATATTATGTTTTTAATAAAATATACAGGGTGTCCCAAATTGAGTAGGATAGCATGGGTATCTTTCTTATTATTAATGATCGAGATCTGCTTAAATGGGCAAAGTTGTGTCATTTGGATAGCTTATTTAAATTCTGCATAGATACATTCGAAATTTCAAACGGTTTAGAAATTATTTAAAAAAAACTGAAAACTGCCAATTTCTCGAAGTCGAATATTTTTGTTATAATAAAAGATACGAAAAAATGTTTCTTATAAAAGTTACTTAGTTCAATTCTGTACACTTAAAAGTGATATTAAAATTAAATTCAAGATGGCGGTTATTGAGATATTAGCATCAACTTTCATATTTTAAATGGGCGCCATATTGGATTTTTAGATGGTTAGATAGCATATTTTTTTCTCTTTTCAACGATGTATCACAACATATGTTTAAATGAAAAAATTTACTGAAAATGATAATTTTAATTTTTTATCAAGTAGGCATCATCAGATTTCTCTTAAACAAATGAAATTATAACAAACTGTCATGTTGAATTAGTGTATCTGTTGTACTAATAATTGGCATTTGTGTATTCTCTTTCCCAGTTATAAGTTGTGATATACTTATTCTTTAAAATATTCAAATGGCAAATTTTTCAACAAGCGAACAGTATCATATGTTTTGTACATACATAAAATGTAATAAGAACAGTCGCCTTGCTGCCGAAACATACTTAACAAACTTTCCCGAAAAAAGACAGCCAAACATTAAAATCTTTCAAAGATTGGACACAAATATGCAGCAGTATGGATGTTTAAAAAAACCTACTCGAAACATAAATGGAGACATTGCAGATGAGGTGTTGACCCTGGCCTGTGTGGAAGCTAATCCAAACATTTCAACACGGGAAATAGAAACCCAAGTAAACGTATCCAAGTCTCAAGCATCAAGAATTTTAAAAAAGCATAAATATCACCCTTACAGATTTCACATTGCTCAAAACTTACAACCAAACGACTATCTCCGCAGATCAACATTTTATCAATCAAGTTAGGAAGAATGATGATTTTATCAATCGCGTTTTGTGGACCGATGAGTCTTATTCTTCTAACTGTGGAATATTTAATCGTCATAATGAACACTATTGGGCACAGGAAAACCCACGCATAACAGTTCCACGCCGCAATCAAATTCGATTTGGATGTAATGTTTTTTGTGGTATATTGGGAAACCGTTTACTTGGTCCTATAATATTCGATGGAACCTTAACCTCTCAACGTTATTTGGAAATGCTTCAAACATCTTTAGAAGATTTATTAGACGACCTACCTTTGGCACAAAATAATCAAATTTGGTATCAACAAGATGGCGCACCTCCACACAACGCTAGAGATGTTATCACCTACTTAAGTAACCGTTTTGATGGCAGGGTAATCACGACCCACACACCTGTAAAATGGCCGCCTAGATCAGCAGACTTAACACCCCTGGATTTTTATTTATGGGGCACTTTAAAAGATAATGTATATGGAAGTAATTTCCAGTACAATAATTTAGATGAACTACGGGAAGCGGTTATGCAGGCAATAAACGGTCTTAATGGGAATACATTACGACGAGTAACAAAAGTGTTCTAAAACGTTGCCGATTGTGTTTAAATAATGACGGTCAACATTTTGAACAATTGCTATGATTTATTAGTTGGTGTTTAATGTTATTCTAATGTTTTTTTTCGTTTTAATTTGTTTTAAAACTGATTTGTGTTGATGCCTATTTGATAAAAAATTAAAATTATTATTTTCAGTAAATTTTTTCATTTAAACATATGTTGTGATACATCGTTGAAAAGAGAAAAAAATATGCTATCTAACCATCTAAAAATCCAATATGGCGTCCATTTAAAATATGAAAGTTGATGCTAATATCTCGATAACCGCCATCTTGAATTTAATTTTAATATCACTTTTAAGTGCACACAATTGAACTAAGTAACTTTTATAAGAAACATTTTTTCGCATCTTTTATTATAACAAAAATATTCGACTTCGAAGAAATTGGCAGTTTTCAGTTTTTTTTAAATAATTTTTAAACCGTTTGGAATTTCGAATGTATCTATGCAGAATTTAAATAAGCTATCCAAATGACACAACTTTGCCCATTTAAGCAGATCTCTATCATTAATAATAAGAAAGATACCCATGCTATCCTACTCAATTTGGGACACCCTGTATACATGTACTGATAACATCTATAAACCGTTGTGATAACCAGAATCTGGTGAATCTGGGATAGCCAAATCCCTAAACATTTGCGCAAGCGATTGCATCGCAGTCGCATCTTCTAAGTACTGGATGGGGTAACATTTAATAATTTCCAACACTTTCAAGTAATTTAAATAGTTGCAATCATTAGACAGAGAAATACTCGCACAGTTCTCTTCTTCAAATAACGTTTGAACCCTTTTTTCGTCCGTCGTATTTCCACATAAATTTTTGATATCATCCATAAATTTTTCGTAAAATTCTGGAAAGTTTCTACACTGCAACTCCTCCATTTTATAACAGATTAAATCTCGCAAATTTAACAGCTTGATGCACTCGTACTCAGATAGCACAATAACATTCCGATCATTCGTAATTTTCATATTATATAAATTTTCTTCTTGGAATTTATTCGCAACCCATACACTTCTATTAGATGTTTCGGCAATCAGTTTCAATCTGAATTCACGATTCAGTTGTAATTCTAAAACATCTCCGCCAGAAAAACCATTCGATCTTACGTTGGCTGTTTCTTGGGTATTGTATAATTTTAAATTCCAATTGAAAATTGCAAAACTCTATCCATTTAAAGTAATCTATTTTTATAGCATAATTTTGGCACATTCTACTATTGCAAATAATTTGTACGGCTGGCTGCAAACCACCGTATAAATCAAAACTAACTTCTACGTTATGGTGGTGAAATTTTGATGTAAATTCACTTAGCGCATAAGTGGTATTACCTACTAGTTTGTCGATACCTAATGGCACTCTTACATCACTTGTAACGTCAACACCAGAAAAACCCATCTTTAACTTGTAATTTTGATCAACTCGACAATACTTTGACAACTAATGCTCTGGAACATAGCTCCCTCGCCTTTATGACGATCATCGAGTGTGCGCGCTCCGTATTATGTTAATTGGCATTATATGCGTCTTGACAGGAAAAGTGACGCTTATAATTGTTTTATAGTGAGTTTTATCTGTTTGTATTTAACCACCAACACCATTTTTAGAATTTTATAAAAAATTACGCTTAGCAGTATTTTTAATATAACTCCGTCGTGGAATATATCAATTATTATTGTGTTTTTCCTCCAGTTTTCAAATCTTTCGGATTTTTTTTCAAATCCAACGACCCCTTACTGATTTACAGATCAGCCTTTTACAAACCATACGGTGTTCATATTTAATCTATTTCTAAACAGTATTGCTCTGTCTTTTGAGATAAACCCGTTGTGTAACCTATCAAATTAGCATAGAATTTTCCTAGGGAATCAAAATCAATTATCACGTCTTTTAATATTAGCTCCAACAAAAACCCGCATACTGTATTAATATTCATAAACCTAACAGCAAAACACCTCTGCATTTTTATTTAGATTTAATTCAATAATAGAGTAAAACTCAAAAAATATATATTAATATCTAGGATTGTTAAAATTTTCAATTAGTACATCCACATTCAAATAATTAAACCAAAAGGTAAAATATATATTAATTCTGCACGGTGGGCTAGAAAGTGGTTTGATAATCTATTTTAAATGTAGTTCAAAATAAGACGTATTTTCTAAATAAATTTAGTGAAACGTATGATCCTCAGCCTTGCACTGTTTTATTAATGACGTCTGAGTATTAATTATGAAAGGTGTTTTTCTAGAATTCTAGTTAATATACGTAAATATGCATTCTATAATTTGATTTAAACTGGGTGAATATAAGGACAAATTATATTTATACTTTCTTTATGTACATAAATACAAGGAAATGATACCAAAAGTTCATTTTAAGTTTATTTTTCTAAAACATAAAGTCGTTCATAGTGGAATTAATAGTGTTACAGAATTTTCCGCCTTTGAAAATTTTGTATGAAAACTATTGACAAAGAAGAGTAAGTCTTAGTTTGAATTTTAACCTGCAAACGTAGAAGAAATTAATATTTACATTGAAACGTATTATATTTTCTTGATCGCTAACCCCAAACGGTCACATTCTTTCCTAAATTGAGCTTAACTAATGCTCTCTTCTTAATACATACATCTGACTCTAGAAGTTGGGGGTCAGCAAAACAAAGTCTTCCGACGTAACTAGGGTCTATTCCTTGGGTAGAGCTATGAGCAATGGGGGTAAGTCGAAATCTATGGAGGGTTACACTTAACAAAAAACAAACAGGCGCCACCAAGTCCAAATTGATTTATTTTAGGGCATAGCTATTTTTAAGGGCGGACTTGGAGACCCAAAAAAAAGAGATCGCCTTCGTTGATACACAAACTTGTCTTAACAGAATAAGACGCTGTTCCTGTAAGAAAGAATAATAATTAAGTCACATAAAAAATGGGAACACTATTTGCGTCCCTCAAGTATACCTAAAAAGTATAGAGAATATTTTCTGCATAATGGGATCATAAAATTTTAGTTCTTATTGCTTTTTGTTTACCAAGTCTGATCAGACTAGATCAGAATAAAAAACTTTAAATGAAGAATATTAATTTACTAATAAGAATTTTCTTGGTTTCAGTAAATAAAGTATCATTGTAATTAAATAAAAATAAAAATTTGAAGTACTTGCAAAACTGGTAGTAAAGGTTATCAACTAATCCTTACTCAAATATTTTATAATTCTATGTAACTAAAAATGCTAGAGTTTCTTTATAACCCAATCAGATCTGTGTGAGTCATTTACAAATGAATATACGAAATTTTCTCTTTAGGTTAACAAACTTAAATTTAGTTTGAAGTCAAAATAATCACCAAGATATTCTCTAATGTTATCTATAGTGGTTGTACTAAAATGCTAAACATGTGTTAGCCATTGGGCAATTGTTGACAATAGTGAACAAACAAACAGGTGATGTAATAGCAGCTGTTAAATTACGTTGAAGCCACGTGTGATCACGTATTTACGAAGCTAAGTGAAAGCAAATTTAATACTGGGGAAAACCAGCTTATTTACAGGTAAACTGAATAACAATTTTGTACGTCTAACAAACAAAATGAAATAATGTACTTTCAGAAGGAAAGTACTCAGGAAATCCTTAATTCTATTACGAACCCAAGAGCAGCAGTTGTCCCTTGATGTAATGGAAATTACCTCGCAGCGCGGGAACAGCAACTAATTATACTTGCTTTCCATGCTTTAACACAGGTGTAGGAGCAAAGCGGGTTCCTTACTTGGATCACGGCAGCATTACTTTGTAACGTAATCTTCCGTTGTCTAAATTTATTTACTAAAATAATTTTTCATTGCGTAGCCAACAAATTAAGCTTTCTAAATTGTAACTTCAAAGGGATCATGTTGTCTCAAATTTTACAGTTGCGATTTTCGACGTGGTGTGCGATATATACGTTATCCATGCAGTTTTCTAATTTCTCGTTGGGATTTCAAATGTGTCGTTGTGAGTTCAAATAGGTCGTTGCGAGTTCAAATGGGTCGTTGCGAGTTCAAATGGGTCGTTGCGCTAAATAAATTTTGTAAATTAGCTAATATGACAACGAATATACAAAATGTGGATTAGGTACTAACCGTTACTCAGGAAGTGTTTCACAAACATAGAGCGACTCGGAGGTCACTCGCCATTCTCTTAGAATGCATCTTGACGCTACTTTTAACTATCGACGAGTGCGCTCGCTGCTTTCTTGTATGGTGGGAGGTTCCGGATTTTAGTTCTCGAACCTCTCACGCGCGCGCCAGTGGCTGTGAAATTACACCGAACTCGGAAACAACTCGACTAATAATCCTTGATATTATAATACTATAAAAGTTTGATTGTTACTTGAATATTTATTTTAATTAATAAAGGTATTTTACTATTCATTGTACGTTTAATGAATGGATTCTCCTACTGCAAAAATAAAATTGTTACACTACCTCTTTCCTAAAAGAAAAAATTTTTCTTAAAAAACTTCAAATATAACTAATACAAAAAATTTTTTACAACAATACTAGCCTTTCCTATCTTCCTAACCAACTATGCAATTTTATAAATTTACTCAAATGGGGGACCTTCATTTATAATTGAGAGTGTGTTGGTAACTACGTGTACCTGACGTCCATCGGGAGACAAAATCGGGGAGTCACAATCGGTAATAATCAAAATTGGGAGGGGGTCAAATTAGAGAGTCAAACACTCCACGGGACAAAAGAATTTAAATTTACAAAATTTCTTGACTTGAGATTCCTACTTCTAATAAGGCTAATATTTCTGACCTAAAATCAAACACTTACAATTTACTTCTAATTTCAAAAAACTTCACTTCCAGGAGCTCATTTAGCTCTATTTACAAAAAAACAGGAATGCTTCCTCATCAGAACAGCATTACCATTCAAAATATCATCACTATAAGGTGAGAATCAAAAGAAATACCCTACTAATAGGTCTAAATTTAAGCATCATCACAAGGTGATAACCAAAACAAAAGTGACCTAATCAAAGGTTACTTATCAAATTCAAATACAAAGTATTATCACTTTATTACAAAGAGATAATCAAAACGAAGGTAACCCGACCATACGGTTACTTAACAAATTCAAATACAAAATATTATCACTTTATTACAAAGAGATAATCAAAACAAAGGTAACCTGACCATCAGGTTACTCATCAAATTTCAAACCCAAAATAACCCAGTTAGGGTTGTAGAATCCTACACCCTACTGATCATCCTATCACTAATTGCTAACGAACAACTGATCTCATTAGTGATGGACCAAACGGTGAAAATCACCAAGTCAACTTTGACCTTATCAAATCTAAGAACTTCTAACGGTCAAAAGGAATCAAATCTAAGAACTTCTAACGGTCAAAAGGAACAAGGGAAAGAACAATTCATTCTCTCCACCTTGACATGTAGAAATCAGGACCAATAGTTAAATAGCCCACCTACTTCTACATTGTAAGGATATCTGTCAAAGACATCCTCCAAACACATCTCCGAGCAACGCGCGAGCAAAACGACCAGCGTGCACCAAGGCACACCTCAACTTACAAAACTTACAAAATCTCAAACCACTTATTTCACTCCTCAAACAAAATACTCAATATTAGTGGACCGACACTAGATCAAGAATTGGAACAAAACAAAACAGACCACTACGTCATTACTTAATATCAAAGAGATGACCGGACCGGAATTAATCGTCAAAATCATCATTTTCATTTGGATCTGATACTCCAATTGGTTTCAAGTCCTTTATGTGCCATTTCCTGCTCTTGTTCCATCTTCGTTTTCTAACTCATATACTAAACTGGAATGTTTTTTCCGAATTTTACTCATAACGAACTTAGGAGCTAACTTAGCGGAAAATTTATCACTAGCACTCGAGAGGACCTTATTAGTTCTCCAAACATACTCTCCGACTCGGAATGAAATGTCTCTTCTCCGAAGATTGTAGCGTTTACACGAACGTTGATAAGCTACATGCAAATTTTCACGGACACTTCCAAAATATCAAACAAAAGTTGACGATCCAAAACATAAGAAGGTCTACTACTGGAGACGACATCAACATCCTCACCAGGTATAAAATTATCCTTATAAGCTTTTCCACTTAAAGGTACCTGACGACCAAAAACTAAAAATTTGGTGAATAGTTGGTGGACTCATGTTTTGCTGAGTTGATCGCGTATTGGATCTTTGATATCTCAACATCCCACGTATCATGTTCTTCTACGTATGTACGGATTGCTGTACCAACTGTCTTATTGATTCTTTCCACAAAATTGCATTGGGGAGCATAAACAGCGTTATACCAAATTTTTGAATTTCGTACCTTGCACACAAAGCTTTAAAAATACGTCCAACTAATTGTGGACCATTATCACAAATAATAAATTGTGGTACTCCGTAGACAAGAAATACCTTTTCTTCCAAAACTTCTCGATCAAATGTGCGGTAGCACTACGTAAAGGTTGCAAAATCGAATACTTCGAGAACCAATCACCAACAACTAAGAGCCATTTATGTCCGCGTTTGGAACGAGGAAACGGACCCATCAAATCTAATGCAATGGTTTGGAATGGTAGTCCAACTTCTTTCTCCTTTCCCATCATTCCAAGGGGACCTCTATTGGGTGGTTTTGAGCACCACAAATCAAACATTTCCTACAAAATTTACGTACGTCAAAGATCATCTTTGGCCAATAATACAATTCTTGGACTCGAGACAAAGTTTTAAGGAACCAAAATGTCCTGCTGAAGGGGGTCATGACATGATTTAATGACATCTACGCGCTGAGACTTTGGCACCAAATATTTCCACTCTACAACATTCGCCGAATGCGGTAATAAGGAAGGTATAAACTTATAAATAAACCCATCTTCTACTTTCCATTGTGGGTAGCTTTTCGGTGACAACAAAATTTTCTTTCTCAAAGACTCATACCACAAGTCTACTGCATCAAGTTTAATCTCTACTAAGTTAACTTCTGGATTTTCTAAAGGAACACCACGACTAAGACAATCTGGAACTATATTGAACTTTCCTTTTCTATGCACCAAATCAAATGAGTGTTGCCTTAATCGAACTGACCATCTGGCGAGTTTTCCAGTTGGATTCTGAAGATTACTCAACCAAAGTAACGAAAAATGATCGGTGACAACGGTGAATCGAACTCCTTCTACCCACGGACGAAATTTCTCAATTGCAAAAATAACCGCTAAACACTCTCTTTCAGTGGTGGAATAATTGCGCTCAGTACGGCTCAGGGTTTTGCTTGCGTACGAAATTACACGCTCTTCTCCGTTTACATTCTGAATCAACACAGCTCCTAACCCAGTGTTGCTTGCGTCACACTCAACGATAAAGGGTGCCGAGTAGTCTGGCTGCGAAAGAAGAGGTGCAGAAACTAATGCTTGCTTGATTAGCACAAATGAATTTTCTGCTTCCGCACTCCAGTTTACAGTTTGACCTTTTTTCTTACTTTTAATGAGGTCATTAATAGGCGAAACTAAAGACGAAAAATTCTTTATAAAGCGCCTGTACCAGCTGCACATTCCTATAAACCTTTTAATTTCCGTTGTGGTTTTCGGACGGGGAAAGTTAACCATCGCCGACACCTTATCGGGATCTGTACGAAGTGAGTTCGAACCTACTATATAACCCAAAATTTAAGTGTTTTTTAAAAATTCACATTTACTTATATTTATGGTAAGGTTAGCTTCTTTTAAACGTTGCTTAACCTCTACTAATAACTTTAGATGATCTTCAAAAGATGACGAACATAATATTATGTCGTCCAAATAGCAAAATACATGGGGTTCAAAACGTGGACCAAAAATTGCATCTACTAAACGCTGTTGCGTCTGCGCAGCATTCTTCAACCCAAATGGCATGCATGTAAATCTATATTGTCCTCGTGAGATAACACTGAAGGCAGTCTTATCCTTAGACGATTCACTAAGAGGATTTGCCAAAACGATTTTCTCAAATCCAGAGACGAAATGTAGTTCGCACCTCTCAACATATTGAGAATTCTATCTACGTTCGCAAGGGGTACGAATCATGAACAGTTAAGTCGTTCAGGGTTCTACCATCAAAACAGAAGCGATATTCTCCATCTGCCTTCTTAACCAACAAAACTGGAGAGGACCACGGACTAGTACACGGTTCTATAACTTTAAGTCTAAGCATGTCGTCCAATTCCTCATTCAATATCTTACCCATATATGGTGACATGACATATGGTTTCTTGTGGAAGGGTTTGGCATTGCCTGTGTCTATGTCCAATTCGATTAGGTGAGTTCGTCCTAATCTATCGTCGCTGCTAATCTCACTAAATGAATTTATTAACTCTTGTGCTTGCGCACTTTGAGCATCTGAGAGGTCATGTAAACCACATAAAGAATCTTCAGTGTTCAAAGGGATGGAAGACGGACCTATATACCCTATGTCGTTCCCAACATTGCTTTGGATAAACCAATTATTACTTCTAAAGTCAGCAACTACACCAAATAATTTTGCAAAGTCACTACCGAAAATAAATGTATGCGGTAGGGACGGAACCACTAATGCATTAAGGATGCGGCAATCATTGCCTATACAAATTGGCAAATCTACTGAGCCTACAACAGACTTTATTGAACCATCAGCTGTAGTGATACCTGTTTTGCTGAACTAAAATTTTCAAGTCTAATTCTCTAACAATTGAAAGTGCTAAGGATCCTACTACTGAGGTAGTGCATCCCGAATCCAGAAGACCGGTAATGTCTCTATCTATTAATTTCACCATAATGTAGGGTCGATTATCACACTGCTTCTCAATGAACAGAGTATTATTCTTAGGCTTCGAAGAGTCCTGACAAAAATTTTTAACAACTGTAAGCCATCTCGACCACTCGTCTTTACTAAAGTATTTTTCTTGTTTACAAATCATAACTGTAGCCTTATGACGCGGAACAGGATACCGACCACTATGTACCTGCCGCCTTACTGGTTTTTTGAACAATGTGGACATGACGTTGCCTTAACGCCTTTTCGACCACATCCAAAACAAAAAATTTTTTTTGTTGCTCTACAATCTCTAAACCAATGTCCACTACGGGAGCAATTCCAACAAACAAAATGATTCCTCTTATCGGGACTAAAGGAATTACAAACCGAGGACTCTAAAGAGCTCTTATCCGCTACTGTTACTTGAGGATTGACTAATTTATTCTGAAACACCCTACTCTTAACAGCATAAACTTTCTCATTCAACCCAGGATGTTTGTTCTCATATGGATGCTTAGAGGGTTGCAAATCTTATTAGGTTTATTAGAAGACGCCAAAACCGAGTTTAGTTTCATCAAAGAAGCTTCTTCTAACCTTTACACAAATTTACTAGGGTCGACAAATCTTGAATGTCCGACAATGCAAGTGCCGAAATATATTCAGGAACCAAATTTCTTCTAATCATTTTAACTTTAGTAACTTCTGCTGGCTCGTTGGTCAGTCTACTAAAGAGGGTTTGCATATGCGCGACAAATAAAATAATCCTTTCGTCTTTACCTTGACGACGATTTCTGATCTTTTCCCAAATGTCATCATCCGAAGAACCAGGTAGAAAATCTTCCCTTAAACGTTCTAACAAGGAGTTCCAGTCTCGCAAAGAATTTTTCACTGTTCTAAACCAAACCAAAGCGTCACCCACAAAAGTTCACATGCTGATCCAAATAAGTCAGCTTCGGATACCTTACGAGATTGTGCTAAATCACTAACTCTATCTAAAAATGAATGTAGTTGTTTGGGGTCACCTGAGAATTTTACAGGCCATGAACCTATAGGTACTGAAGGTGTTACATACGAAGTCGAATGGATAGGTGCACTAACTAAAGGAGATACTACAACGGACCGATCTAAATAGGTGGACTCTGTACTTTTATTGATTTTATCGTACAACTCAGCTTCAAGAGTTAATATCGTTGCTACGGTCTCATTTCTAAACTTAATTGCTTCATCGGGATTTATTGAAGGATTTTCATACGCTTAGCTCGTCCCGAAAGGTGGTTTATCCTTGAACAAGCTCTTCTAAAATTGAGTCTGATGAGTCGCCCTCAAACTCGGACACAATATTACGAACTGACTCGACTGAAACTGAAATTTCTTTACTTTCCGTTGCAAAATCTACTTCATAACACGAAAGGTCAACCAAACAACCAGGCTTATCTATTTCTTTAGCTAACAATCTACCTAAAATTTTCCGTTTCTCCAACACTGGCCTCTCACTTACCACTCCTCTGATTCTTAGTTCATACTCCAATTCTTCTTTAAGTAGACAAACAATTTGGAATTTTTCCGACATGGTTACTACAACCTAATGGAATCAAACCGATAAATCTAACTAATCCGAATCTTACAAAAGCTATCAAAACAAATTCGTACTACTAAAGGTAAAAATCAAAAATGTTTTTGGTAAAATTATTTTGCCAAAACAATATCAAAAAATTTAAGGGTCAAAACAGAACTAAAGTCAAAAGTAAATTTGACCAAATTAACGAATTGAGTGTATGGGGATTACCGTTACAACCAATCTTTTATCAAAAGCAAACAAACAAATCTAAGTGTCAAATAAACCTTAAGCAAACAAATTTCGAGCAAAATAATTTTTGGACAAATGGACTTCAAAGGAAAATAAATTTAGAGCTAACAAACTTCGAATCAAATTAAATTTAGAACAAATAAATTTCGAAGCAAATTAATTTTAACAAATAAATTTTAAGGTAAATCAAATTATGAACAAACAACTTTCGAGCTAAATTAAATTATGAACGAACGAATTTCAACAAATTACTCGTTGAACAAACAAATTTCGAGCCCCAAATAAATTTTGATCAAACAAATTTCGAAGCCCCAAGCGTTGGGCGCTAGTGAAACGTATTATATTTTCTTGATCGCTAACCCCAAACGGTCACATTCTTTCCTAAATTGAGCTTAACTAATGCTCTCTTCTTAATACATACATCTGACTCTAGAAGTTGGGGTCAGCAAAACAAAGTCTTCCGACGTAACTAGGGTCTATTCCTTGGGTAGAGCTATGAGCAATGGGGGTAAGTCGAAATCTATGGAGGGTTACACTTAACAAAAAAAACAAACAGGCGCCACCAAGTCCAAATTGATTTATTTTAGGGGCATAGCTATTTTTTAAGGGCGGAGTTGGAGACCCAAAAAAAAAGAGATCGCCTTCGTTGATACACAAACTTGTCTTAACAGAATAAGACGCTGTTCCTGTAAGAAAGAATAATAATTAAGTCACATAAAAAAATGGGAACACTATTTGCGTCCCTCAAGTATACCTAAAAAGTATAGAGAATATTTTCTGCATAATGGGATCATAAAATTTTAGTTCTTATTGCTTTTTGTTTACCAATTTTGAAGTTTCATAACCACCAAGATTGCCTGATATTACATTTACGGGTTAGTGGTTGTGGGGTTGCTTAATGGGTTTTATTAGAGCAAATTGTCGTAATTGAACAGGAAATGTTAAACAATGCTGTATATGATCTAGAAACAGGGTTTGAAGTTTTACAATATCAAAATGAAAGACATATTGAACATTTGCGATAACCAGTCGCCAACTGTTTCATTGCTTTCATTTTTTGTCATAAACTTAATTAGTTAAAAAATATAATATTTTGTTACTTTATGATAACAGTACTTTTATCCTTTTGATGGTCTTTTGTGTTCTTAAACGTTTGTTTGATTTCTCTTGTTGTTATGTTGCACTACATATAATATTTACTAAAGCATTGAGGCTAAAATGATTCAGAAAAACTATGTCGGTTGAGTATGAGTAATTTATGTAATTTTAATTAATAGAAATCATTACAAATCAAGATCCTTAAATTTATGCAGAATTTATTTAAAGAGCTCGATTAAAAATATGCAAAGTATGTTTAGTATTGAATATGTTTAGCTTTCTGTTAGAATTCATTCTATATTTAGACGTATTACACATCGTTCTTAAGAATGCGCAGGGTGCAAGAAACACTCCTTCAGGGCAGGTAAAGTTGTTGTTAATGGATTATAAGTTAGTCTGAAATGGTACGTAAACTAGACTCGTTGGGTCATAAAAATGTGAAAGTTAGTTGTCTTAAATAAGCTCTGCTATGTAAATATGTTTCTCGATAGAATAAATTAATAATTAATGGAAAGTATTGGGCTTTCATTTAACAAAAATTATGTGAACCAACACAGTTAGAGTATTGTACTCTACATAAAGTGGTCCTTCGAGCCGGATATGGTTATTGGTAATTACGAATATTATAATTAATGGGTATTAATTAAATTTCAGAGGTAAGTGTTATTAATTGGACGGTTGAAAGATAGCATGAGGTCTTTCGTAATACTAACGTGGTTATTAGTTGGGAATAAAAAATTGTGGTGATAGAATAACAAGTAAAAGCTAAATTATTATTTGTTAAATTGTGTGCACCGCCGCAGGTATGCGGGCAAAATCTCTTAAAATTTGTAGTGTTGCAACGTACTACAGAGGTACAAATTACCTGTTCAAGATTAGGGTGCAGATTCGGTATTGTTGTATCGAGAAACAGATGAGGTTCAATATTGGGTTGAACTTTGAATAACGGTATTTACTCAACAAATGTATGGAATTTGGTGGCAACTACCTACAGCATTCGAATCTGATTTCGTGGAAGGAAAAAAACGCTTTCCTTGAATTGAATGGTCAGTGGCGTATCCTGAAAAATTTGGATGAAGTATTACTTGGAATTGATGTAAGTCAGTTTAATTCTTTATGTTTGTTTTCCTGTAGTAAGTTTTGGTTTGTGTGTGGCTTGTATTGCTCTAATATTTAATTAAAAAAAATTACATTATTTTGATCATTTTAATAAGGGTTAAAATGACAGAGGGATCTGATCTTAAATTATTAAATAGAAATAGGGGTACAATAAAAGCCCGTGTTACTAATACAAGAACTTTTATACAGACTATAATTGAAAAGAAAACAATTGATAAAATTTTAGATAAAGTTAAATTGGTTGAAGTGAGTTTAAGATTGGAACAGTTACGAAATTTGCTGGTAGAATTTAATGAAATTCAGGATAATATTGAAATGATAGTGCCTGATGAAAACGTTGATACACAATTAGAAAAACGCATGGCATTTAAAACCTCATATCATGGTTTGGTTGCACTTTGCACACATGTTCTGGATGAAAATGGCTTTGAGGTTGAAGCTGCTGGGAGGAATTCAAATGCCAGAAGTTCGAACGCATCATTATTAGGGAAGAGTAATAATGATTCAGGGATGTTAGCCCCCACAGGTACAACCTAAATTGCCATCTATTGCAATTCCGAAATTTATCGGAATGGTAGAAAATTGGTTAGAGTTTCTAGACACTTTCAATTCACTGGTTAATTGTAATGAATCCATTGGGGAAATTGAAAAATTCTTCTTCTTGAAGGAAGCTTTGGAAGGCAAAGCACAGCAAGTGACTCAATTAGTAAGTGTTTCTGCTGCTAACTATGCAGTTTTTTGGAAAATGTTGTGTGAAAGATACGATAACACGACGATGCTAGTAAATAACCATTTAAAGCATTTAGTGAATATACCAAACTTACATAAGGAATCATCTGCCGAGTTACGTCATATTCTGGATGCAATAACAAAACATTTGCCTGCTTTGCAAAAACTGGGTATTAATACTGACAGTTGGGATCCAATAGTTATATATTTAATTGAAAATAAGCTAGACTCCGTAAGTCGGAGGGTTTGGCAAGAGAAAAGGTCTGGGTATCAACTTCCAACTTTGGAAGAATTTAAAATATTTTTGAAAAATCGAATTGAAATGCTGGAAATGCTAGAAAATACTAAAAATAAGGAGCAAACTACAACAAGAAGTAAGGTCCAAGGTAAAACTAAATCATTTTTTACAGCAAATGTGGGTTGTGTATTTTTCAAAAACAAACATTACTCTGATCATTGTCCTGAGTTTCTGAAACTTTCGGTTCATCCCAGGTTTGAAAAGGTTAAAAGGTTAAGTTTGTGCCTCAATTGTTTAAAAAAAGGGGCACATTTAAGTAAAAAATTGAGAAACAAGTGGCTGTAGGAAATGTGGTGCAAAACATCATACGCTGTTGCATTATGACAAGGATAAAATCGTCGAAAAAAAGATTAATGTAAATGACGATAGTCAACGAGGTAATGGTGATGTGAATATACAAGGGTCTGGAGAATCGTCAGTCAAAATCAATTCAGTTTTTGTAGAGAAAGATCAAAGTGTTCAGTCAGAGGTACTTTTATCTCCAGCACTTGTGCAAGTAGTAAGTTTAAATGGTGATTCTCGAACTCTTCGAGCACTATTAGACAATGGCTCTCAGTCAAACTTGATTAGCTTGGATGCGTGTAACAAAGTGGGGTTACCGCAACAAGATGTGGAAATTTCAATTATTGGGATTAATCAGGTAGTATCTACTATTAATAAAAAATGCATTGTCAAAATTCAATCACTTTATAATGATTACGAAACAGTCTTGTCATGTTTGGGTGTTCCTCATATAAATAGCGCAATCCCAAGTTATAATTTGAATATGCCGTTAGACATTCCTCATCATATAAAATTGGCAGATCCATCCTTTGCAAATACTCCCTGTATGTTTGTTGTGGTTTGTTTAGCATTCTTCTTCATCTTCTTTAGGAATTAAACCACTCATAGTTTTTAAATTCATCTTTATTTAAAAACTATGAGTGGTTTAATTCCCAAAGAAGATTAAAAACAACATCCTTTGCAACGTCTGGAAAGGTGGATATTCTTTTTGGAGCTGGAATATTTTATGAGCTTCTCTGCATTGGGCAATTGAGTTTAGGGAAAAATAATCCAGTACTCCAAAAGACTAGATTGGGTTGGGTTGCAACTGGTTCTTTAATACCATGCACTCAAAAATCAGCATCCATGTGTAATTTGAGTATCAATGTTAATGTTCAGATACAGTTAGAAAAATTTTGGGCTGTGGAAGAAATATCTTCAGCAAAGCAGCTTTTGTCGCCAGAAAATAAGCATTGTGAAAAGATATTTACTGAGACTACAAAGAGGGATATAGATGGCAGGTTCATTGTTCATATTCCCTTTCACGATTCTACCTCAAAATTAGGCGAAAATGTACGTGGAATTTATGATAGAATACCAAATGATGAGACATATGTCACAATCTCAATCATCATCTGATGAGATTTCTTATTTTTTACCTCATCATGGAGTAATTATAGAAGGTAGTGTAACCATAAAATTAAGAGTGGTTTTTATGGGTCAGCAAAAACTGATTCAGGTGTCTCAGTAAATGATTTACAGTACACAGGGCCTAGCCTTCAAGATGATTTATTAGACATTCTTTTAAGGTTTCGCAAACATAACGTGGTTGTCTGTGCTGATATTACAAAAATGTACAGAATGATTTTGGTTGATCCTCTTCAAAGGTCATTACAAAAGATTTTGTGACGATCAGAATCGATACACGAAATTGAGGAATTCATGCTTAATACAGTAACATACGGAACAAAATCTGCTCCGTATTTAGCAATACGATGTTTAAAGCAGCTAGGATTAGAGAGCATGGAATCATTTCCGACGGCGTCTCGAACAATCATTAAGGATTTTTATGTGGACGATTTGTTATCCGGGACTGATACCACAGATGACGCAATTAAATTATGTGTTGAAGTTGATGCTATTTTAAAAACTGGTTGTATGGAATTTGTAACGTGCATTTTTAATAGTTTAACCTTTTTACGCTTTTTCTCAAATTAGTAAATACCTTTCTGCAATTCCTATTTCTATCTTTTATATTTATTAACTCCTTAGGCGAAGGTGTCGTATTGTAATAAGTGGATTGCATCGTTTCCTTTGAATCGCCGTTTGTATCAAGTAAATACGTCCGAATAGTTTTCATATTGTATGCAATTTAACACGCGTGTATTAATTTTAAAAAGATAGATAAATTGAAGCTTGATTTTCATTAATAAATAATGGATTATTCGTAAATTACTTTCCAACTTCTCGAAAATGATAAGAGCTCGTAATTAATTAGTAGATAGGATGGCTGATTTCATTTATTGGATGTTCCTTATGTGGATTATACAAGTTTAGATAAGAGTCGATAAGCGGTGGTAATAGCGAGCAGTTTGTAGTTTGTGTTTGGTTCGGATGTTTTACGTTCAAAATACTGTTTCCTTGTGGCTTCATTAATTGTGTTGGGAGTTGTAGTTTGTTTCTCGTTGATATAGATTGTTTACGTTGCGAAGACTTTTTTTCTGTTTGCTTTCTGCTTTGAAAACACGGCACGATTTTATATCTACAGATGAGAAGTGTTAGTTTTTGTGCTTGGTTTCTAGACGTTAAAGTTTACTGTTTGTTTTTGCTTTGAAGAGAGTGTGGAAAAATGCGATGTTGTTTGTTGAACCCAAGCTCGTTTTTCACTAAATAAACTGGGATAAAATATAAAGAACGGTATATAATTTGTTATAACGTGCTTATAATGTGTATTTAAAGTGGTTTTGTGTACTAGTAATAATTACTCGTTCGGGGTACCCAATGTGAAATCTGCAAAATCGCTCTTTTTATTGTGAACCTATCTTCGTTTTTACGAGGTCGTTCTAAATGTCTATGTGGTTGGCGCGGAGTTTGAATTGGTAATCATAACCTATTCAATTATATTCCTAGGTGTTTAATTCTTGTATAATGTTGGACGAAGAACATTTGACGGACTTGCTTAGTGTTTGCACGTGCTTTACTAATTGTGTTTTTATTGATTTATTTTTTTATATTGGAACTGTTTGTGCAAATTTCGTTATTCAAAAACATTAGATTTTTCTTTGTTACCAGATGTAGCAAATAAAACACCTCACATTACTGTTAGTATAATGCAAGAACTCATCAGATGACATGCATTACATCGTGCCTTGAAAGCACGTGGTTTTAAATTCTTATTACTATTTTTCTTTACAATTTGTGTTACAAAATATTTCGGAATGATTGTCTCAGGAAATAGAATTACCAAGAAACTTACCAATGCTACATAGTTCCATCAGCGTGATATTGTCTGCTGCTAACCCCAGTGAAATACGTAGGTGTGATTAGTGTAACGTGTGATTAGTTCCATCAACACCCTCACAGTCAAGGGTAAAGTGCTTCGTTAGTGCAGGACATCGTTGAATCCCACACTTCAGTTGCAAGGAGGCGTCGCTGAAGGACTTTTGTAAGTTGAACTATTTCATACTTATTAGTACTTTAAATATCTATCCGTTTGTTTTGCAATATTCTTCGTCGTTTTGAGACCTTTTACAATAGGCTTGCATGCTATTTTAAAATATACAACAAAAAAAAGAAACAAAGAAAAATTCAATACTACTGACTTACTCATACCAATTGTGTTTTATCTATTTATCTTTTGACAACATTTTATCTGATTTATGTTTAATTGGTGTGTGAGGAAACGTTTCTGCTACTCCCCAATATTACCTCACTTTGTACTAAAAATTTTTGTATTGCTTTTACCGTTGTTATATTATATAGATTATCTAAACAGTTTCTTTTTTTTCATTCTACATAGTACTGAATCACTTAGACTTTTCATTACTGCTATGCTTTTTCTTTATTTCAGGTTTGCAGGACTAATCTTTTTTATTGCAGGTTTACTATTCTAATTTCTTTTATTGCAGGTACTGTTACTAACTCCTTACCGCCGCATACATCATAGGTCAGTCTGCTTTCTGCAACCCCCCCCCTACTCTCCGATTGAGCCGGGTCATTGCTTTGACTTTCTTTGTGTTACGTAACATAAATTTGGCGCCCAACGTGGGGCAGCCACTAATTAACGTGACATATTGAGAAAGTGGGTGTCAAATGATGCAATGGTTATTAAAAGACTTGGAGGGATCGATTCAACTTCGAATGATGTTCACTTTGGTGAAAAAGATCAGCACAAAACTTTGGGCTTGTATTGGAAATTTAAATTAGATAAACTAATGTTTAGCATTGATCGTAAGGTTGTATTGAGAAATACAAAAGGTCAATTTTATCAGATATCTCTCGAATATTTGATCCGCTCGGTTTGTTGAGACCTTGTATAATTTTAGCAAAAATGCTATTGCAAAAACTATGGTGCGAGAAATTAGGTTGGGGTGAAACGTTACCTATGCAAATTGATTCAAGGTGGAGAGCATTAAAAGATGAGTTTTTGAAGCTAAATAAGTTAAAGGTAGATGGTCAGGTAATTGGTATCGATGCTGTGAAGATTGAAATGCATGGATTTGCAGACGCTTCCGCGAAAGCGTATGGGGCATGTATATATGTAAAAAACATTTCACATGATGATGAGGTAAAAGTTTCGTTGCTGTGTTCAAAGGTGAGGGTAGCTCCACTTAAATCTCTAACTATCCCTCGATTAGAGTTATGCAGTGCATTATTGTTGGCTAAATTGCTAAATAAAGTAAAAGTTGTTGCAACTACGTTTAATCGGAAGATAATCCTGCAGACTTGCTGTCACGCGGAGTATATCCTACTAAAATATTAAGCTACACAAAATGGTGGTTTGGTCCTGAATTTATATTGGCCAAAGATTATGTAACAGGTATAACAAAAATTGTAGATACTCCTAATGTCCCAGAAATGAAAACCCAAAGAAAAGTGTTTAACGCGGTAATGCAGGATGTTGGATTTAATTTTCAAAATTTCAGTACGCTATATAGGCTTGCGATTTGACAATCGCTTAAAATTGGGAAAGGACAGAATAAAAGAATCATTAACATATGATGAACTAGAATGTGTCCTTATGGCTTTGATAAAAATTGCACAAAGGGAATTTTTTGCTAAAGAGATTAATAGTCCTCAATCAAACCTGCAAGTCAGTACTAAAGGTATTCGTAATTTTGTCCTTTGCTTGATGATAAGGGTATACTTAGAGTGGGGGGAAAATTGCAGTTATCACAATTAAAATACAATCGTAAGCATCCTATACTACTTTCCTCAAAACATAGGCTTACTCTTCTGATATTTGAAGCCGAGCATAAGAGCTTATTGCACTGTGGGCCACAAATGCTGTTGAGTTTAATTCGAGAGAACTATTGGGTTCCTTGATGGTAGAAATCTACCCAGGAAAAATTCATTTAATTGTACTCGGTGTTTTAACTCAGACCCGAAACTAGTAAGCCAAATTATGGGAATTCTTCCAGCACAACGAGTTCAAGCATGCCCCCTTTCTTTAATGTAGGCGTTGATTACGCAAGGTCTGTTTATATAAAAAATAAATATGGCAGAGGGCCAAATTGTGAAAAAGTTATATTTGTCTTTTCGTATGCCTTTCAACAAAGGCTATACATATTGAATTGGTTACGGACTTGACATCCGGGGCATTTTTGACCACGTTTCACAGATTTATTGCTAGAAGAGGTAAGCCTAATGGTGTTTTTTCCGAAAATGGTTCTACCTTTGTGGGGGCTAACACTGAATTAAAGCAGTTAGTAAAATTTATACAAAAAAATCAACCGAATTATCGAATTTGTTACAAAATGAAGGAGTTTAATGGAAATTTATACCAGCGAATTTTCCGAATTTTGGGGGGATTTGGGAGGCTGGAGTAAAGTCATGTAAGTTACACTTAAAAAGGGTAATTGGTAGTTCCTCTCTTACATATGAGGGTCTTTACACGCTACTTACACAAATTGAAGCTGTTCTTAATTCTAGACCCTTGACTCCACTTTCCTCAAGTCCCGATGATTTTGATGTCCTAACTCCTTCCCATTTTTCAATTGGCCGCCGGCTCACGTCACTGCCCGACCCTGATGTCAGGGACATACCAGAAAACCGCCTTTAAAAATACCAGCATCTCCAAATGCTGTATCAGCACCTTTGGAGTAGATGGTATAAGGACTACATTACAGAACTACAAAATCGAACCAAATGGTGGAAAACGAAGGACAATGTAAAGGTTGGACAAATGGTGTTAATCAAGGAAAATAATTTAACTCCTCTCAAGTTGAAGTTAGGACGCATAAGTGAAGTGGTTTGTGGCCCAGATGGCAAGGTGCGTGTTGCAAAAATTAAAACTCAAAATGGTGAGGTGCAACGTGCCGTGTCTAGGTTCTGTTTACTCCCATTTGAAAAATAACGAACATGTCTGGACTGTGTACGTAGTTATTTAGTTTACACCTTTGTAATCTTTGTCTTATTGAAAGAGACCCTTTCAAGGTGGGGGTATGTTTAGTATTGAATATGTTTAGCTTTCTGTTAGTATTCATTTTATATTTAAACGTATTACACATCGTTCTCAAGAATGCACAGGATGCAAGAAACACCCCTTCAGGGCAGGTAAGTGGTTGTTGATGGATTATAAGTCAATCTGAAAGGGTACGTGAAGTAGACTAGTTGGGTCATAAAAATGTGAAAGTTATTTGTCTTAAATAAGCTCTGCTATATAAATATGTTTCTCGGTTTAATAAATTAATAATTAATGGAAAGTATTGGGCTTTCATTTAACAAATATTATGTGAACCAACAAAGCTAGAGTATTGGACTCTACAAAATACACGAATAGCAAAATTTTCTGCTCTGGCAACATTGAACGTCTATTTCTGAGTATTCTAAATATATAAAGCAAACTCACTACTAACAGTATTCTAGTTCACATATACGAAACGTTCCATTTATACGCTTGTACGTTATACATTTGAGCTTTAAATGAGAAATGTATATATCCTCGTATCTATTTGCCACTAGCGTGAAATTTTAGTACAAGAGTATCGCACACGTATTATGTGCTACAACCGTCTAAAGTGAATCCAGATTGCCGACAACAATATACAATCTTCTACACGGTAGCGGTTTGATTTTCTTTTTCTCTGGTCGTTTGTTCCGTGATACGCCACGTGAATTTCTACTGATCAAGCATATCAAACGAGTAGGACATGTGGCCTAATTCTGTTTTGTCTTTTGCTCTGTGTTTGTACCAAAGATATTCTTACCCATTTCAATGGTGATTTTTGAAATTAATCTATCCTTGAAGTGTTTGACTTTTATTTTGCTTAACTCAGAAAGAAAGCAGAACGGTTAAATCTGAGATGCATTAGTTTAGCAGTTAAAACAATGTAAACTAACCTAAAATGCTCTTTCGAACCACTGATATAAAAAACGATGACATTTATAGTTTTTATGATTGCTTGCGAAGACCAGCTACTACATCCACACAAACGACTTCGTAAAGAACTGAATTTATTCTGTTGAGAAGTTAAATGATCAGTTTCATAATTGGATTATAGTCAGTTTCGATGTGGTTTTATTATTTACAATGCTTGTAACATTCCTTTGAAATGTTTATTATCATATTTCATTTTAATAGTTTCTGTATTTATAAATCCTACTAACATATGTTAGTAGTTAGTAGTTTACATGCATTCTTGATCTAAACAAGGGATATTTTTGTAACCTTACATTGTTCATACTCATTCATAATAGCGGTTGTAAGGTTGCTTTGTACTCTAAATTATTGCAGTTTCGATTCATTTGTTTCGATTAATAATGTATAATGTTGGCCTCTATGACATCACTGTCGTGAAACGCGAAATTATGCTGGTGGCAGAAAGGGAAAAACACCTTTGTTGATACGATGTAGCAATATTTGGTGAGTCGGACGCGCCAGTACAACTATTTTGACGTTGGTCGTCAGTGAAGCGATTTTTGTTTTTATTATTTGACAAGAATTTATTTTTAATGTTATCACGTCCAATACACTCACGAACTTCACGATCTTCACGGCTTAGTTTGGGAATTACCCCAAGGGCGAGCAATGAGATCGGGCATGGATGAAAAGTAAATTCAACTTTAAAGGGGAATGGGAAAAAGGGAGGGGAATTGAGCGCCACCGCATTTATATGGACAATAAAATACAAAAGTAACCTATGAGAAGATGCAGAAACCCACAGACTATAATGACTATCAAAACATACAAGTTATACAAAACAACACCTCTGGAAACCTCTCAGATGTGTCTAGTTCGACTCCTGCTGCAATAATCCTAAAAGAAAATGTCACACAATAAATTGTTAATCAAAAGACACAATTTGCGTCTTGCAACAAAAAATTACAACAATACTCATAAATTAATAATCACAAAACTATCACACTTAAAGTGCTATATCTAAAAACGGATATCAAAAGAAGTCACTCAGATCACTTCTATAAACACCACTCTGCTTAAGTGTCCTTCAAGTTTCATCACTTAGAATTTATTTTTTCAATTTCTTATTAAATTTGAATACTCATAAATAAAAGACTTAGTGCCTTGAACCAAAAATATAATTTAAACTAATTTTTTTTCTTTCTTTCGCATGTAAACAAAATCACAAGTTTGATATTCAAAAGTAAAATTAAACTTTTTCTATAGAGTAAGAATTCATAAATATTCTCTTTAAATAATGAAATTTTAACACTCGATACTATTCTCATAAACAAAATTTATAACCCTAATTGACAGATCTGTTAGATTGGTTCACAATAAATTTCTAATAAATCTCAGACGTAGTATTTGTTACTACAAAAGTATTTAACAGCATACAGATTAAATAAATTAAAATCGTTCAAGTTGACATGGCACAAGAATGCCACAGTTAATCTACTAATTATCAGCACACAATAAATTGACATATTTAGTTGAAAGTAAACTTTGCAAACTTTTTATAAGGCCACATGCATATTTCACATGTTTCACAAAATACTTTGATTTACATTCAAGGAACAAGATTTCTCTTTCTTTTTATAAAACTTAAAATTTCAACACTTAACAATAAAAAAATATCTGACACAATTTTTAGAACATTACAACTTTTAAGATTTTTATACTGAATCTTAAATACAAAATTTATACCCTTATTACTCTTAATATTTTTAATAATTGTACGAACATTTTTATATGTTCATAAACGCAATAATAAAGTTTCAACCGCAAACAATATAAAAAAATCAAACACTCACCGGCATCGATTCCCGTAATAATGAGGATTTCTAAATACCTGGCTTTCATGCAAGCAAAAAATTTCAATCCAAAAGCATTGAACTTCATCTTGGCAACAAAATTTTTGTAATAGAAATCCCAAAGCAAGCGGCTGACATCTTGACTATGACATTCCAATCAGACAAACACAATGTGTGCGATCACTATTATTTCTTGATACTAAAATTTCTTCGTAATACAAAAAAATGCGGTAAAAAAATTAGTTTCTTTGATCATAAGAACTACCTAAGATATTATTATCTCACTGTTAATGGATACTGTAGTTAAATAATCACGTTGATACGTTTACTTAACATTTTTGTCGTAGCAACAAAACCCGGCGAAAATATACTCACTACGTATTTTCTTTTAAAAATACCCCACACCCATAAACGACCATACTTTAACACCGACCCAAATACCAATTCCTAAACACCAGTTGGCACATAAATAAGCCAATATTTTTATCAACTCTTTCTGTTATCGCTACATTGATGAAAATGGCCGAGTTATCTATCGTTCCTATGAATATACAAGAACAGGTGACCTGTCCGAAACGCCACCTCGTGACACTTTTCACACGTGTAATATTAACCTAATAATTTTTATAAATGGATACAGATCGCTACAAATTAGACAACACAAGTGACTTTTTTATAGCGTATTTTAAGACGTTTACTTCCTAGAACAAATTTATAGTATTTGATACAATTGAAAATATTCTTAAGATAAATTCAAAAAGAATTAAATAGTAATAACGTTTATTTTTTTTACGAAATTGTTCCTGCTAATATTATAATGTAAACTAATGAAATCAGATGCCACAGAACTGTAACAAATAGAAACGACTTCAAAAGTTAATACCTTAGAATTTATATTTGATAGGAGTTAATGTTTTAGTAAGATAAATATACAAAATGATGTGATAAGGGAACACGAGAGGTCATTGAACCCCAAATTCTAAAACTGAATTCCACCAAAATATAATAGAATCCGGAAATAAATTCAATTTTCCATAAATTCATGATTACACCCTGTAGAATACAACCGTATCTTATTCATAAAAGTGCCGTGCATAAAATATAAATAATCACCCTGTATGATATAGGCGTATTGTAAATAAATAGCAAGTAACGTTAGTCGTATATGTAAAAATAATTAATTGTAAGATACCGTAAAACGCATGAAATTCAAACATAAAAATCGATCGTTTTAAAATTAACATTTATTTTACTTATTAATCATCTATACATTTTTGATAAAAATGCACTTGACTTGCTGTAAATAGCGTAAAAGAGTATTAGCTTTAAGCTTTCAGTTTAAGAAACTACCATCAATTTTATTTAAAACCCCTTTTGCATTAAAACCAAATAAAGTTTCAATTAATTACCTCGTGGATAACAGCAATTCAATTTAAATAGAAAATTTTCTAGAACATAATAGAACGAGTCACCGGTATTTAAAAATACGTCAAATTCATATAAACTCATTAACAAATAAACATTTTATTCCTAGAAGCGGCCCGATCATTGAGAAAATGTGCAAAATCTCGGGCATAACTGATAAAAAGAATTTATGATTTTAACATTAGTATGCGACTACAATAATAGTATATGTGAGACAGGACATAGAAAGCGTTACGGATAACTGGAATCAGATAATTAGGTAATAAATTGCCGCTAATTAGTTTTCCGAGAACCTTGCATCATTATGTTCGACATTTATCTAATAGGCTTCTGGAAACAAATAAATTTCTATATAAAGAAGCGTTTATCAAATAAAAATTCATTCATTTATTCATTAGATTTCAAGAAATTCGTTCCGTAATTTGATTCAAGCGGAAAATGTTATTTTAAGTCGCAAGCGGTTGCCTGCGGAAATAGTATTTGAGTATGCAGTATGCACATTGTCATCTAATTGTGGCGAGGTTGCAAAAAGTAACTTACAACGAAAAATGAAAATTATTAATTGCAAGAGGGAAAGTTCTTCAACATAATGCTATTTTTAAAGATCTTATAAATAATCGAAAGAAAGATTTAACCAAAAAAGTACTTTGGTAATTCCTTTTTGAAATGAGAATTCCAATATGGTGAATCTTTTAAGCTGATTTGACGTCAAATATAAATAAGAAGATATTTTATTACGAGGACTTTTTGTACATTATGGAAGTATCACGTTTAGATTTATTTTTAACTGATTTATATTTAATGTAAGGTATAATAATAAGTATTAATCATATAATAATTTTATATAAAGGGTTGTACCAGAAGAATTTGTGATCAGAGTTTACAATACCCTGACTTTTCAATAGATTATCTGTCAAAGATTTTTTTCGGCCAAAACAAATTTTACAAGCATGGAAATAATCATAACCAGGTAAACCATCTTCAAAAGAATAAGTTTAATTCTGTTAATTTAAAATAAGGTAAGCAACAATTTTTATTTGTAATCAATACTTCTTAGAAATTATTTTATGTTTAAAAGAAACGATGTTGTAAATGTTCTAAATGCCTTTGTATGACAGAGAGAATATTTAATACTTTAAAAATGCTTTGTAATATTGCTGTGTTTCATTTCATTTTGAAAAACTCCGTTAGTTCCATTGAGCTAGCCAGGCAATTAGAAAGGAAGGTAAGTGAATAATTTCAAGTTAAACAAATTGCTGTGTATCTGTATCACAGCACGCTTTTAATAACGCCTCAAAGCGAGGCCTTATCACAGCAATCTTTTAGCAGCACCTCAATGCACAGTCATTTTCTTATCACCTTTTAGTATCCACCAATGCAGCCATTTTCATATCACTTTTAGTGACTCTCATCGGGCCTTTGTCACAGCACTTTTAGCGACGCTCCAACGTGGCGCTTACACATCAATATATATATATATATATATATATATATATATATATATATATATATATATATATATATATATATATATATATATAGTGCTATGATAATAGGATAATTTATGGGTATATTGAGTCATAAGGGTCGTACGCTACATGTAAATATCACTAAAGTTTAGAAAACTAAACAATTTTATCATAAAATAGAAGTAACTCGACAATTATGCAAAAAGCTAATATAAAGCACTCTGTATATAAATCACAACTAACTTTAAATTATGAAAGGTATCTCATTCTTCAAAAATCAAATCATATTAAGTAAGATAAATAACTTGTGCGTCATATAATGCATTTTAAATTAAATATACAAGCATAAACTTGAAAATAAATACGCAGGAATAACATTTTAAACGCATCGAATTTTATTGAAATAAATACGCAATTAGTGAAAGAAAATAGCCTGGCATATTAGCTATAAAAGAATTCAATTCACAACATTAACGCATAAAATAAATAAACGCATTCAAGTACGTCATCATAGAAATTTGACTACGTGATCTGTACATCGTAAATTCATATAAAATCCAACAGGTTTTGAAGTACTAAACAACAAAACAGACGTTTGGTTACGTGATAAATTAAACGGGAAAATTTGAATAAATACAAGAAACAAGTGGACGTGACTTGAAGAAAGTTCAAATTTTGATATTCAAAGGAATACACGATACAAATTAGATGCCTACGTGAAGAAATGCATCACTTCGACACGAGTTCTGATGGTAACGTTATAGAAAATCTGAAGGCTGCAAGATAGGGCAATGTACAACGCCTCAATTAACAATGTACGCTTGGAAAACGAACGGTACCGGTGAAAGGAGGTGCCTTTATATAGAACACGGACTTGGTAAACAATCAGTCTTTCTTCGATCAAGGCACAATTTATAACAGTTCAAAGTATAATATCATGCGGAGTGAAAATAGTAGAAATTAAATAATTATTGAATGAAAGTCGTGATATAAAAATTTTAAAAGAATAATTCTAGTGCCGATCTACGATAAAAGATGCCGTTAACTTCGAAACACGTAAGTTAGACTTATTAATTAAACCTAATTCTAAGATTACTCTAATGAATTATAAGTAACTACTATTGAACTAATTTAAGAAACGCATTTAAATAATTGCTCTAGGGAAGATATATAATTAGGCAGTGGTTTACAGAAGCATATGAGCATTTAAGGGAGAAATTAATCAAACTAAAGGTTAGACTGGGTGAGCTGTATCACCGTAAACAAGACAGTTTAAGAAGCAGCTTCGAAAATAAGCTTTTCAAGTGAAACAGGTTCCACCGGGGGGTTTTAAAAATGATATAAATACACGAACAATGATATTAAAGCTCTCTTTCCATTTAGATCTGAATACGTGCTTAGATCTACAACGTAATCATAGTAAATGCTCTTACGGTAATCAATTATTGTGTGTTCAGTAAAGTTGCATATAACATCCTGTTTAAAAATTATGAGAGCTGTAGTAACGTACCGCATGTTATAAAAGTGATATTGCACGAGTTGGTGCTTGTTTAGATAAAAGGTGCAGTTACTACAACGAAGCTATTAAATAAAGAGATGATATTTGGGGTAAGCAAAGATGAAAGCGTAATTTGTATGCATGAAATATTTGGTATGGAGTGCTACGTTTGAGACAAAACTAAAATCTGGGGAGAAGAACAGTAGTAGTAGCGGAGATTTGGATGGTGGGGATCTGTAGATTCTGGCATCATCGTAGTAGATGGACACAACGACGAGAGTTTCTGGTAACCATCTTCAGCGGTGACGAGGAACAAAGGTGACTTCAGGTAACAAACTTTAAACTTCTGTTTTTGTATAAACATTTGTGTTGATATTTTTGTGTTTGTGTTTGACGTATTGGTGGCGTATTTAGTACCATAAAACTTGTTTAAAAAAAAACATGTGCTGGAAAATTAATTTTGATTATTAAAAAAGGGTTTATTGATGATATATAAAGGTTTATTCACGCTATAAATTGTTGTTGTAAAAAGTAAACGGGTCTTTAAATTTGTTTTCAATAAAATGCAAGGTTTAAAAAGCATTTAACGAAACTGGGTTATAATGAGCTCAAAATAGACCAGAATAAAGTCAAACTAGGGTTGTATGTGGGGCCTATCTACTCGTATCATATAGAATTTGTTAAAATATATTAAAAACCAATATATATATATATATATATATACATAGTTAATTATATGTATTTGTTTTAGTAATTGTGTGTGTACTTTTTATTTTTCTGCTATAGGAATTTATCAACTGAAAGCTTGATGACTTGTATACTTCTGTACAACATAAGCAACCCATCGATTTATATGAACATTAGGCAAGTTTACACTACCATATGGAGTAGAGTTGAACAAATAAGCTTTCCTGATTTCACTGAACTACTTTAGTTGGAAACAAACTCATTAAAATATTTTTAAAAAATTGTAGCGGAGGAGAAATATAGCAAGGAGGAAGCAGATGAAGATTAAGTGTTTCTGCTATCTCTTGTTTCCGAAATTAGAAAGTTACCGTGGACAGAAGGTTGAAGTTTCGATCCAATGTACTAAGAATAATTGGTCAAACTCAAAGTCTGCAACGATGGCAACCGATAGATATTCCTGCTTGTCCACATGGTGCACACCATACGTTTTGCCTTTCCATACAATCCCACAAAGTATTTGCACCAGCATATACTTATGAAGTTTGATACAGGTATTTGTTTAATTTTAATCAGAATGATGCATTCAACTTGAATTTAATTAGTAATAAATAATACGAACGTATCTCTATTAAGGTTTCATTATTCCGTTTTTACATTTAACAACTTAAGTTTTAAATGCAAGTTTTAATTTTATTTATTTATTTACCGTAAAAACATTGTGCTTAACTTTAAGGACAAGTTTACATTTAAAAAAGTAGTTCAGTAAGATAACCTACCTTAAAGTAACTACTAGTTTCTATTCCGGTGGAATACATCATTTCAGCTGCGTATTGACACCACATATGTCTTCTTTTGTATAACTTAAAAGCTCATAAACGACGACTTCGACATGCAAAGTAATTAAAAAGTTTATTACTTTTCGTACAAAGTTCTTCGAATGCAGTATGGTATTCTCTTGATGCTAATATAGAATGTATGTACATGCTCCTAACTTTTTGCTTCTTCTTTTTTAATCAACAAAGCGAGAAGTAGCACGGTTTCGTTCGTTGACATTTTCCAAATAAACGAAAAATTGCGATTCTTTTGCGGTGGCGTGCCTCTAGTGGCTGATACTTTGTTTGCGGCAACCGGTTGCGATACAGGTTGCTCACCACATGTTTCTTAGTGCCCTATTACACTAGATAACTAGTAGCGAGCAACTTATGTCGCCACCAGTTGCCGGTATCATCCACCGTGGAAAAAGTATCAGCAACATAGTGACGCGACACCGCAAACGGTTCATTTACAGAATGTGAACAAACGGAACTGTGCTACTCCTTGCTCTGTTAATAAAAAAGAGAAAGTGGAACGTTAAGAAAATGCACATACATCGTATGTTAGCATCAACAGAATATAAGGGATTGGATTACTCTTTATTCGAAGAACTATGTGCTGATGATAGTAAATTTTTTAATTACTTCCACATGCCAAAGTCGTCGTTTTTTGAGCAGTTAGATCTTCAATATTAAATTTACTCTCTACCAATCTAGATAATCGCAACATTTCGTCTGGTTTACCAGCATCGCTATGATTTAAGCGCTCTTTCGACATTTTATTACAATAAAGAATCTAATGACAGTACACGTGCATGTGACGTAGAGCGTATACGGGCTGCGCGAGTTAAGGTTCATGGCTTCGAGCGGTCCTTTTTAAAAAGACTTCTTGAACTTTAACACATTTATTTAATTTTTAAAACAGAATTGAACAATGAAATTTTAACAATCTTGAATAATTAGTCTAAGTTGAAAATTATTTACTAATTGTACAAGTAAGCTATCTACGAACTGCAATGTGAAAGCTGAACGTTTGATAAACTGACTGGGAGTGGAGCTCCCGGGCCTTTTATAATCTCCCTACCCTCTCACAGTTCTGTGAGAACTTGCAGACCTAATGTCTGCTTACACTTGACTCTATTCATAATACATAGTTGCTATCTTAAATCTATTCATAACTACTTTGTTGCGAGCTTACTTCTGCGTAATCTCGGTACGTGACTGTCTACGACCGTCTGTGACCTGACATCTGCAGTGTCACTTATCCTTGTGCTACTTTGTAGCGGTTCCGTTCCCATAAACGTTAATAAACTGAATTAAATTGTAATAAATTGTCCTTCATGACATTGTTGCACATTTCCTAATATTTCTAATAACTTCTTAAGTATTAGTTTATTTTGTATATATCAAATAAGAGATTACATAACTCGCGCTTAACCAAAAATGTCGCAAACTTGTTGCCTAGTCTAATAGTTTCCATAAGGAAAAACGCTCCTACACAAATTTGCGCCACAAAAAGTTGCCAAGAAGTTGCCGATCCCGTCCACTGGTGGGACACTAAATTTCTGTGTTGACACTAGTTGCTCTAGTGTAATAGATTCCACATACCGTAATGTTGCTCGACAATAAGTTGCCCGCCACAAATTGCCTAGTGTAATAGGGCACTTGATGTAACAGAGCTTTAAGAAAGCAATTGACCTCATCTGTCTATAACCATCCAGATTCGATTTCCATCTAAGTCAACACTTCTTAAAGAAAACTATACCTAGCAGCAAAATTTCTCCTCTTTAGTTGAAATTGCAAATATATTTTATGGAGATACACTTTTAAAATTTTGTGTAATATTTTTCAAACCATGGTGTATGGTATCTGTAATCATTACGATGTTATGTTCACGCTGTTGATTCGAAGTGGAGGTTAGTGGTTATGTTTTGATTTTCATGAAAAGGTTCTACAATATGGACCTCACTCACGGTTGGTTGGTTTTCTTAGAAAGTCATTTAAAATTCTTGTGCTAATAAAATTCTAGGACACCTTTATTTGACAGGGTCCTGGTATCAAACCTATTTTCGTACAAAATCTTCATAATCCATCAATATAACTTTTGTCGTTTTTGTAATCACATTGAACCAAACCAATTTTTATTTGCAGGTTCATATTCTTACGTTAAAATCGTTTGAATTTACGTCCACATGTGTGTTTAGTTTGAGAAAATTGCAATAAATTGTGCTGAGTTTGTTTGACTTTTGCATCACAGTTGTTCCGATTCTTTTGTTAGTTCCATAGATACGGGAAAATTCAATTACTAAAGCAACTACATTTCATTTTTTTGCTATGATTTCTTAAAACTTTATGTATATATAGCGTGTGATCCTTACATTAGATAATTCTATCGTTACGTTTATTTTCAGCGTAAATTAATTCTAATCATTTTCAACTCAAACCCCTTTTGCTTCTACAACAAAAATTAATTCTGTAAATTTAAAATAACTTGGCCGTTGTTAATTCATTTATCTGTTGTATAAATTCGATTTATATTGTTAAACCCTTCCGCTACTTAATAATCAATACTCTTTCTCTGAATTCCATAACGTAAAATTTTCGGTATAATTAGATAGGCGATAACGTTGTTCCAAGTAACCGATAATTAATTTTTATGTGTTTCCCATTGAAAGAATTCGTCGAATTAGAGCTACGTATTATTTCAATAAACTCAGGTTTTCCAGTTTTGAAGCCTTAACAACGATATTAATGTGAGCTCTGGTTCTTGGTTAAACGAAATGAATATTCACTTGTCGTTCAACTTACAAGACAGCAACATCCTATTCTGATTTTCTTCGTTTTGTTCGGTGTAAACACTTCGAGCACGTCCTACAGCGTGGTGAGTAATTAGGGTTCTTATAAAATGGTATGTTTTGACAACAATAAATTAATCGCTACTTGTAATTACTCTAGCTTTCTTCCGGTGGCCTTAAAGTCACGATGAAGAGCCGTCCCTGCTTGTAATGGGAGGCCAAAGACGTTCTTTATGGGTGTAGGCTCCCCTATCCGTTGCTGTGGACCAACTACTGGCTCAAACCCGACGTCATTAACTTTAGGGCAAGTGTTGTTTTTTGTCTTCTGTAATTACATTGGGGCCATATTGATTGGGAGTTGGCTATGCAAGTACATGCATTTCCAAATGTAACTCGTCTATACAAAATTTAGTGAACTATTTTGAGATTTATTACCGTTATACTGAGAACTATCTTTGGTATTTATTGCCGTTATAGTGAGACGTACTGTTCGGTTTCATATAACTAAAAAAATATACTAATTAAGGAAATGAAAATGAGTTAAGGACTTGCTGACACCGTTGAAAATGTTCTGCCATTCTTATGTATAGATTGCGTTTTAGATTTACTATACTGATTTAGAGATGTTGATTTTAGAGGGGAACTTTTGCTTAGTTTCTTATTTTTGGTTGAACCTTAATCTAGGGAGTAACCTAAAACCGGCAGCTCACCATGTAAAGATGATCTTTTGTTCTATATTTTTTTGCTAGGGTTACTACGTACATATTTTGTTTAATTATAGGTTTCTTTTTTGATAGGTTTTGTTTTTAAGTATAAATGCGTGAGTGTATATTTGTTTCTATTTTTATTTCAGAACTCCCTTAATTTTTTTTTTGTATAATACCCCGCCCCATCGCCGATTGAGCCCGGTCATACTTTTTTTGGTTTTTTTTTGTAGGCTACGTCACATTCACGTAGCACTATGTATGCGAAGAACGTTTAAAATTAAAGAATCGAAAACTTATTCAATCTTTCTTAATAATAATATATTATTCAACAAACGAGTTGTGATATCCAATGCTTATTCGGAAAGTTTGGGCCGCGAACCCGCTAAGACGAGTGCCGTAATCCGAATAAATAATGATCATAACTCACGAGTGGTATATACTATTCTTTTCCCACTACTTCACGAATCTTTTTTATCAGATATTTATTTTCTAAGCGTGTAAACTAATATCACAAACTCTAATAAGCAAAAATTTATTTGTCAAAGTGTAACAGCCTGCTTCGCATAATACAAATATTCTACCTCGTGAATTATGAAAAATGGAGGTTTGTACGGGTTTGTCAGAGGCGTTACATAATGATCATATCCCACGACCTGGATGCTTCTGATTGATTAAAGGTGTTGAATTGTAGATTCATCTATGCCTGCAGAATAATGAGAACTATTATTGATTCATTTTTAAATGCCTAAACAGAACATTACTGGCCAGTCGTGGGAAAAATATTTTTCCCACGACTATCCAGTAATGCATTTCTTACGCATTTAAAAGTGGGTCAATAATAGTACTTATTATTTTGTAGATGTATAGGAATTCATAATCCAACACCTTTAGCCAATCAGTAACATCCAGATCGTAAATTATGATCATAATCCAACACTTCTGACCAATCAATACAAATCTTCATTCTTCATAATCCGCGAAGTATAATTTTCGCATCATGCAAAGTAGACTGTTACACTTTGACAAATAAATTTTGCTTGTCAGTGTTTAGGATATTAGTTAAAACGTTTAGAAAACATAGAGTAACTTTCAGAGTGTTAACTTAATAGGAAAATTTGTCCGGTCGCTATAAAAATCTATCTCACTTCATTATGTAGATTGAAGGATGATACTATCTTTATCCTTCAATATGTAAAGTGTACTGAGAGGGCGCAAAACGCAATCATAAATTTTACAGATTTCTAGATAATTTCCGGCACGCAACTGTCAGGTGACAGCTATCGGTGTTTAGAAAGTTGAATCAGCTTATAAACAAAATGGATCCTGCTGTTTGTTACGTTTTTGTGTTTATATTTAATGTTTATGTTAATTTTTTCGTTTATGTTTGTTATTGTTTCGTTTATGTATATGTTATTCTTTAGTGTAGTTTGTTGTATGGAACTAAATAACAGCGCCTTAATATTTTCCCTAGAAAAGTGCGTTTAAATTTAACTGCAAGTTATATTTTTGACCATTAAAAATTTTATATGAACTAACAACGTTTTATTTTTATAGTTGAATTGGTAAGTATACATTATCATTGATTTTACATCACTATTAAAAGGTTTGTAACTCTTTACTAAATTTGGAATTTTTGGTGAACGGTTAGACACCTAAACCATGTAATGTTATTCATTCTAAGTATTGCTTGTTTTTAAATATAAATTTGTCAAATATGCAATAATTTTTAAAATATGTATATGTCTTTACAGATTAATTTTATATAATGGTTTTCTGTTCGGTATGTGGAAATGCTGACGCAGAAGTCGAGCGCATGCATAATTTACTTCAAAATCTCAAAAAGTTAGTGTTTTTTGTATTTAAATCGCTATATATAAGTAGTTGAATTCTTTTGTAGATAGAAATTGTGCCTGGAAGCAGTAGGCGTACACTATAATGGGGACTCATTACACACCTCTTCTATTTGTAGCCAACACTTCATAAATCCTTTATTATATCTGTGTTCGATAAGCAATGGATGTAAAAAAACCTGCATTGGGATTTTCTCCAGATTGCTCATCAAGTGCAAATTTTCGATAGCTGAGTGGACTGTTGTGTGAAAGGTGAAAACCAAATTGATAATAACAATAATAAATGCTGAGGTTTTACAATTTCGACAACATAAAAATGCAATAAATCGGAACAGTGTAAACACTTACCCAAAACTTGCAGAGAAGTTCTTCAATGTTGCGTAGCACAAAAAAATGAGTCCCGTAAAGGGAATACAGGTACGAACCGCAAATGTGGCGCACAAGGCCGTACATCTACCATACGTTACAAAGTATCAAACACGACTCGTTTTATTTTTATTGTTGTAGATAATAGGACGGGTATTATCTTTCACGTGTATGCACAGTTTTGATAAAACCGCCTAACATCGTCAAAAGAGGAAACCTCATATATTTCTAACATACCCTCACTCAAAATGATAATTTTGTTTAAATGCAAGCAAAAGGAAAAAAAAGGAAGAATGTAACTAAAACATCGTTTGCTAAACATAAAAAAAAAGTAAACTGAATAATGTGCTAATGTAACTATTGAGGAGGGAGCGGTACGACTTTGCCAACAGTGCGCACCTTTTCACCAGAAGGTGTCCTAAGTCGTACAACTCTGACAACTCCCTCATCCCCCGGTATCAGCTGTACTATTTTTGCTAAAAGCCAACAAGTAGGGGGTAGGGATTCAGGAGTATAGTAAAAAACAATGTCGCCCATCTGTAACTTTTGTGCGGGCGTAGTCCATTTTGGTCTATGCTGAAGACTGTGAAGGTATTCTTTTGACCAGCGCCGCCAAAACGACTGAACTAATTGTTGGGCAAGCTGCCAGCGATTAAGTCTGTTAACGGGAACTTTAGTCAAGTCAATTTCAGCTCTGGATAAAATGGGACCACCGGTCAAAAAATGTGCTGGAGTAAGGGCATCGATTACCCCTCGTCCAGTGAAGCAGAAAGTGTACAAAAGAGACGAGAATTTAAAATGCCTTCAATCCTCGTAATAGTAGTGATAAATTCTTCAAGGGAGAGGGCAGCGTTATCTACTATTCGTTTTAAGTGGTATTTTGCGCTTTTGATCCCAGCCTCCCATAACCCGCCAAAATGGGGTGCGTAGGGAGGATTAAAGCACCACTTTATACCTCTACTGGCTAAATAATGGGCGACATCCGGATTAGAAATATCAAAAAATCTAGAAATTTCGGATATTTCACGAGCGGCGCCACGAAAATTACTACCTTGGTCTGAATAAACGTTGGTCGGTAATCCGCGTTGTGAAATAAATCGATCTAAAGAAGCAAGGCAAGCCTATGTGGTCAGTGCCGTAACCACCTCGATATGAATGGCGCCAGATACCATACATATAAATAATGCTATGTACACTTTATTGTATCTAGCGGTGCGTAGCAAAGAGAATTTTACATTAAACGGACCCGCAAAATCCAGGCCAGTATGGGTAAAGCATTTCCCGGGCTCCAAACGATAAAGGGGTAGGTCGGCTATAGGAGGTTGAATTGGTTCTGCTTTAAATCTATAACAAATAAGGCAACGGAAAATCCTACTTCTAATTAATAGTCTAATAGACGGAATCCAATAAATTCTGTTTATTAGTGAGTGTACCAAACGAATATCTCCGTGACCGGAATAAATATGATAATAATCACATAGCAATGTAGCTAGTCGACTTTCTTTAGGAACTAAGTAAGGGTGTTTAGTCATACTTGGGAGGCTTGAATGGCGCAAACGGCCCCCCACCATGATAAAACCCATGGGAGAAAGAAAAGGTGACACCGCACGAAGTTTTTTTGTGCTCGTTTGGCCCTTTTCTAAAAGTAAAAAATCAGTATGAAAGTACTCGTGTTGAGTGATTCTAATAATGAAAAGAAGGGCATCGTGGTATTCAGAAGCAGTTAGATGACCAGTAAGCGACCGAAACGTGCATACTCGAGCAAGACAGTTATGTTTAAATCTTAAAACATAAGCAAATATTCTTTGCACTTTCAATAAACTAGAAAAACGCTGTAAAACTTGTGTGAATTGTTCCACTTCATCTGTGGTCAGTAGAACACATTCAGAAAGCTGAATCGATTCATCAAGATCGACCGTGAAATTAGTCTTGGGCCAATTTGTATAATTGGTATACATAAAATTAGGACCATTCCACCAAATACTACAATTTACGACTTCGGGCGGCATCAAATCGCGACTAGCAGGATCAGCCGGGTTATCCGCGCTAGGGACATATCTCCAAGTAGCAGTGGGTTGGTTTTCGTGAATTTGAACAACTCTATTGGCAATGAATGTTTTTAATTTACATAGAGGACTACGAATCCACGACAACCTATTAGTAGAATCGCTGAAACAAATCGGGTTTAACAAACGAAAATTATCAAAAACCAAAGCAGTATGTTTCATTCATTTAGATAAGAGGCAAGCAGCGCCTAGTTTAAGACGCGGAATAGTCCACGTGTTGAGCGGAGCAACACGTGTTTTCGAAGCTATTAAATGAATAAAAATTTTATCGTCAATTTCTATTCTTAAATATACAACCGCGGCCATACCAAGTGCACCTGCGTCGGAAAACCCTACAATACGAGCTTGTATATCACCTGGTTTCCAAATACAGCGAGGTATGGTTATATTTTCAAGAAAGCGCAATTCTAATTGTATTTGTTGCCACTTTTGAAGTATTTCGCAAGGAAGATCATCGTCCCAACCTATTTTTAATATCCATAATTGTTGAATAAGGGACTTAAGAACGAAAGTAAATGGACTAATATAACCATTCATGTCGTATGTTCGAGCAATACGAGAAAGAATTCCCCTTTTTGTGGGCGTGTCCACAACATGTTGAATTTTGCATTTCAGAACATCTGTTTGAACGTCCCAGCAAAGACCCAAAACTTTTAAAATAGGTGAATCAATATTCGTATCGGGTAAGGCTAAAATATTGTTATTAGAAGCACTAACTACGGATGTATTAGAGCTTGTCCATTTGCCAAGTTTGAATCCGCCCAACCATAATAAATCAGTTAATTCTGATTTGAGAAGTAGTGCTTCTTCTACAGTATCAGCACCTGTCAAAATATCGTCCACGTATGTGGACATAGCAAGAGCATTAGGGGCCCGTGGGTAGCAACCGCCCTCATTCTCTAACAATTGTTTTAAAACGCGAAGAGCAAGAAACGGGCTACAGGTAGCACCATCACACGAGTATGTTCCTATTCGGTTAAGGGATCACTTGGATTAAACCGCCAGAAAATACGTAAGAATTTTCTGTCATCGGGATGAATTAATATGGAACGAAACATTTGTCGAATGTCACATGTTAGTGCAATTTTATATAAAAATCTGGGTCAGCTAATTGCAGCGCCGAAAATTGCTGTTTAAGCTGAACCGGTGACGTTGCTGTAGGTAGCTCAGCGGTAATGCGAAGCAAGACTACAGCTTGAAAATTAAGGTAAGCGCCATGGCTTAGCGACGAAATTTTACACTCAACAAGACCCGCCTACATTGTCTAACACGGATTCTCCCACCCCGCGTATCTCAAGAGGGCATTTTTTACGTTTCAAACCTAGTCTGTTTGCCAAAGAAGCAGTAATGAAATTGGATTGGGACCCGGTGTCTAAAACTAGGCGACAACGATGCCAATTATTATCGCAAGATAAAATCCATACTTGTGCTGTGGCTAAAAGCGCAACAGTTCTCTTTTCATTAGCAATAGAATGAACCAAAGAAATAGGGGCAGAGGGGTTTCCTCTAAACTATTCGAATTACTGGGAACTAAACTGTTATCCTTATCAGGGTGTGACGCAGTGGGTCCACACTGTACGATTGTAGCTTCGTTAAAATGCAGTAGTGAATTATGCTTTTTGCTACCGCAATGACGGCATTGATATTTGGATCGACATGAAGCAACATTATGTGGCACTAAACACGCGTAACATCTGCGTAGTTGCTTCACTTTTTCATGTCTATCTTTAAGCGAAAGTGCCAATAACTGTGGACAATTAATAAATTTATGGTTTTCGTTGCAAGCAGGACAAAAAATTATCGCTGCTTTGGGTGCGATAACATTAATTTGTTGTGTAGCCATAGCTATACGTTTATCGCTTGCTTCAAAATAGCGTGAAATAGATTTTTTAGGTGCGTTAGGAATATTTTTAACGAACAATCAGTACTACTTCCAATCATTGCGGAGATTGAACATTTGTTACGCAAAAAATGCAATAGGTCCTCAAATGAAAAAAATTCTTGTTCTAAATAATCCTTTTCAAATTCTTGTCGCGTTTTTTAATCTAACAACTCCAAAGAAAAATATAAAAATATGTAATTGGACAAATGGTTTAATTTCATGTCCATTAGTGCAGAAACGTTAGCCTGTAACGTTTCACACAAGTTACTGAGGTAATGTTCCGAATCAATTTTTAGTTTAGACAATGAAAATATTTTTGACAGATAATGATTGGCGATTAAACGTTTGTTCGTGTAACGTTGAACAAGAAAATTATAAGCTATCAAATAATTTTCTGGTAAGAATCGTACGCTTTGAACTACTTTCAAAAGCGCATTTTCAAGATAAGAAATCAAGTATGTAAATTTTTCAATATTCGATAAGGATTTGTTATTGTGAATTAAGCTATCATAAAGTGATTTGAAAGAGGAGAATTGTTCGGGTTTACCATGAAACTTATCAATTCTTATTTCAGGCAAATGTATATTTGACTGTTTACCGACGGTATTAGGTGCGGTCATGTTTGGCGCTACTGATGAACTGTAGCAACGGACAAAATATTAAAATATATGGAATTAAAATTTGATTCCAGGGTTACGGTGTCTGTAGCCAAGGTTGCGTGAGTGTCAGATAACGATGCAAATTCATCAACAATTCCTAAAAATTCATTACGTGTTTCATCAATTTAAGTAACACGGACTTTGAATTGTTCGAGCTGTGTATGTAAATCCTTAATTAGATCATGGCAATCTTGTAAACGACGCCAATATCGTTCTTTACGATTAGTTAATTTTTTAAAGTAAGCGAGGATTTCCCTATCAGGTTCCATTTTAAGGAATTTAACAAATGTTAAGAATAAATCGCCAATTAGTAAGCTGATAAGGGAATTGTAAACAAACCTTGTAATGCAAGTGTTAAAATACGATTAGCACAAAATTCTAATTTTAATAGCAAACAATGTTTGTAATCACATAAATTATATAAATTATAAGTCTGTTAGCGAGGTCAATTAATTTTGACTACAAAATAAGAATTTAAACCCCCAATTTAATAATCAAAATTATTAAATCCCAGTTTTAAATCCAGCGATGTGAAGTGACCAAAACTTGTTCGATAAGCAATGGATGTAAAAAATCCTGCATTGAGATTTTCTCCAGATTGCTCATCAAGTGCAAATTTTCGATAGCTGAGTGGACTGTTGTGTGAAAGGTGAAAACCAAATTGATAATAACAATAATAAATGCTGAGGTTTTACAATTTCGACAATAAAAAAAATGCAATAAATCGGAACAGTGTAAACACTTACCCAACACTTGTCGAGAAGTTCTTCAATGTTGCGTCGCACAAAAAATTGAGAGTCCCGCGAAGGGAATACAGGCACGAATTGCAAAAATGTGGCGTACAAGGCCGTGCATCTACCATACGTTACGAAGTATCGAACACGACTCGTTTTATTTTATTGTTGTAGATAATAGGACGGGTATTATCTTTCACGTGTATGCACAGTTTCGATCAAAACCGCCTAATATCGTCAAAAGAGGAAACCTCATATATTTCTAACAATCTGCAATAACAAAATCTGTCTGTCGTATGGGTATCCCTTGGTTCTGTACTCGACGCAATCGTTCACATCAACATGCAAAGAAAAATTCCAAAGCGCTAGCACGTAAATTAAAAAAATTCCAGCATTTGTGATTTAAACATTAATATTCATTTCTGTGTAGAAACTGTACTCTTTTATTAGTTATCTATGATGCTAAAGCTAAAATACGTTAAGAAACATAAGGGAGTGACCAACTGTTTCTAAGCATGTAGTCTATATTATAAAATGTAGAATTATATTATATCATTCGCTGTTTTGCAAATTGTGTCTTTTAAAAAATAGTTTTGCATTAAAATATACAATGAAGACCACGTAGAATTATTTTTTATTAAATTTGTTCAACGCTAGAGTTTATCATTTGTAGTGTTAAAATTGACTGAGTAAAGTTGAAAACAACAAATTGTTGAAACTTCAAATACAACTCGAGACCAAATCACCATATGTAAAATTTTAATAATTAATATAAAAGGGAAACTAAAATTTTACATTGCATGGTGATTTGATCTTGAGTTGTATTTGAAGTTTCAAATAAATTACAGTATTTGAAATTCCTGCCAAATTCCGCGTCTAATAATTTGAATTAAAGCGTTTCCCGCCATTTCCTCCCACTGACATTTGTGGCACCTCCTCAGTACACTTTGAAATTGTGTAAGAAAGATGAAAGTATATAAAATTACTATCTCTTTCTCTCTCGCAGCGGATAAAAAATTAGCATTAAGTTGACTCTCTGAAGGTTACTCTGTTAGAAAATATCAGATAATGCAGAGTTGTGTAGTCATGGAAAAATTATAGTATTCTACTCGCAAGTTTTGGCCATTACTCATTCGGATTACGTCCTAATGTGCTCGCGGCACAAACCTTCCGAATGAGTAATGGCTATCATAACTCGATCGTTGAATAATATACTATAATCAAACTTTCATAATAAAGTATCTTAATTGTAAAATTGTAACAACAAAAAAGTGCGCAATTTTGTTTGAATTTGAATACGTCGATAGACTGTTCTGAAACGACTTCTACAAAAAAATTAAGCATTTTGAAATACTTCAAGGCTAATTTTTATAATTGTCGCTGATGGAATAATCTAACACATCCAATAGCTACATTTCATTACACATTTCATTATCAATTGTGTTTACAAAAGAAGGAAAGGACAATGTGTATCCTAGAACAAGATACTCCCTATATGGAAACGCAAATAGAGACAATTTTAGAAACTCTGAGTGGTTTAATACAAAAGAAAGATTAAGAAAAATACAAAACAAATCACAACAAACATACAGGGAGTATTTACAAATCAGGCATGGGTCTGAAATTTGTATTTATTTTAAACACCTAGACAATCTAAACCTAAAGCTATCGCACTCCAGAAATTCGCTCACGTTCTTAATAAAATCCAGAAACAACGACAATACCAAAAGGATTCAGAATCAAATTTGGTCAGACAAGCAATAAACTATCAAGGATTCTTAAAAGAGCAAGTTACAGTATGATGAAGGAAAGATTACAAAACCACCGACACATTATTTAAACAATATATTGAAGACATTATAAATTTCATACGAATAACGGTAACAAAAAACGATTTTGATAAAATTCTCGTTAGTGCAAAAACCTACTACGAATCGGAATTTTCCAAACCAGAAGAAATTCGCATAAGAAAATTTAATAATCTATTTATAGAGAAAAGTAACATCATCATCATTTTGTTTTCGACCTTACTTAAGGTCGGTTTGACGCAGCTCTAACTTCTTTTCTATTCTGTGTTAATCTAAAAAGCTCTACATACCCTTCACAACCTAAATTTCTAATAATTTGACTAATATAGTTTGGTCTAAGTCTTCCTATATCCTTCCTCCAACATGTTTACATGATTACCATTTATAAGGAAATCAAATATAACCTGGTTATCCGCTTCAAAAAAGGAAAAGTGTTAAATTATATGTTATGGTAAGGCTTAAGCAACGAAATGCTACCAACATGCCAGACCGCTAACTAATTGTGAGTTATGTCCTGGTGACAAAAAGGAAATCAGAAAAGTAACACGCAAACTAAAATGTTAAAAAGTAGCAACACCATGCTAAACACCGTCATAAATTTATCAAACAGAACTATTCACGACACAGAAAAACTAATTCTATCAAAAGGCCTAAACTTTGCAGTAGCACCAAAATCAATACTAACATTTGAAGTAATCAGCTGTATCGAGAAAACAGCAAACCAACTTGACGACGATCAAGCAAACGAATTTAGAGTACGATGCAAAATCAAAACAGAAAAGAATTACAAAATAATACTAAATGTAAATAATAACAAAATAAAAGCAATTCGCAATCTAAAAAACGATAACTCAACTATAATTCTACTTGGTGACAAAGGCAATGCAACAGTAGTAATGGATAAAACCAATTACAACGCATAAGTCAACGAACTGTTAAACACTGAGAATTACACTAGTTTAGAAACGGACCCAACAAAATCAATTGAAAATAAAATCTACAAAACTCTATATAAATTTAAAAATGAGTTCGAATACAAAGAATAAAGCAAACTGGTCCCACATTACAGTAAAACACCCCACTTTTACGGTCTACCAAAAATTCATAAAACATTCCTTTGAGACCTATCGTAAGCTCCATAGATTCAGCATGCCATAATTTAGCAAGATTTCTCGTAAAAATTATAAATCCATTAGTAGGCAAAACGAATTTTTTCACAAGAAACAAGTTTTTAGAAAAATTATCAAACATCAAAATTAAAAATACACACACAATGGTAAGTTTTGATTTACTAATTCTCTTCACAAATATCCCTATAAACAAAACACTTAATATTATTTTTAAAAAAAATACAAAAAGGTGACAACCTTAAAGAAAGAACAAAACTAAGTATATCATCGATCATGGAATTACTTGATGTATGCGTTAATACCACATATTTTCAAATAAATAACCAATTTTACAAACAGAACGTCGGAATGGCGATGGGAAGTCCACTATCGTCAATTTTTAGTAAGATATTCATGAAGGAATTCGAAAAAGATGTAATATTCACACAAGAATGGAAACCACTAATCTGGTGGAGATACGTAGATGATGTCTATGCTATTTGGTCTCGTAATACAGAACTGATTAAAAACTTTGTATCGTAGATTCAATTAACAAAATATAACCAACTATTAAATTCACTTATAAATTAGAACCACATGGAAACTTCCATTTTTAGATATTCTAGTTATCAAAAACGGCGCAACAATCAATACATCAGTATTCAGAAAACCAACACACACAAACAGATACTTAAACTTCAATTCAAATCATCCACACTGTGTCAAACGTGGAATTATCAAAACCATGTACGATAGAGAAAAACTAATATCAAACGAAGAAATTTTAAATAAAGAAAAAACCTAATCAAATGTACACTAATAAAAAACAAGTATCCTAAAAGAATAATAGAAGAAGAAATAAATAAAGTCCCAAAAAATAGAAAAGAAGGAAACAGAAACAACGATACGCATCAAAAAACGCTCTTAATACCATACACAAAAGGATTTTCCGAAAGAATTCAAAGAATAAGAAACCAATTTAAAATCAAAACAGTATTTGAGATCAACAATACACTAAAAACACAATTAACAAAAACAAAACCCAAAAACACAAAACAAAGTTCAAAAAACTGCATCTACAAAATACCGTGCGAATGATACAAATTTTACATAAGGGAAAGTTCCAGACTATTTGGAGTTAGATTAAAAAAACATAAATCATATATAAAAAATAGAAAATTTGAAAAATCCATGATTTACCAACATGCATGGGATTTCAGTCATAAAATAAAATGGGAGGACGCAAAAATTATTGACAAAGAGGAAAACCACCTAAAACGAAAAATCAAAGAAGCTGCTTATATAACCCCTACATAAAAATAACTACGTAGCAAACGAATCTGTGACTTTCAGTAAACAATGAATTCCATTGCTAAAAGAAATAAAAGAAATTATAAATGAAAATCAAATGCCCCTAATATCTGGGTAGCATTGCAAGCTTTTCCTGGGATGTCCTTGCGATATTAACATAAAATACAGCTAAAATACATGATTTCTATTTACACATACAATAACTAATTACATTACAATAGGCATATTAACTTGACAAATGTTCGAGTATTGGGGGATCTTGGTAGTCGCAAGGCTCTTAACTCACCTTCACATACCACTAAATATCATGGCAATAAGGTAATTTTCCTCTTTAAGATAAATATAAAAAATGGCTGCTTAAACCTTACGATAACGTAATTTCACACTTCCTTAATAACCATCCCTCAACCGTATAAATAGAAACATGTTAAAAAATGTTCCAATCATCAAGTTATCAAATTTATATAAAATTTAACTATATAAAAATTAATCAGTTGATTTCACCGTAAGCGTATTGGCTACCATAAAAATTCGCTCTCAGGGCGCAACACAAATTGAAAGTACTCATTCTTCAAAACTTAAAATTTTCATCTAATGTATTCAAATCAAAGATTAATAAATTAAAGTCACCTGCAACTTGTTTCATAAATGTCAAACTTGAAGTTTTTATTATTTTGACAACGATCCTAGGTCATGGATCGAAACGTAAATAGAGACAATTTTAAAAACTCTGAGTGGTTTAATACCCAAGAAAGATTAAGAAAAATACTAGAGCTTACTGCAAATGGTTTGGAAATCTACAGCTAAAGTTTTGACATTGAATAGTGATAAACGTGTATTTTGTGCACTAAAATCAAAAATCCTCTGCTTTCTGTATAACATTTAAAGAATAATTCCCCAATTTTAGACAAATAACTATTTATTGTTAGTTAGCATGCATCATCCAAAATAACACCCGCTTAAATAATCCATAAGTTTTTTATTGCGGCAAAGGATAATCATGTAATAAACGATGCGAATTCATATTAGTACTTACAACTTTTCTTTCAGCGAACACATCATCTTAAAGCAGGAAATGCTCAAAATAGACTCTGTATGTCTTTCCGTACGTGAACATACCTTCATCAATAATTAGCTTTGTACACATACGCGGTTCACTGAAATAAATGAAAGACGTTCCTCGAAGCAGAAAATGTTGAATGTTCCACCGTTTTGTGTTAAGGTTGGAAACAAACTGTATTTAGCATACACATAATTAACATTATATATTCTGCTCAAGTCTAATTGCAGAACCTTTGATATTTGACTTTGATGTGCAGAAAGTCCTGAAATACGTAACATTTATGTTTTAACGTAAAACTAAAGCTAAGGTATGAGTCAAAATTTCATAAACTTTTAAATAGGCAAAATAATATTTAGACTAGAGTGGAACTAAATATTGATGCCTCTAAGACTAACCTTTTGTCACTGCAATATTTAAAATTTTGTAATATTACTTGATACGGATTTTCGTAAACAATTCTAAACATTTTATTATGGTCCTTGACTATTTTCAATACTTCATTTGCTTTATTATAGCCTTTGTATATTGATGTCATCCTTTGAACATGTTTACTAGCAGTTTTAGCCAAATTCTTTCAAGCTCATATCACTAAACTGCAAAAGTTTCTAAAATTTATGACACACACTATCTCATATTCAATTAAGGTTCATCATCATTGGGTCTTCAGTCCTGAAACTGGTTAGACGCGTACCATCATTGTTTCCTATTCTGAACTAACCTACAAATTTCCCTGAAATATGCACAGTCTGCATCTATCACTATCTGATCTAGGTCTACATTCACATCTTTTTTCCTATCGCTGCTTGTCATATATCCCATACTATTCCCCAAAAATGCCTTAGAACGTATTCTGCCCTTCAATTTCTCATATTTTCACCCTAAAGATATCCTTGTTCCCTTACTGTTTCTATAACCTATTTGTTATTACCTTTGTCTGTCCATCCTAATACATCTAAAGCACGGCATTTCAAAGGTTGCTACTGTTCTTCTGTCTGCTTTTAAGACTGCTCGTATTTCGTAGGCATACTCTCTGTGCTGTGCTCCACACATACGCTTTCAACAACTTTTTGTTCTATGTTTGTTGTCTTTCATCATAGGCGCCGTTCTTTCTTGTTAAATGCAGTTCGCTCCCTTTCTATTGTTTTACAATTATATACTCTATTTCTTTGACATTCGGTGGTTGCGAAAAGGGGGTAAGCAGCCTGTGGCTGTCAAGTTCCCCCAGCACTTGAACATTTACTGATTTAATATTTTTTCCAATATATCTCTTCCCTCAGTCAACATTAGTTGCAGATATTTCACAACTAGTTGTTTATAATAATCATCAGATTTATCTGCGTTTATTTTTTCGTCATTGGGTTTCCCGTCTCAAAACTGGTTGGATATGTACCTCCGCTTATTTATATTCTGAGCTAGCCTATGCAACTATCTATGCAGCTAGCTAACCTACATAGTTCCCTGAAATTCTCACACAGCAATACAGCTCGGTTCCCCTTATATTGTTTTCTAATATTATGCCCAATTTAACTAAGATTTATTGAAGGGGGTTAAGCAACTTGTGGCTGACGAGATCTCCCAACACCTAGACATTTGCCGAAATAATAGTTTTCCAGTAAATGCTTTCACGCAATTACCATAATTCGAGAATATTGCCCATCCAATGCTTGTAGTTGCTTATAATAAATATCATGTTTAAGTGCAGTTACTTTCTTCGTCATTAATTTATCCATCCTGGGACTGGTTGGATGCGTACCTCCATTGATTTCTATTCTGAGCTAGCCTACACATTTCCCTGAAACTCCTACAACCTACATCTTTCACTATCTGTGTGCAGTAGTCTAACCTAGGTCTACCTCTTCTTCTCTTTTTTCCTATCTCTGCTTCTAGTATATTCCGCACTATTCTCTCATGCCGTAGTATGTGGCCTATCATCCTATCTCTCCTATTTTTACCGTTTTCCACATATTTCTTTCTTCCCCTATCATTTTTAGTACTTCTTCGTTCTTAACTTTGTCTGTACATGTTATCTTTATCATACGTCTGTAGCACCACATTTCAAAGGCTTCTACCTTTTTCTTGTCTGCTTCTCCTACTGTCCAGGTTTCATAGCCGTACTGTGCTGTGCCCCATATATGTTTTAAGCAATCGCTTCCTTGTTTCTTTGTTTGTTGTCTTTCAACACAGTAGTTGCTTTTTCTTGTTAAATGTAGCACGACCTTGTGCTAATCTTTGTTTTATATCTTTTGTGCTTTTCCTATCTTGCGTTATTTGGCTTCCTAGGTAGCAGAAATCCTTAACCTCTTGTAAGTTCGTGTTACATATTTGTATTCTTGTTTTTGATTTATTTTTCCCTCCTTTGCATACTAGTACTTTAGTTTTACTTTTGTTAATTTTCATACCGTATCTCTCTGTTAGAACCGTTTCCATTTCATTGAGAGCAGCTTCTAACTCTTCCTTGCTAGATGCTAATGCCGCTATATCATCTGCAAATCTAAGCATATCAATTTTTTGTCGCTGCATAGTAATTCCAAATGTCTTCCTGCATTTGACAGTATTCATTGCCTCTTCTATGTATAATTAGTGGGGATAAGGAACATCCCTGTCTCACCCCTTTCCTGATGTTTACTTCTCTACGTTCTTGCTCTAATTCTATTACTCCTGTTTGCTCTTTGTATAAGCTATGTACTATCCGTCTATCCCTATAACTCATTTCAATCTTTTTGATTATTTCGAACATTTTTTTCAATTTTACATTGTCAAATGCTTTTTCCAGATCTACAAACCCTATATACACGCTTTCCCCTTTTTCTATTGTTTTCTCCAATATCACCCTCAGAGCTAAGATAGCCTCCCGTGTTCCCCTGTTTCGCCTAAACCCAAATTGGTCTTCTCCTAGTATTTCTTCAGCCCGTTTTTCCATTCGTCTTTGTACAATTCTAGTTAATATTTTTCATACGTGTGCTGTCAAACTTATTGTTCGAAAATTTTCACATCTATCTGCGCCTTTCTTTTTTGGTATAGTTACTATGAAGTTTTGTTTGAAATCTTTGGGTACCTCGCCTGTTTCATACATATAGCATACAAGTTGGAAGAAACGTTCTGTTACTGCTTGATTAGCGGCTTTTAGAGTCTCCGCTTGCACCTTATCTGTACCCGGCGCCTTACCATTTTTCAGACTCTTTAATGCTAATTCAAATTTATCTCTAAGTATAGGATATTCCAAGTCATTATTTTCAATGTCTGATTCCTGTTCTAATGCAGTTAGTTCCTCTCCTGCATATAAATTCCCTATATATTCTTGTCATCTACCCACTTTCTCTACATTTTCTATAATGACATTTCCTCCCGTGTCCCTTATATTTTTGCTATACGGTTTTATATCCCTAAAATTGATTCTAATTAGTTTGTATGCTTCATCTGTTTTCCTACTTCCATCTTAGTTTGTACGTCTTTGCACTTTTCATCAATCCATTGTTCATTAGCTTTCCTGCATTTTCGTTTTTTTTCCATTAAATTTAGAATATCCTTTGTTATCCATGGTTTCTTATTTTCTTTTTGTGTATACCCCAGAATATTTCTGGATGCCATGTCGAGGCTGGATTTAATGTTATTCCATTCGGTTTCTACTTCCTTAGTATCAGATATTTTCCCGATATATTTGAGCAATTCATTTGACCTTTTTTCGAATATTTCTTAAATATCTTTCTGTTTTAGTTTCTGTAGGTTCAAGTGCCTTTTTCCGTTTTTTTTTTCCAAATTTTTAAGTTTAAGTGCGGCCTTCATAATTACGATGTTGTGGTCAGTGTCTATATCTGCTTCTGGGTAGCTTCTACAGTCTTTTACTTGATTCCTAAAACGTTGTCTAACAAGAATGTAATCTATTTGATATTTTCCTATATCTCCTGGCATCTTCCACGTTTATCGTCTTCTAGCATGACGTTGAAATAACGTGTTTGTAATGATTAAATTGTTCTTGTCGCAAAATTCTACCACTATTTCCTCTGTCGTTTCTAGTGCCTAAACCAAATAAACCTACTATCGCTCCTTCCCTACCCTCACCTACCACTGCATTAAAATCCCCCATAATTATTAAATTTTCATGTCCTTTTACGTGTTTTAATATGTCTTCGATATCTTTGTAGATCGCTTCTACCCCTTCGTCACTGTAGCTAGAGGTGGGCATGTATACTTGTATTATTACTGTGTTTACCGGTTTAGATTCCAATCTAACCATGAGTATTCTTTCGTTCTTTTGTAAGTAATTTTCTACATAGTATCTGGATAAGTATCCCCACACCCAAATTTCCCTCCTCTGCTCCTGTATGAATTACCCTGAATTCTCCACTCCAAAAATTCCCCCGCCTCTGGCCACCGAACTTCGCTGATCCCTACTATGTCTAGTGATAACCTATTCATTTCGATTTTTAGGTTCTCTAGCTTACCTTGCTTCATACTTCTAACATTCCACGCTCCGACCCGCAGAATGTTCCCGACTCTTATTTTTAACTTTCCGATAGCATCCTCCGAAGTAGTCCCCTCCCGGAGATCCGAATGGGGGACTATTTTAACTCCGAAATCTTTTACCCCAGAGAATGCCATCATGTTTGTAACAATTTAAGTACGCTGTGTACTTGGGAGGTAATGTGGTGGTTTCCCGTTGCCTTCCACATCGCGGTAGTGTGTCTTAGACTGCCATACCGACCCCTATGGTCTCTGCCAATCTAAGTACCGAAAGAGCCGTTGCCCTCTTTCGGGGACCTATCTACGTCTGGTTCCTCACTAACGATCCTACTACTTTGGTTGGACCTGTAGTTTGGTTCTTTAGCTTATTAGAACACGCAAACCATTTCAACTGTTCTAGTAATCTAGAACTTCGGCAAGGTGCAGGTTCATTCGAAATGGCAATTAAAGTTAACCTAACTTTATTTCTTGCGGCAATGGCACTTGTAAGCGGTTCCGTGATGTAGTTGGTATGTGCGTGACTACTACGCCCAAGATCCCAGTTCGAATCCCAACACGGTCCGTTTGAAAAATGTTAGGCGAGCATTTTTCAACGAAAATACACTCTCGCTCGGATGAGAGGTAAAATGGAGGTCCCGTGTGTGACTGTTGTCACGCACGTTAAAGATCCTACCTTGCTTGGAACAGCTAGGGTTCGACAAAGTTCCAAATTTTCCAGGTAAAAAAACTCGTTTCCTTGCCAATGTAGTACATTCGGGTGGAGCATTGGAAAATCACATGTAAGGCAATGGCACTTGTAAGCGGCTCCGTGGCGTAGTTGGTAAGTGTGTGACTACTACGCCCAAGGTCCTGGGTTCGAATCCCGACACGGTCCGCTTGAAAAATTTTAGGCGAGCATTTTTCACAAAAATATGCCCTCGTTTGGATGAGAGGTAAAATGGAGGTCACTTGTGTGAGCGTTGTCAGGCACGTTAAAGATCCCTACCTTGCTTGAAACAGTAAGGCTTTGGCAAAATTCCAAATTTTCCAGGTAAAGAAAAACTCGCTTCCTAGCCAATGTAGTACTTTCGGGTGAAGCATTGGAAAATTACATGTGAGGCAATGGTACTTGAAGCAACAGAAAAATACTTAACCTTAGGTAGCTATGTTTAATAAGATCAAGGAACGTATTTTTTTAATATCTTCAGAGGTACAACGACGTAGTTGCAGGAATCCCCGACCGAGACAACATTCACAGCTAAAACAAACTAATAATTACAAATATTAGTAATTCCACAATTACCAGCTGGATTTGAAATGATTATTTAGGCTTGCATAAAAGTTTAAATTATTATTCCATCTTATTCTCATGCATATATTTCTGTGTAATTTGTAGGTTAGAATTGATTATTTGACAAGGTAGTACAAGCCGCCGCATTTAAATACAACTTAGTAAAAATTTAAGACATTTAGGACATTTTGAATACTCACGGGAGAATGTAATACTGTCAAAACCAACAAAAAACTAGAGATTTGGATAGCGAAGTGAAAATGAGTTGGATCTATGTATAACAGCGAAGCGTATGGACACAACGACGAGGGTTTTGGAACACATCTTCATAGGTAACGATGGAAAAAGCTTACTCCAGGTAATGAAATTAATTTCTTGCTTTTGCTTGAACATTTGTGCTGGTATTTTGTGCTTGAGTAATTTGACTTATTGGGGGGTGTATTTTATTACCATAAAAACTCATTTAAAGAGGTATATGTAAAGGACAATTGATATTTATTATTAAAAATGTTAACAAATGACATAAAAATTTTGTTGTAAGGAGTAAACGGGTCTTTAGCTTTATTTTAAACAAAAATTCTAGGTTTAAAAGCATTTAGAGTAACTGGGTTTTACTGAGCTCAAAATAGACCAGATTAAAAATCAATTTAGGGTTGCACGACGGGCCCATCTACTCGTCTAAAATAAAATTGTTGAAATAAATAGTAATCATAAAATTTTAAAAGGTTTAAGGATTGAGATAGTAACATTTTATGAAATTGTGTATATACAAATGTGTAAATATTTTCTTGCTAATGGAAACTTTTTAATATGTGTAAATAAAAAAGTTGTTAGTCTTGTTGCATTATTTGAGTGGTAATTTCATTTGACTGTATATGTGAGAAAGAATGAACTTAGAAGAAGCAAATTTTACAGCTAGCCGGAGTGTGCAGAAATAAGGAGGCGTTCCAAAGGTATTCAGAGGTATCGGTTTTTTATTTTTTTTTGAAAAACTTTATGACGACCCATACGTCTTTAGGGAAATCCACTGCAATATATATATATATATATATATATATATATATATATTACTCATATTTAGACCAGGGTAGAAAATTAAATAATCAAATCAAATAATTTTAATTACCGTGTATAAGGAATTTCATTAAATAATACGCTTTATTAAAACCTTGAAGCATAAATAAACTCGGTCGTTTCAGTAAAATAAGAAATTTAAATTATCTATAAGACGCTTTACATCAAAAGAAGCAGTATTGAAAAGCGCAGTGGATAATTTAATTATTCCTAAACAAATGGAAATTACGTGCAAAATTTATATTAATGAACCCTAGTTTAAGTAACCGGTAGTAAAACAAAGTGTACATATAATAATTAATATTTAAGGTGTATTCGCTAAAAAAATGAAAAGGATGGAAATCAATTTTAATTGGAGTTAATTAAACCGTTAATAACATATAATAAGCATAAAAGGCTTGTGAAAACCCAATAATAGTCAAATCGTAGGAAGGTTATTTAAAATGTTACGTTTGAACACCCCTGCGTGTTTTTAAAAGGCAATTTCAAGTTAATTTGTTTGGATAAACATGTTGATTCTAAGGATATTGGAAACGATCAGATGCTTTAGCAGGAAATACAGAACACCTGCGTATTTTTAAAAAAGCTCATTCTGCGTAAATTTGGCAAATAATTAATGTTTCAAAGAATCTTGGAGAAACCGGGGCTTAATATTCACGAGAATGTGCGATACGGGGTTATTAAACCAAGATAACAGTCCGCGTGGACTAAAATATAATCGATAATGAAGAGTGTCAAGTTGCACCAATACGAACAGGTTAGAAAAGGAAAAAGAAAATGCGTCAAGCAAAGACACATATTGTAAAAGGGCGGGATTTAAGCAACGTCAAGGGGCTGCGATTGGTTAAAAATAGGATGCATATATCAGAGGTAGAACAACAATTTCTGTATAAAAGTAATTAGTTTTTCTCGGACAACTTTGCGGGCCGTGTTGAAATTTTCTGAGATCTCAATGGGGTGAGGACTAAATTCATAAAAATCGACGTGCAGGCTACAGACTGGGAACGTAGAATGAGGAATTCGTTGGAATTACCCGTTTTAGGGAACAAAGCGACGTGTCGGCTATTCGCTATATATACAGGCGGGAATATGTGTTTCTCTTAGACTCTTAGACTTTCGACGATTCGATGCGTTAAAAGCTCGTGCATCCGCGACTTGATATTAAACAGTGCATTTTAGTTTGATTAAATAATTTAAAGTGTGCTAGTATATTTTAGTGACTCAAAATAGTTGGTTATTTTACGTGCTAACATGAATGTACTTCAGTGCACTTAGATACAAGGTAATAAAAGTTTATTATCACGGTACCAATTAGTAAAATTTACAACGACAAATGTATACCCAAAAGTAGGCAGTTTTGGCGTATATTGGTAATATTGGTAAAGGAAGTATGAATTTCTTTGCTATTTTGCGGGGTGTTAATGACTAAATGGTTCGTAAATGTGTCTGCATCCACTGAACCAGAGGCAGATATACACAGATGAGTTCCGGAAAAGCCTAGAAACAACTTTAAATTAATGGTGATGGAGAACATTTTAAAGCGTTGACAACTTGAAGCTGTAAATAGAATCCGGTTGGAATGGTGTGATTTACAAAAGGGACGATTACACTGAAGCTACGAGGACAATAACCTTCAGGTAAATTGTACTATTTTGTTTGACATTTTTGTGTGTATTGAATGACTTTATAATTGATTTACTTTAAATGGACATTAGTGGAATTTTTCTAACCATAAAATTTAATTTTAAGATGAAATTTGCTTGTTTAAGTAAAAGGGGTATTTTGTTTTGATGTTCGGGAATAGGATGAAACTTTGGGTAGGTCTTTGAGCTCAATTAGACAAACCTGGTTAATTAACGTAAAGGGTGGTAGATGCTCCTTTATACTCAGACTCCGGTCTGCTTATATTGTTATATTAATTAGTAGGCATCCAACAAGGACTTTAATTTTGGATGCACAGTAAAATAAATAAAATTAATCCGGAAATTCTTTTAAAACTGAATTTTATGTTCAAATTTAATTTGAAAATTTAATGTATTCTGAATATTGATGTAAATAGAGTTAACGTTGATGTTTGTGGTAGGAATGTGTTGTTTAATTTTTATGATTGAGAATGGAAGTTATCTAGAAGAGCAGCCGAGGCGATTAACAGAAGGAATCAACGGACCAGGTGATTTATAAGGTTTCAGCATTCTTGACGCCCAAACTGTGGGGCTCGAATGTTTTTTTTTTTAACCAGTACCTAGAGATATGAGAGGAATCACAGCAAAATATATATATATATATATATATATATATATATATATATATGTATATTATTGTGATACTGTAACAATTCCCTATGCGCCTTTTTTTGTGAATTAAAAAGGGAAAAATTTTAATCTGTCAATTTTTAATTTTTAATGTATAATTTTAATTGCGTCGACTACCTCAGTTTTGAATTACGCACAGAGTTTGCCACAATGCGACAAACAAAGAATTTAAATCTACCTTCTGCCGCTCCTAACCATTTTAATCTTTAAACTAAAACACCATTAAGCACAAATTATTATAATGTTCTCAAAAATATTTACAACGTATGAAAAACGTTAAAAATTCTTTAACTAGAATTTTCTTTTAATAACTGAATAAAAATTTACATAATTATCATTCTCAAAGATGATCAAAAAAGCCAGCAAAATTACTATTATTCTTAATTATTAACTGAATCCTGATGAACGTTCATTAAGCCTCTTTTACTATTTACGTAATTTACAACGTATACTCAAAAAAAATAAATCTTGCCGACCCCTCACATAAATAATCATGAAAGCAGTTTTTCTAGTATTTAAATTAGTAATATTCAATTAAATGTTAAATGTTAAATGATTCAGTATAGCAATGTACAATGAAATATCCACAAATAAAATAATAAAATAATAAATATTCAGATTGGGTAACCTGTTGCATCGCCTTAAACACACTAGCGTCTTCCATTAAACTTCTTGACCATTTATCATTGAAGTAAAAGCTTGTTGCATTTCCTCATTTGTTCCAGTAATAGTCATTTATCAACGCTTCAGTTTCCGTATTCATTTAGAGTTGTTTCCAGTAATTATAAACTTGTCTTCAGTGATTATTTAGACTTTCAGTTACTTACGCTTTTTTTATTTAAGGATAAAACGACAAACTCATCAATTTTCCATTTTCAATGGTATTATTTTACACTTCATAATTACTCACTTTACGTGGATATTTTTGTTTTCAGAGACGTGAACTATGCTTTACTTCATGATGAACTGATTTGTTTACAAATCTGGTCATATTTAAATGCACCGTCTATCTATTGACAAGCGCAAAGTTCGTTGTTTGTGTTAAGACTATCATACCAGGTTTTCGGATATCCCATGGTATTATTATCGTATATTAGCATCAACGTGTTACTCTTGTCACGTACTATTTCGAGTTAATAGCATTGATTTCCTTGGATTTTCATACTTCTAGATAAGTAAACCATTGTTTGTTCAAATAAATTTGGTGAACTGTGATTTTAATTACCATGCCTTGTTTGTTTCTAATAAATCAGCTGTAAATTTTAATTTCTATTCACGTAGACTTAATACAATGTATGCCTTAAATTATATGCGTTTGCTATCTTACGCATTTTTAAATCTTATTGTTTCAATTAGGATTCCTGACGTAATAATGTTGCGTTATCCATGCGTGTCGCGTTTCAGCTTACAATTATGTTATTTAACGACTTGCGGATTTATTTTATGCAAATAAATCTCTTGAGATATTTTTCATTAACTAAATTAATTATGATTATGATTTATATACAGGGCCTTGTCATTTACTTTCTAGTTTAAATATCGTTTTTCTTGTTTTCTTCTGAAAACTGTGTCATTTTCTGAGCCCTTATGTACTTTATATTTAGTGCGCTATACTATTGGTTCTAACTACCCCTAAATGACCATATTAACACAGCAATATATATATATATATATATATATATATATATTACTGTGTTTGTTTATTTTGAATCGAGCCTCACGAATTGGGCGTCAAAATTATGCCATGGAACTCGGGTATGATTCTTACCAACTATAAATTATTTTCGAAATTTTTATAAAATTTTTAGATTTGACAATAAACAAATTTTCAAAAATTAACTAATTCAACAAAAAATTATCCTTACCCGTTTTTCTCTCTTCCTCAGTTGAACGACCTTCTTCAACTGCTTCCGGCTAGCTCATTCGGATCTCCTCTTGGGTATCTAGATTCACATGCATATTCTCAATCATACACACACACTAGCAATAACACCTCAAATACAACCAACATACAAGCTTTTATTTATAACTATTTACAAATGAAATGCAATATAGTCCATATTCCATTGATCACGGTACACTTCAGAAAAACCTTATTTTATAATGTCCAGTATTTTATTTTCAAATGAAATAAACACATAAATTGCACCCGGAGTAAATGGTCCTTGAATAATGCCTTCGCTAAAATTCCTTCTTTATAATTTATTTATTCATTTTACTCTAACTAAACTCTGGGGTAGGGTGAGCTCAGAATAACCCAGCTAATTATGCATTGGCATACTTTTAAAACAAATAATAAAGCAAAGCCATGTACTCTTCACAAAAATTTCACGTTCTGATGGAACGTTTAAAAGCTTTATAGACACTTTTAACTTTCTAGTTAAATACCATAATAAAGTTGTTACACGTATTAAGTTCAATACGTAATTAATACATACTACCTTGAAATTTCACTCTCATACTTTCTCCCAATATTCACAGTTTAAAAAGTCACAATTCAAATCGTTACCTGGAAATTTAGAGTAGATCTCTGCTTTGCGGATGATGCCGTCTATTTCTTCGATCCGTTCTGCAGGTCGTTTCTAGCTGTTACTAGAAAAACTCCATCCAAATCGAACTGCAAGCGCGGCCTCCCCGGTGTAACCAATTCCAAATTCCATTTAAAAATTATTTCTTTATTAATTAGATGCTTCAAACCACGTTACTTAATGTCCCGACACGAGTTGATTATAATTATAGATGATATCTCTATTAAAATGTAATTTCGGCACACTTAACCGCGTATTTAATTAAGAGACTATCACCTTGTAATATAATTTAACTGATTTAGTAATACTTACGACTCGTGATACTTAGATACGTTGTTTGGAGCGATCGAAAACTTAAGAGCCTTCACCACGTTCTCTAAAAGCATTTATACACTCGAATGTAACCTCCCATAGCTGCTTAACGCAAAATCCTCTGTTAACACCACACATTCTTGCAATTTTGCACTCAACTCCATTTTCAAATCCGCGAATTTCAATACTTCGTTATAAAATTTTAAGAATATCACGCTACACTATCCTTGTGTTTGTTTCAAATCAAACTAACATATCGACCAATCGTAGACTTAATGACGCTTCACAAATCCCTCCTATCTTATTAGTGTCTCTTACTTATGCGGTTACTCTGTCCCTTTCTACCCTGGTCTGAGTGGTACAAAATCGATATTCTTGACTATCTGCTTTCTAAACACACGTGGAGTGGCGACGTAACTTCAAATAACTCCTGTTTAGTATTTCATGCTAAAACATTCAACCGTTTCCAATATACGTAGAATCTGCATGTTTATCTACTCAAATTTATTAGAACTTGCCATTTAAAGTTTGCAGGTGTTCGATCGCAACGAACGTTTTAAATACAATTCTCCGAGCTTCGTTTCATGGTATTTTAACCCTCCTGATATATCCGTTTGTTAGCAACGCGTTTCACCTCGGGTTTTTACAGGCTTTTATGCTTATTATATATCAATAATTGTTCAATTAACTCCAATTAAATTAATAAATGCATGGCATTGGCTTCTGCCATTTAATCCCTTGCAAAGCTATTACATTTTTAATTATTATTTGTACAATTTGATTAATACCCATTACTTAAAAATTGAATTAATTAATATAAATTTCGCACGTACTTTCTGTTTGTTCCTTTATACAGGGTGTTTTGAAATTGCTTCTTTTATTTTATTTTTAACCCTTTAAAACCACTATAATATATTATATATATATATAAAATACTCATATTTAGACCAGGGTAGAAAATTAAATAATCACATCAAATAATTTTAATCACCGTGTATAATGAATATTATTAGATAATACGCTTTATTAAAACCATGAAGCATAAATAAATTCGGTCGTTTCAGTAAAAATAAGAGATTTAAATCATGTACAAGACGCTTTATATCAAAAGAAACAGTATTAAAAAGCTCTGCGTGTAATTTAATTATTCCTAGTAAAGAAACAAAGAGAAATTACGTGCAAAATTTATATTAATTAACTCTATTTCAAGTAACCGGTATTAAACAAAACGTACAGATAATAATTGAATATTTAATTAGGATTCACTAAAAATTAAAGGGTATTATTTTTAATTGAAGTTAATTGAATCGTTAGTAACAGATAATATCTATAGAAACTTGTAAAACCCAATAAAATACCATGTAATAAATGCTCTGAGAATTAATAGTATGTTTGAACACCTGCGTATTTTTAAAAAAGCTCATTCTACGTAAATTTTGCAGATAACAAAGGGTTTCAGAGAATGTTGGAGAAACCGACATTTAATATTCACGGGAAGACTAGATACGGGGTTATTTAACCCAGATAACACTCCACATGGACTAAAATAATCGATAATAAAGAATATCAATTTGCATCAATAAGAACAGGTTAGATAGAGACAGATAATATGCGCAAGACCGAGACACATATAGTAAAAGGCGTGAGTAGAGCAACGTCATGGGGTTGCGATTGGTTGAAAGTAAAAGGCAAAATTTGAGAGGTAAAAATAACATTTCGGTATAGAAGTCAATTAGTTATTTCCAGACATTGCGTGCCGTGTTGAAATTTCTGAATTTAACTGGGGCGAGTACAAAATTCGTAAAAACCGACGCGCGAGCTACGGAATGGGAAACGAGCATGCGAAATTCTTTAGAACTGGCCGTTTTGGGGACTCGACCGACAGACGGGCTAACTTCTATATATACCCAGGGGAATATGAACAAGCTCTCTTACATCCGCGACTTGATTCAATACGTTAAACAGTGCATTTTAGTTTGATAGAATAATTTAAAGTTTACTCGTATATTTTGGTGATTTAAAACAGTTTGTTATTTACGTGCTAACATGAATGTACTTAAGTGCACTTAGATACAAGGTAATAAAGTTAGTATCACTGTACTAATTAGTCAAAATTTACAACGACAAATGAATACCCATTAGTAGGCAGTTTTGGCGTATATTGGTGAAAGAAGTATGAATTTCTTTGCTATTTTTCGGGGGTGTTAATGATTAAATGGTTTATAAATGTGTCTGGATCCACAAAACAAGGGTCAGATATACACAGATGAGTTCCGGAAAAGCCCAGAAACAACTTTAAATAAATGGTGATGGAGAAAATTTGAAAAGCGTTGAGAATCAGATGCTGTAAATATAACCCAGTTGGAATGGTGTGATTAACTAAAGGGACGATGTACATTGAAGCTACGAGTGCAGTAACCTTCAGGTAATTTATACTATTTTGTTTGAACTTTGATATTTTTGTGTGTTGAATTACTTTATAATTGATTTACTTTAAATGGACATTAGTGAAATTGTACTAACCATAAAATTTCAATGTTAAGATGAAATTTGCTTGTTTAAGTAGAAAGGGGTATTTAGTATTGATGTTCTGGATTATGATGAAAATTTGGGTATGTCTTTGAGCTCAATTAGACGAACCTGGTTAATTAACGTAAAGGGTGGTAGATGCTCCTTTGTACTCAGACTCCGGTCTGCATATATTGTTATATTAATTAGTAGGCATCCAACAAGGACTTTAATTCAGGATGCTTTGTTGTTCGATTTTTGATGTTTTGGTGTGTGTTGAATAACTTTATAATTTGTTTACTTAAAATAGACAGTAGTGAATTTGTACAAACAACAAAATTTTAATTTTAAGGTGAAATTTTCTTGTTTAAGTAGAAAGGAGTATTTAGTATTTATGTTCTTGATTATGATGAAAATTTGGGTTTGTCTTAGAGCTCAATTAGACGAACCTGTTTAATTAACGTAAAGGGGTGGAAGATGCTCCCTTTTATTCAGACTCAGGTCTGCACATATTGTAAATTAATTAGTATGCATCCTACCAGGACTTTAATTCTGGATGCAAATTAAAACTGATGGCAAATTTAAACTTGAAATTTTATGATACTGATATTTATGCTGAAATTTAAATTTGAAATTTTAATGTATTATGAATATTGATGTAAATAGAGTTAACGTTGATGTTTGTGGTAGGAATGTGTTTTTTTTTTATGAATGAGGATGAAAGTTTTAACTATGTGAGCAGCCGAGGCGAAAAGAGTAAAGAGGCGATTAACAGAAGAAAGTCAACGGACTAGTTAATTTAGGAGGTTTCACAGCATTCTTGACGCCCAATCTGTGGGGCTCGATTGGAAAACCTTAGTTTAAGATTAATGGAGAGGCTTTTTGTACATTTCACAGCAATATATATATATATATATATATATATATACATTATTATTTATTATATATATATATATATATATATATATTGCTGTGAAATGTACAAAAGCCTCCATTAATCTTAAACTAAGGTTTTCCAATCGAGCCCAAGATTGGGCGTCAAGAATGCTGTGAAACCTCCTAAATTAACTGGTCCGTTGACTTTCTTCTGTTAATCGCCTTTACTCTTTTCGCCTCGGCTGCTCACCTAGTTAAAACTTTCATCCTCATTCATAAAACACATTCCTACCACAAACATCAACGTTAACTCTATTTACATCAATATTCATAATACATTAAAATTTCAAATTTAAATTTCAGCATAAATATCAGTATCATAAAATTTCAAGTTTAAATTTGCCATCAGTTTTAATTTGCATCCAGAATTAAAGTCCTGGTAGGATGCAACCTAATTAATTTACAATATGTGCAGACCTAAGTCTGAATAAAAGGGAGCATCTTCCACCCCTTTACGTTAATTAAACAGGTTCGTCTAATTGAGCTCTAAGACAAACCCAAATTTTCATCATAATCAAGAACATAAATACTAAATACTCCTTTCTACTTAAACAAGAAAATTTCACCTTAAAATTAAAATTTTGTTGTTTGTACAAATTCACTACTGTCTATTTTAAGTAAACAAATTATAAAGTTATTCAACACACACCAAAACATCAAAAATCGAACAACAAAGCATAAGTTACCTGAAGGTTAATGCACTCGTGGCTCCAATGTACATCGTCCTTTGTTAATCACACCATTCCAACTGGGTTATGTTTACGGCTTCTGATTCTAAACGCTTTTAAAATTTTCTACACCACCATTCATCTAAAATTGTTTCAGGGCTTCTCAGGACTCATCTAAGTATATCAACATCTTGTTTTGTGGATCCAATCACGATTACGAATACCATTTAATTATTAACACCCCCGAAAAATAGCAAAGAAATTCATACTTCTTTCACGCTATACGCCAAAACTGCCTACTTTTGTTTATTCATTTATCGTTACAATTTCGATAGTTGTTACAGTAATACTCGTAAATATAACTAGACGTTATTACCTTGTATCTTCTTTTCTAAGTGCACTAAATAACTTTCATCGTAGTACGTAAAGAGCAAACTGTTTTAACGTATTTAATAATTACAAAATATACGAGCAAACTCTTTAAAGTATTGTATCAAAGTCGAAAATCTAAGAAAGCCCCACTCCTATCAACACGGGTTTATATAATCGCTTGCCCGTGCGTCGGTTTTGTCCCGCAAACGGACAATTTCCAGAATTTCACATACTCTGTTCCCATCTCGACCGCCCGGCACGCGGTTCTACAAAATTTGCACACGCGCCAGTTGAAAATCTCAGAAATTTTCCACACGGCACGCAACGTCTGAGAACAAATTAATTTTGTATAGAAATGTTATTTTTTACACCTCTCATGTCTACCTCTTATTTTCAACCAATCGCAACCCAGTGACGTTGCTCAACCCACGCCTTTAATTATCCGTGTCTCTGTCTTGCGCATATTATCCGTCTCTATCTACCCTGTTCTGAGTGGTACAAATCGATATTCTTTAGTATCGGTTATTTCAATCCACGTGGACTGTTAAATAACCCACTTTATTAGCATTTCCCATGAATATTAAGCGACGGTTTCTCCAACATTCTCTGTAACCATTTGTTATCTGCAAAATTTACGCAGAACGAGACTTTTAAAAATACGCAGGTGTTCAATCGTCCTACTTCTAAATAACACTTCTACGATTTGAATATTATTGGGTTTTACAAGCTTTTATACATATTATATGTTACTAATGGTTCAATTAACTTCAATTAAAATAATACCCTTTAATTTTTAGTGAATCCTAATTAAATATTTAATTATTATTTGTACATTTTGTTTAATACTCGTTACTTAAACTTGAATTAATTAATATAAATTTTGCAGGTAATTTCCATTTGTTTCTTTACTTGGAATAATTAAATTACACGTTGAGCATTTTAATTCTGCTTCTTTTTATAGAAAGCGTCTTGTAAATAATTTAAATCCCTTATTTTTAATGAAACGAATGAACTTTTATGCTCCACTGTTTTTTAATAAAGCGTATTATCTAATAAAATTCCTTATACACGGTGATTAAAATTATTTGATGTAATTAATTAATTTTCTACCTTGGTCTAAATTTGAGTAATATATATATATATATATATATATATATATATATATATACATAGCAGTATATACGATGTATAAATAAACACCCACTTTACGAAGAATCGAAAAAAAGAGTTTTTAACTATACAAAGCAAGCTAGTAATTTGCATAGCCATAAATGAAAGAATTTGTTTGTTTCATAAAGGGAATAAACATTTATCTACTAGTTTCGATTTTACTGGATCTCATCAGAATGAAGTGGTTTATAACCCTTATGAAACAAACAAAAACAATAGGCAAAAATAACTTCGAAAGAACTTCTGTAAGATGGCAAAAGTAAAATAAGAACGCCATCAGGTGAGTATTCACTAGTATTAGACTAGTCAAGTACGGAAGTAAATTCGAAATTAAGTTGATATTTCATAGATGGCCATAACAAATACGTTTCACCTGTGGGCTTTTTCGATAATTGCATTTACTTTAATATTATTTTTACTTTGATCCTTACATCTCTAAGGTATTACGCCGAGCGTCGCCAAGGAACAGTGTGTTTTATTTTTGCAAAATTCCTGCATTTAGCACATCGAACGAGTCCAAAGGTGAAACGTATTTGTTATGGCCATCTATGAAATATCGACCTAATTTCGAGTTTACTTCTGTACTTGACTAATCTAATACTAGTGGATATTCACATGATGGCGTTCTTATTTTACTCTCGTCATCTTACAGAAGTTTTTTCGAAGTTGTTTTTTCTTATTGTTTTTGTTTGTTTCATAAGGGTTGTAAACCACTTTATCTTGATGAGATCCAGTGAGATCAAAACTAGTCGATGAATGTTTATTTCCTTTATCAAACAAACAAATTCTTTCATTTATGGCTATGCAAATTACTAGCTTGCTTTGTATAGTTAAAAACTCTCTTTTTCGATTTTTCGTAAAGTGGGTGTTTATTTATACATCGTATATACTGCTATATATATATATATATATATATATATATATATATTATTGTGATTTTATTTCCGATCTTCGATGTTATTGATCAATATATCAAAAGATGTTAAGTACGGTGTTTATATACACAACCGGGCTCAGCATTAATAAATAAGAAACAACGTTATTATAACAAAGTTTTACTGTAGTTTTTAAAGTTTTCAAGATACGGATAAAATTGCAAGATTAATCAAAACAAAATGCTACAAAATAGACATGTGCTTTTCATGAGCCGCGTTAACACAACTTGGCTGTATTAAAATAATACTCATCATGATTAATGACAAAATCTAAGCGCGATCGATACGAAACAACCTCGCACCACAAACTCGCGTTCCCAAACGTACATCCTTCTAACCTATTGGTCCCTTCACCCCCTCTTACATTCTAACACAAATATTCCACTGCTAATCATGAGCGTACCTGTCACGATACATATAGCTAAAGTGGAAATCGTAAGAGAAGGTAATATCAGTCACAGGATCTCAGTCGATAGAGCGTTTGGGCATCAACTGAAAGTTTAAAAAGTTCAAATCCCGTCTGTGACTTTATATTGCCTTCTATCGATTACCATCTCAACTTGATATGAATTAAAATTTGCTTAAAAACTTAAATTATTAAGTATTCATAATGGAATTGACTAAATTGTAGGGAAAACTAATATTTAGCTCACAGCCTTTTTATTACTAAATATCAACAGTTCTTTTGGTTTATTAATTTTCATTTATCAGCACATCAAAAATAGGGGAATCCGTAAATTTTGTCATATTTCTACTGACATTTCGATTCGCCTTGATTACAGTCGTCCCTATAGTAGAGGACAAAGAATACTATTATAGTAAGCTTGCTTATCGTAAAAGGCGATTAAAAGGCGCAGCGAGGGGCAGCAACCTTGCCGGCTAAACGATATTGAAGGAGAGCAGGTTGGTCTCAATAATTTACAAAGTTATTGGGGGTTGGCCGTGACAGATACGGCTTTTTGCTAAAATCTTTAAAAACTGCGTTGTGGAAAGATATGGGAACCTACCACAATATTTCCCAAGTATGCGTAGACCAAAACCACGAAATATGTATGATGGAGAGCTCACAAGTAAAATTCTTATCCGGAAGTAAAATCCCCCCCGCCCCATTCTGATCTCCGGGAGGGACTACTTGACGTTCGTCATCGTAAGAATTTAAAACAACCGTTCGATTTAGTGATAGGACTTGGAATGTAAAGTCATTACTTAGAGTAGATGAGTTAACGAACTTATTAGTCGAAATGAGAAAAGGAAAGCTGGACATTTTAGGTATTAGTGAGGTGAGATGGCCAGATAGTAATGACTTTTGGAAAGATAATTATAGATTAATTACAAATTCTTCAACTAATGGACAGGCAGGGGTAGGAATAGTGTTAGGTAAAAGATCAGGACGTAAAGTTAAAGAGTACTTACAATTTAGTGATAGAATAATTATGGTTAGATTGAGTACTAACCCCACACACTGTTTTAATACAGGATTACATGCCAACAACTCAGTACGAAGATGAGGAAGAAGAAAAGTTATACGAGGAAATACATAGTATAGTGAGAAAAGTAAAGGGGCGATTTTAATGCGTCAGTGGGAGAAAGTAGTGAGGGAAAAATGGTAGGAAAATTAGGGTATAGCAGAGGAAATGATAGAGAAAGAAGATTAGTTGAGTTTTGCCAGGAACGTAGATTAGTAACTGTAAACACCCTATTTAAACAACATGTTAGGAGAAGATATACCTGGAAAACGCCAGGTGATAGGGATAGATACCAAATAGATTATATTTTAGTTAAACAGAGATTTAGAAACCAAGTTGAAAACTATCGTAGTTATCCAGCGGCTAACATAGATAGCGATCTAGGTAAACTTAATGATAGTGAGGTATAAGAGGAATATAAACAAGTATTAGATACTAAGATCAAAGAGAGAGCTATAGGAGGGAACGTAGAAAATAGATGAAAAGAAATAAAAAGGGCTGTACATGTTACAGCAACACAGACTATATGTAAGAAAAAAGCAGAAGCAAGAAAACCCTGGGTAACAAAAAAGGTATTAAATTTAATAGAGAATAGAAAAAAACTTGAACCTTTTAGAGAATTGGACAGTGAAAGTAAGCAAAAATATAATGGAGTTAGAAATAAAATAATACATGAGTGTAGAAAAGCTAGAAATAAATAGATGGAGGAAAATTGTAAGGGAATACAAGATGATTTGAGAGTAGGTAAGACAGACAGGGCCTACAGGACAGTTAAAAGTTTTTCGGGGAAGATAGGAAAAAATATAATGGTATTAAAGATGAGAATAATGTGCTTCTAATAAATAAAGTTGAGGTAAAAGATAGATGGAAAAAATATTTAGAAGATTATATAAGGGAGGCAATTTGAATGAGTTAGAGAACTACCAAAAAGCGGATGTAGAAATAGGGTTTTCAATATTAAGAGAGGAATTTGATAGAACTGTTAGGAATCTTAAACTAAATAAAACGCCAGGGATAGACGATATATCCGCAGAATTAATAAAACATGCTAAAACATATAAATTTTCCTGCAAATTTATTCGTTGACTTTACCGCTGTGCATCTATTATTTTAGTCTTTATTCAACAACATTTATATTATTCATTCCCTGGATATTGCATATTTAATAACCAACAAACTTCAAGGCATACTACAATTTTAATTACAATTACAATCTACTACATATCACATTGTCCTTACTGATAACATGTATACAAACTGATTCGCGTGCTCCTACGTCTTTGTAATATCTAAGATTTTCAAGTTGTTCCGACGATTCGTGACAGATGGTCACTTTTCGTTTCCTCGCTGAACTGAAAGGTCGCTTGGTGTGTTTAAAAAAAACACTCAAGATGGTGAGGGAAATTAATTTTTCCTGGCAGAGACGCCGTAATAAAGGCACAGTATTTTAAAAGTTGTCTGTGCCAACTTGTGTATAAGTGTAGTGTACAAACTCTTCTTGGCGATGAGCAACTCCGACAACTTCGATAACTTCGATGTAATCTTAAGTTATCTTGAACATATTCTATTTGGTTTGGTTCAAGCAAATTTTATGGAACTCGTTTAAAATATAAATGCGTAAGCAATTTTGTTGGACAAATGGTGGATTTCGCTATGCAGCTACACCTGGCGTGTTTAGTTGATGAACGACATGTCATTTGAAGGTTACAGGTCAATGCCGCTATGGGTAAGAACGTTTAAGTTTTTAAGATAAGGCTGCCGTAGCAAAGTTCATTACGTAATCTATGTATGTAATGAATTCTTTTTTGAAGCTTGTAACTACCTCAGGTTGTTGTACACAATTCATTATGGCTCGTGCGAATAATTTTGTTAATTAATTTGCTAAAAGCTTATTTTGTTAAAATGTATAGTTACCATGAGTATAACAATTTTTTTGTAATTAATGGTGTGTACAACCTTGGAAATTGTACCTCACCGGTTGTATATAGACGATAGTAACATATGCAAACAAACAATCATGATAATTATCTTGTTTACCACAATTTGAAATATCAACATGTTGATTTAATAGGACCTAATTCCTGTATAATGAAGTTTGAACTTAGATTAATTAATTAATTGATAATATTTGCCAAAAGTTAAGTAATTTTTTTAAAAAACTGTAAAGTCTTGGTAGCTCTACCCCAGACTATTGATTATAAAAAATAATGTATAAAGGTTAAATATCTAATTCAAGAAAGTACATTCATAAGAATTTTATTTTTTATTAAGTACACTTATAATTTAAAATGTTCATTACTTGTCTTAAAAGAGAATATAGAGTTATTTTTGACTTCAGTTTATTACTCAGTAATCATTACATTTCTCCAAAGTTTGTAAGGTGTTTAAAAAGTTAAACTTAACCGAATGTGTAGCACGATATAGTGAAAACTAATTGAAACTAAATCAAAGATTTCATGCTTATACTAGTTCGTAAGATGATAGATAGGGTATCTATGTTGGTAGTGTTTATGTTTCAGAGCCGCCCTAGTCATCGTTAGTTTAGTGAAGAAGACGATCAGATGTAAGTAACATATTTGTGACAATCTAACCTTGTATTTAAAGTGGTTAGCGATAATCTGGGTTTCCAAATTTTCCCTTTAATTAAGCAAATTGATTTAGCCAGTTGCTTTATAAAAAATTTAGGTGGCGTCCATTATCTCGTTCTTTCCAACTTTAATAAACCCACTGACCCAATCTCATGTGACCGTGGGTCAAAAACTCTGTTAGCTAAAAGTCTTAAGAGTTTTCTTTTACTAAAAGCCAATTTCCTTCCTATCCTTACCCTGGGCTTGTTACAGTTACATAAGAATTCTCGATAGGTGATATAAAAATCTACCACGATTTATTTTATTGTGGATTAAATTTAATATACATCACAATGCAAGTCAGAAAACTTTAGATAAGTTTTATGAACTAGTAAAAGTAATATATTACACAGGTGGGGTCCCAATAGATTTCGAAAAAAATATTATTATCCCAATCCCAAAAATGTCAGGAGCTAAGAGGTGTGAGAATTTTAGAACGGTTAGTTTAACTTCTCATGCTTCCAAAATACTAACAATAATAATTAAAAATAGAGTCGAAGCTTTGATAAGAATTATTTATGCGAAGACCAATCTGGTCTTTGTAAAGACAGAGGAACTAGAGAACCAATACTAATGATTAGGGTAATTATCCAAAAAAGGTTACAAAAAAATAAAAAAATTCATTTCACGTTTGTAGATTTAGGAAAAGCATTTGATAGGGTTAATTGGATTGTTATGTTCAGGGTTTTGCGAAAAATAGGAATCTCTCAAAGGGATAGAAAAATTATTTACAGTCTATATAAAAACCAAAGCGTAGTAATTAGATTTGATGAAATAGAAAAGGAAGCTAAGATTAGAAATGGTGTTAAACAGAGTTGTATACTGTCTCCCTTGATTTTTAATGTTTATATTGAGGAAGCTTTAAACTTAGCTAGAGAGAGAAAAGAGATAGGTATTAGTGTACAGGGACAGAAAATAGACATGTTACGTTTTGCAGATGATATACTCATTATTGCAGAGTCTAAAAAAGAGTTAGGAGGGTTTTTAAATATTTTAGATAAACTACTACAGAGTAACTATAGTATGAGAATTAACTCAGAAAAGACAAAGATAATGACAAGTGAGTTGCAGCCTAGTTCTAAACCAAAATTAGAAATATGTAATACCGAGTTAGAGGAGGTAGATGAATTTTGCTATTTAGGTAGTATAATTACAAAGGACGTACGTAGCAGAAGGGATATAGTAGCTAGAATAGCCCAAGCTAAAAAAATGTTTTTAAAAAAGAAAGACTTACTAATAGCTAATAGTATTAGTTTAGATAATAGAAAAAGTTTCTTAAAGTCGTACGTATGGAGCGTTGTACTATATGGTAATGAGACTTGAACAATTAAAGAGGCAGATAAAAAAAGATAGAAGCCTTTGAAACTTGGTATTATAGAAAAATGTTAAACATTAGTTGGACAGATAGAGTAACAAATGAGGAAGTTTATAGAAGCATAGGTGAGAAACCTTGTATGTGGAAACAATTAAAGGTTAAGAAAGATAGAATGATAGGGCACCTGTTAAGACATGAGGGACTATTTAGTAAGGTCTTAGATTATAGACTGTTACATTCCAAATTTGGAAATGTACATTGTTAAACATGTCGGTAAATTCCCGCAAATATTTTCAAATAAACTTGTCAATTTACGTCATTCCGGACAGTTGCGTTTGCGCAAAAGAATGCGCAGACACGGAGTGAATGGGGCAAGTGCGCGCAGTGTGATACGACGCGATTAATCTACGAGATCTCGAGTGAATAACATTTACCGGTGTTGCGTGTCTGGCTTTTCTCTTTTTAGGATGTAGGTTCCTGTATCTTATCTTGCCTTATCGTATCTCTACCTGTATCCTTCTCGCCCTACCTACGAACGAACAAAAGAGCATGGACGGATTTGGAATCTGAAATAACGATGGCGTAGCCTACCTACAACCAAAAACAACGAGATGGCCCTGGGATATAATTGTATTGTGCGACTTAAGTGAGTACATTGCTTTTATTTATATTTTAACAGTAAATCTGATCATTGTATCACTTTTAAACGTGTTTTGTATTTAATACATTTGCCGCGTAATCATGTTATAATAAATTATTGCGCAATATTATGAAACGCGCGGAACCGTAAGAAAACTACCAAATAAAAATAGAGTAGGAAGGCCTACACAAAGTTATATTAGTCAAATTTGTAACGGGCATTTTCTTTATAGCGTAACATTTTACGCTTCCTTTCTGTTAACGTACTTAAAAATACATCGTTTCTTTAGGATCGCTGTTTGTATAAAGGAAATACTTCAGAATAATTCAGAATTGTATGCAATTTAACTCGTGTGTATTAATTAAAGATAGATAAATTGAAGATTGATTCTCATTAATAAATAATTCCGAGCAGTGAAAGTTAAACAGCTTGTAATTAATTATAGATTGCATCGTTCTTGTCTGGCATTCATATAAATTTTGTTCCTTATGTTATTAGCGAAGGAGATAACAGTCGACAAGAGTTTATGGTAACAACTAGTATATATAAACAGTTGGGGTTCTGTTCTGTGTACCGATATATTAAGTACGTTGAAAATACTGCTTCGTTCTGCTTTTTAATAGTGAGATTAGAGAGAAGAGTTGTAGTTTGTGTTTTGTTCCAATATTACGTTAAAAATACTGTTTCCTTGTTGCTTTACTAATTGTGCTTTTAGTTGTTTTTCTTGTAAAATAGAAGTTGTTTATTAACTGTAGAACAGTATAGTTCTGATGGACATTGAAAGAAAGATGCTTTATAGGCGAACATGTTTGACTCGACCGCACGTGCTTGTTTACGGAACATTATTTTAGTGATACGCGTTGCTTTACTAATTGTGTTTTTTTGTGGCGTTGTCCTTTTCTTATTTGAGTAGTTCATACTTTGGATTATCCAAATACGGTTGATACTGTAGTTTCTGAAATTTCTAACCCCAAAGAATCTACAACAGATCTTTACTTGCGCAAATTTCGTTATTTGCGAAATATAACAGAGTACCGGTTTACAAAAGTATTGGTTGAAGTTTCTCACTACTTTTTGGATGTTTGTGAAGATAATATACATTTGGTCCCCGTTGAAATTAAACTAGTGCTACAACATATTTCGAAATTATTGCCTCAGGAAATAGAAGTAACAAGAAATTTATCAATGCTACATAGTTCCGTCGCGTGATAATGTCTGTTGCTAACACCAGTGAAATACGTAGGTGTGATTAGGGTAACGTGTGATAAGTTTAGAAATTTCTATTTCGTTTTTTTCGTGGCAGCCACGTTGGGCGCCAAAGTTAAGTTACGTTGGCTCGTAGCCGTGCGTAACACAAAGAAAATCAAAGAAATAACCGGGCTCAATCGGAGAGTAGGGGGGGTCGTAGAAAGCAGACTGACATATGATGTATGCGGCGGTAAGGAATTAGTGACAATACCTGCAAGAAAATTAGTTAAGCAAAATGATGTATGCAATAAAAATAGTTAAGCAAACCTGAAAAAAAAAGAAAATAAGCATAGCAGCAATGAAAAGTCTAAATTATTCAGTACTTTGTAGAATGTAAAAAAAAGAAACTGTTTGGATAATCTATATAATATAACAACGGTAAAAGCAATACAGAAAAATGTTTAGTACACAGTGAGGTAATATTGGGGAGTAGCAGAAACGTTTCCTCACACACCAATTAAACATAAATCAGATAAAATGTTGACAAAAGATAAATAGATAAGACACAATTGGTATGAGTAATTCAGTAGTATTGATTTTTCTTTCTTTCTTTTTTTTCTCTATGTTTTAAAATAGCATGCAAGTCTATTGTAAAAGGTATCAGAACGACAATGATATGGTAAAGCAACGGATTGATATTTAAAGTAATAACCAGTAGGAAATAGTTTAACTTACAAAAGTCCTTCAGCAACGCTTCCTTGCAACTGAAGTGTGGGATTCAACGATGTCCTGCACTAACAAAGCACTTCACCCTTGACTGTGAGGGTGTTGATGGAATTTCTTACACTTTACACTAATCACACCTACGCATTTCACTAGTGTTAGCAACAGACATTATCAGGCTGATGGAACTATGTAGCATTGATAAATTTCTTGTTAATTCTAGTTCTTGAGACAATAATTTCGAAACATTTTGTAACACAAATCAAAAGAAAATGGTAATAAAAATTTAGAATCACGGGCCTTCAAGGCACGATGTAATGCATTAAACTAACAGTAACGTGAGGTGTTCTATTTGCTACCTATGGTAACAAAGAAAAATCTAATCTAGATTCCCCCCTAGCAAAATAAAGACGTCGGGGTGAAAGAACAAAAAAGAAAAAAAAACGACAGACAAGGAACCAAACAAAAAAATTATTTTTATCCGGTTCGAAGGACCAACACCAGTATAAGAAAAAGAACATTTTTTGTTCAAAAGAAGACAAAGTCGTCTATCGTAACCAACAACGACAGAATAGGTAAAGAAAGCATTAAGTAAACACCCAATGAGGATTAAAGGTCTTAGCTACTTCCAAAAACGTCAAAAGACGGATGTCCCCCAAAAGGGACATTTCTGTTCTCCCCCTCAAAGAAAAGTTTTGGCTTCCCGCGGAGAAACCAAGAGGAAAGAAAAAAAACGAGGAAGAAAACTCGTAGCAAACCAACTAGACGACAAAACTGTCAACCTCAAGTGTGCAGCAAAGAAAGAACCAAGACACAGCAAAGAACAAAGGCAAGCTAGTACACCATCTAGAATACTTCCAACTGAGGTAACACAGATTCGTATGAAACGATTATTCAAGCAGAGTATGGCTAACAGACCTACAAAAGCGACCAAGTCGAAATCCCTAAAGGAAAAGAAAATAGATCTAAAGCCTACCTTAAGGAATGGATGTAGAAAGCGACTATAATAGTCAAATAGTGAACGAATGGTAGAACTAGCCAGAAGAAAAAGTCACGGGATGGGCTAGCTACAAAAATATGAATAGGAATACGAGAAGCAGAGGACGAACGACGTTAACAACAAACGGACTCGACAAGGAAAACGAAAAAAAAACTATACCAATCCAATCAGAACCAACACACAAAAAAAACTTCCGGCTCAAAGGACCAAAATGTCGGACAAAACTAAGAGTAAAGAAATCTACAGGGAAAGATAGGTAAGCAGTAGCAATCGGAGAGGACCAAGGTGTAAAGGTATAAACGCTGCCAAAGTCGTCAAAGGACGGATGTCTCTTTAGAAAAGAAACAGCACAGTTTCCAACCTCAAGAAATTGATTTCGCGCGCAGAAACCAAAAGAAAAGAAAAGTAGCGAGGAAGGAAACCCACAGCAACAGCCAACACAAGACACAAGTGTCAAGCCTCAAGTAAGCTAGGGAACGACAAACGGAAAACTGGAAAAAGTAACGAAAGGCTTCAACTGTGGTATCAAGAAGGAAAGAAAAAAGTCGTATAATACAACCAGATAAGAAAAGTAATCTGCTAACAGACCCAAAAGTCGACTAATTCGTGATTCCTGAAGGACAGAAAGTAGGCCTAAAGAGCAACTACCACAGGAGCAGATACGAGTAATCGAAGTCAGTACCTCAACTAACCGCAAGGAAAACCAGCCAGGAAAAAAATGGACAGGAATGTGGAATGAAAGAAAACCCGGAAAGAGTAGAAGAAAAAAAATAAAAGTTATCACACAATACTACGAAATATGTCAAATATCACAGATAAAGCTAATGAGTTGAAGGAATCGTATAACGTAGGGGGACGAGTGGATTACGGACGAAATTTGCGGCGCTTGCGTCGCCAAAAGGACAACAGACTAAATCGGGGATATTAGGATTATATTTAAGTGAGGTAGCGAAAGTGACGTGAAGAAAAGAAAAAAAAAAGGTGGTGTACAGAAAACTTGGGCGCCAGTGTTTTCCAGAACCAAATTACCAGCGAAAACACAACTCTGATAATTCACACAAAAAAACTACAATCAAGGAATTTCTATATAGCGAAGGAAGAGAAAAAATCAAGACTACACCACACAAAAAAAAAATTAGAGCCAGCCAATATAGGCAGAAAAGAAAATCGAACCAATATCAAGAGCAAACCAAAAAATCAGGCCCCTCCAAAAAAAATCGAGCCCCTCAAAAAAATCGAGCTTCTCAAAAAAATCGAGCCCCTCAAAAAAAATCGAGCCCCTCAAAAAAAATCAAGCCAATCAAACAAATCGAGTCCCTCAAAGAAAAATCGAGCCGAAATCAAAAAAATCAGGCCAATCAAAAAATCGAGCCCCTCAAAAAAATCGGGCCCCACGTTGGAAAAAATAGAGCCCCACGTTGGGCGCCAAAATTTCTGTTACTTTTTTTTCGTGGCAGCCACGTTGGGCGCCAAAATTTCTGTTACGTTTTTTTCGTGGCAGCCACGTTGGGCGCCAAAGTTATGTTACGTTGGTTCGTAGCCGTGCGTAACACAAAGAAAATCAAAGAAATAACCGGGCTCAATCGGAGAGTTGGGGGGGTCGTAGAAAGCAGACTGACATATGATGTATGCGGCGGTAAGGAATTAGTGACAATACCTGCAAGAAAATTAGTTAAGCAAAATGATGTATGCGGCGGTAAGGAGTTAGTGACAATACCTGCAATAAAAATTGTTAAGCAAACCTGAAAAAAAAAGAAAATAAGCATAGCAGCAATGAAAAGTCTAAATTATTCAGTACTTTGTAGAATGTAAAAAAAAGAAACTGTTTGGATAATCTATATAATATAACAACGGTAAAAGCAATACAGAAAAATGTTTAGTACACAGTGAGGTAATATTGGGGAGTAGCAGAAACGTTTCCTCACACACCAATTAAACATAAATCAGACAAAATGTTGACAAAAGATAAATAGATAAGACACAATTGGTATGAGTAATTCAGTAGTATTGATTTTTCTTTCTTTCTTTTTTTTTCTGTTTTAAAATAGCATGCAAGTCTATTGTAAAAGGTATCAGAACGACAAAGATATGGTAAAGCAACGGATAGATATTTAAAGTAATAACCAGTAGGAAATAGTTCAACTTACAAAAGTTCTTCAGCAACGCTTCCTTGCAACTGAAGTGTGGGATTCAACGATGTCCTGCACTAACGAAGCACTTCACCCTTGACTGTGAGGGTGTTGATGGAATTTCTTACACTTTACACTAATCACACCTACGCATTTCACTAGTGTTAGCAACAGACATTATCAGGCTGATGGAACTATGTAGCATTGATAAATTTCTTGTTAATTCTAGTTCTTGAGACAATAATTTCGAAATATTTTGTAACACAAATCAAAAGAAAATGGTAATAAAAATTTAGAATCACGGGCCTTCAAGGCACGATGTAATGCATTAAACTAACAGTAACGTGAGGTGTTCTATTTGCTACCTATGGTAACAAAGAAAAATCTAATACTTTTGAATAACGAAATTTGCGAAAACAATGATCTATTTTAGATTCTTTGGGGTTAGAAAATTCAGAAACTACAGTATCAACTGTATTTGGATAATCCAAAGTATGCACTAATCTGATAAAAAAAGGACCACACACAGTTCAAATATAAAAAGATAAATCAACAAAAAAAACACAATTAGTAAAGCAACGCGCATCACTAAGTCAATGTTCCGTAAAACGCACGACAAGTTCTACTACTGTTATTTCCAACAGAAAAGCAACAAAAACCAATTAGTAAAGCTACGCGTATTACTAAAACCGTCCGTCGATTTTCCGTAAACAAGCACGTGCGGTCGAGTAAAACACGTTCGCCTATAAAGCATCTTTCCTTCAATGTCCATCAAAACTACACTGCTCTACAGTTAATAAACAACTTCTATTTTACAAGAAAAACAACTAAAAGCACAATTAGTAAAGCAACAAGGAAACAGTATTTTTAACGTAATATTGGAACAAAACACAAACTACAACTCTCCTCTCTAATCTCACTATTTTCAAAGCAGAACGAAGCAGTATTTTCAACGTACTTAATATATCGGAACACAGAACAGAATCCCAACTGTTTATATAAACTAGTTGTTACCATAAACTCTTGTCGACTCTTATCTCCTTTGCTAATAACATAAGGAACAAAATTTATATGAATGCCAGACAAGAACGATGCAATCTATAATTAATTACAAGCTTTTTAACCTTCACTCCTCTGAATTATTTATTAATGAGAATCAATCTTCAATTTATCTATCTTTAATTAATACACACGAGTTAAATTGCATACAATTCTGAATTATTCTGAAGTATTTCCTTTATACAAACAGCGATCCTAAAGAAACGATGTATTTTTAAGTACGTTAACAGAAAGGAAGCGTAAAATGTTACGCTATAAAGAAAATGCCCGTTACAAATTTTTAGAGATTAAGGTTGTGAAGGGTATGTAGATCTTTTTAGACTAGCTCAGAATAGAAAAAAAATTAAAGCTGCATCAAACCGACCTTTAAGTAGGGAAACAAAACAAACAAAAAAGATAAATAAATAAAAACCAGTTAACTAAATGTCACCATGACATAACTCACAATTAGTTAGCGGTCTGGCATGTTGGCAGCCATTCGTTGCTTAAGCCCTACCATAACATATAATTTAACACTTTTCCTTTTTTGGAGGAGCTAACCAGGTAATATTTCATTTCCTTATAAATAGGAATCATGGAAACATCTTGGAGTTCTTTAACAACCATCAGGTTGCAAATATCTATGTAGAGCCAGGTAGATAGGAAAAAGATAGGAGTGTATAGGAAGACCTAGACCAAGCTATATTAATCAAATTATTAGAAATTTAGGTTGTGAAAAAGTATGTAGAACTTTTTAGATTGGCGCAGAATAAAAAAGAAGTTAGAGCTGCGTCAAACCGACCTTAAGTAAGGTCGAAAACAAAATGATAATGATTGATTACAGTAAGATCTAATTTATGTTTTGCAACCACAGTAATTTTAGATTCTATTCGATCAGTTTTGCCTGCTCTCTGATCTAAACACTGCGGAATTTAATTTCTTCGGTTTATATTTACTCATCACCATTCAGATACATTTTTAGGCAACTATCGAAACTAAGGCCAAAACAGTATCACATAACTTATATGATCCGATACACACAAAACAGTTCATGACTAAAAATTCTCATAGCATTGTAACAGTTATTTTGACCACTGCAGAACGTCAATAAATTCTTAGTTTAACAAACCTTTTGTCTAGTCCATTATATCACGTAAACATTTTCAATTAAATAAATATATGTATTGGAATCATGAGGTCCAACCGCCATACAGTGATGCTAGTTTGGTTGCTAACATCAGGCGTTAAATGTTAGTACGAATATATATCAAGGCCAAACAGCTTTCCTGTTTCGTGCACAATGTATCAGCGCTCACTTTAGCTAGAACATTCGTCACGAAATTAACATGGGAAACCAAAGGGTTCCAGCAAGTAATTTGCGTGTGGCTTTATGTCGTAGTGGAGCCCAGGTGTAATGAACACTTGGCGCAGTGATTTTTAATAATGGTAAGGTGTTAAAAATAATTTACTAGACAAACTAAATAATTTTGTTGTAGCGCTCTTAAAATACTTCGTTAAAATTTTCAATTAAATAATTCCTTTACATTATTCATTGAAATATTTATTTTATAATTCTCCTGCAAATTCAGATGAAGAACTTTTAAATAATCGTTTAGTATATCAATTGTAAGACTTCTTCGTATATTCATTTGTTAGAATGATTCCGCCTTATCTGGTTTTATAAAAACAAGGCCGTCTAAATGTTGTGTTTCAAGATGATATTAATCCTTTATTTGCATCTACGAGTACCGATTTATAGTTTACTCTCGTCAACGTTGCGATAAGAAAATATTGATCTAGTATGACCGTCCTTCAACTTTACTAGAATAGTTAGATTTAATGAAATGTTCTGCGAAATGTTCTGTGTGAATTATTTGCGTATTGAACTGAATATATGTAAATGACTTTATTACGGTTTTCAACTAGAAATTGAAGGTGTCTAGAAAGCTTTTAAACGTTCCATCAGAACGTGAAATTTTGTGAAGAGTACATGGCTTTGTTGTTTTTTTTATTTTTAGAGTATGCACAGTAGAGGGGCATACATTAGGCAGAAATAGTTGGGTTATTATGAGCTCACCATACCCCAGAGTTTACTTAAATTATTAAAATCTAAAATCAATAAATAAATTATAATAAAGGAATTTTAGAGAAGGTATTATTCAAGGTCCATTTACTGCGCGTACATTTTATGTGTTTGATGAGTTTAAAATTAAATAAAGGACACTACAAAGTAAGGGTTACTGAAGTGTAACGTGAACAATAAAATAATAATGAATTGCATTTGTAAATAGGAATAAATAAAAGATTGTATGTTTGTTGTATTTTGTGGTTTTATTGAGCGTGTGCGTGAATGATAGGATTTATGAATGAATATAGCTATCCAAAAGGAGGTCCTAATGAGCTAGCCGGAAGCAGTTGAAGAAGGCCATTCAACCGAGGAAGAGAGGAAAACGGGTAAGCAATATCTTTTTTGACTTATTTAAATTTTTGAAATTTTTCTATTTTCGAATTTGAAAATTTAATGTTATTTTGGAAAATATTTTTGTTGGTGAGGATTTTACCCGAGTTCCACGGCATAATTTTGACGCCCAATTCGTGAGGCTCGATTCTTATAAGGTTACACAGTAATATATATATATATATATATATATATATATATATATATATATATATATATGTAAACCTAATAAGAGATCTGGTATTTTTGGCATAGATTTGAGTTAAATTTTGTAACGAAAGAAACACTTAAAGTTTTTGATATTTCTTTTGAATTCATAGTCCTACCTCAGGGTAGATAAAATTTGTATCATCTTTTCTTAAACGTAAATTTTATCCATACAATTTTTTATGCAAAAACAACTTTTAATTAAAGAATCAACATTTAATTTTCTTAATTCATTGTTTTAATCTGCACAATTAAGTTCAGAAATAGTGTAACCCGGTATATGAATAAGTAGCATAAAGTGGTAACCCTGTTTTAACAAGAAGCTTTAATAGCCTTTTCAGAATTTGAAGCATCAAATCTGTGTTCATAATATTGTGTGCATAATTAATCTTTTCTTTTTTATATGAGGTAACAAGAGAATACCTCTTGTGTCCTCATTTTGTTAATTAAATTTTCTTTACAGCTTCTGCGTTAGCAGTTAATACGAGATTCCTCTCTAAGGACTTCCAAGTCCCCCCTTAGGGAAACCCTGTGTTTAAAAATTAATCACTTGGTGGCGCCCTCCCTAAACCCATGTTTTGATAAGAATCAAGCCCAAGTAAGCGAATAATGTTTTGTAAAAAGAACCACGACTAATCCTCATAAGCTCTGCCCAAGGAATAGACCCCTAGGATAGTCGGAAGATATTTGCGTTCCTTCATTTTAAGGAAATCCTTCCTTAAAGTTCACTGGTTCCATTTGGGGATATTAGAGAACCCACGGGTTACTTTAATTAAACAATCTATACCCCAACCTTAAGTGATAATTATTGTAAGAGCATAATCCCGTAACACGACAACTATGAAAAACAACAAAACGTCTCCTATCAAAGCGTGATTGCTTTTAGTTGACTGTTACAAATAACACGTACGCAAATACTAGAAGAGAATCTTTGTACAAAATCACACAAAAGCTTGTTTGTCATTTGAAAGGCTACGATTCGTGTAAGTAGTTTATATATGTGGAACAGAGTTCTATCAATAGTTTATTTGTATGTACACCAACGATTCCCTGGGTACATGACTGAATATGTTCTTAAGACTGGAAATTTGCCTTCTAATACAAGTGGTATATATAGCATTACGGTGCGCGAACTCTAACTAGCCCATATTCATGTTAAATAACAATCCTAACAAAGAGGAATTGATGTAGATTCCAATTTACAGAAGCTTAACGAATTCAGCATTTATTCCAACATACTACAATACGTTAGCACGAAATTCATTTCCATTAAGGAAATTTAATGAAACTCAATGGATGCTAAAATCTAATTTTATAGAAATTAAAGAAAAAAAAACAATTAGTGCAAGTGGACAATGTTAAAACTGTCGATTCGTAAACGGTTCTAATTAATATTATCCATTTCTATATTATCAAGCATGTGTGCATAACGGTCAATCACGACAATATCGTGAAAGTGTCAAATTGTATAATATAATTACACTATTTCACTTCAGTATAAAAATATTTTGATTAAAAAAAATATTGTAAAACGTTTAGAAAACATTACAAGAAATGAATTGGTATAAAGTTGTTTTGTCAGCAACCAATTAGTTGGTTTCATACAACGGTCCAAGTCTCCCTAAGCCGTTTAAAACGACAGATTCTTCATGTCATACTCGGCACAACCAACATCGATTAAATTCAAATCATGAGCTACTTTTTTCCATCTTATTTTTCTTCTATTATCAGAGTCCTGTGTGTCGTAAATGATGGTCTATTAGCCGGCCCCCTTTCTTTACTATATTTGCCCAAATAGATGGTTTTTTGGTACCTTTTCACTTCTTATCATTTTTAATCAGCATCACATTTCAAAAGTTTCCTCACAGTCCATGCTTCACAATCATACCATGTTACAAACGTAATTATAAATGCGTTTCTTATATTTAGTTAATATCTAATTTGAACGAACTCTATTTGTGAAAAAATGCTTTGTTTAATACTGCAATTCTACGCTTAAAATGTTCCCTTATTTAAACACCTTAGAAAAAAATTGAGAAAGTAAATTTATAAATAATTTACATAAACAAATACAATAATGAAGATCATTACAGGTATTATACATACACATATTGCTGTGTTATCTTCTTTATATTATGCTGTGATATTTCTCCAGCCCCTACGATGTTTTATTAATTTTTAGCCCGACGTTTGAGCATGTCATAAATGCTGTGATATTTCTATTTATAATCAACGGGTCCCTACGATGGGCGTCATAAAATGCTGTGATATTTCAGCCCCTTTGATCAATCAAGCACCTATGATGTGAAATGCTAAGTTATGGATTTTCTTTGCCTCAACTAGCTGATTCAATTAAATAAAGAAATTCTACAATACACAATATAATGATTAAATATTTACAACCTTTTTAAAATCTTCCCCTTTTTAAGAATATGTACATATACCAGATTTAAGAAATTAAAGCCAGCAAAACTAGCCTTTTTGCTTATATTTAGAGACCTTTTGAAACGTTTCAAGATGCCTATTACCTTTTCATAAATTGATCAATGAAACTACTGTGTTTTGTTGACAAATACGAAAAATATTGAATTAAAACGGTTTTCAGTAATAAATTATATCAATATCACTAACCTGGAATGGTTCTGTAGTTCCTCTGCATCCCCTAAGAGTTTTCGTGTCCAGTCTAAATATTTAGAGTTGAATTTGGAAGTCGACATCAAAACCAAAATACTATCCAAATCGTTATTAAAATCCTATTTAAACTTCAGTGTTGAATATCAGTAATAAAAAGATTTTCCATGTCGGTAATTAACAAGACAGTAATAGGACATTTTCCATGTCAGTATTTAACAAGAAGTGATTACCTAGAAGTAATTAACCAGAGGTAATTAACCAGAAGTAATTAACCAGAAGTAATTAACCAGAAGTAATTAACCAGAAGCAATTAACCAGAGCCCTGTTTTGTTTATGTTAGAAATGTATTTTTATTAAGTCGTTGTTTACTTACGTCTATAATAGATCGGCTCACACTTGCACAATTCGTACACTTTTCAAAATGATTTTAATTTATTTTCGTCTTACTGGTTACGTAAATAATTTAGCAGTTCAGAGTATCGTCATAGCCCAGTTTAAAATGTATACTAAACTCGTCGCTGAATTCTTATCGTATTTAAAGCCGTACCTCTCTTGTTTTCCATTCGTTCAATCACGTGTTGGTAAGACACCTTTTGCCTTTATCTTTGTGTATTCCGAAAATTTTACCAATTGTGTAGTTCAAATATTTGAATGAATGCTTGACTTGTCACGTATTCATTCACATATCACGGTATTAAATTGAAAAATCCCAAGACTTTCCGTTCATTAAATCACGTATTCAGTGTTTATTACTTATTCTAATCTAAACCGAAATAATCAGGTGCTTGTTTATTTCCTAGTTAAATTGGATTTTTAAACAAATGTAATTCTTTATGTCACGTACGATTTTCTAATAATGCATTATTTAGATTGCGTGTACGATGATATTTTTAACGCAATTGTTAAATATTTGTAAAGCCAATTCATATAGGTTTCCCGTTGATTTAATTTTGATGCATTTTGTTGCGTTTTCAAATCTTATCTTAACTTGTAAACTACTCTTGGATATTTCTATATTCTTATGCATTTAATCCCATGCATTTTTATATAAGGTGGGCTTTCAATTAACAATATGTATAGTGACCTATTTACTCGTATAATATCTGGAATTATGTGATTTTGTTAACTGGAAGTTGCTTTTACTTATTCCACGACCCCTATGACTAAACCTACCCCTAAACTACCCTATAATTATAGCAATATATATATATATATATATATATATATATATATTTATTACTGTGCATCTATACCTGTAAAAAAGCGAGCTCCTCAAATTGGGCGTCATAAAATTACTGTAAGCTCTCCTTCGTGCCCCTCGCTTAGTTCAATTAATTAATTAATGCAAAATTACTTGTAGAGAACTTACTAATTATCACCTAAATAAATTTTGTTTCTAAACTTTGAATCATAATATTTTCTAGTTATGTACCCTCTGAAGATGCTTTTAAAATTGACACCACACGGCTAGCTCTCATCATTGCTTCTCCAGGGATACTCACCACGGCTGCTCATCTGCTCTACAATCCATAACTACCTTTCTATTTAATAATAATAAAGAAAATTAAAAAATAATTCTTCTAACCAAAAATACAACCCTTTTTATTATGACAAATTAACATTAAAAACGCACAATCTTAATATTTACAAAACTGATCCACATTAAATATTTCATGCTCCTCCTCAAAATTAAATCACATCAAATTAATACAACAAAGATTTCCTGCTGGTTAATATAGATAGGCCTTTCCCAGAACCTTACTTTATTTTCCCCTGTCTATGGTGAGCTCAGTATAAACCTTTTTTGTATTCGCGTGCAAAATTTTAGCACTGAAAATTTTAAATAAAAGACCCGTTTACCTCTTTCAAATGTGCAATATTCATCATTATATCATATACATCTATTTACATCCTCAGATTTTAAATATTTCTTTTGCAAAGGTAAATCAATTAATTTTCTCTCCTATACCGACTGCTCGTACCTGGATCACTCCATATGGTTGCCTTCCAATAGGAGCGGCAAATATACCTCAAACTCGCTTGGCCTCCAAAATCCCTCAGGCCTGCCGCTACAGATCCATAAACAATTGCTTCTTTCAACCAAGCGCAACAAGCACCCTCATCCAATTTACAAATAAGTTGCTACTTACTGTTCATTCTGCTTCAATTAAATTAAAATACTTTTATACGGTTCACTCAGTTTTAAACCCGCATCAACTTGTGCATTTAAACATTTGTAAATACCTCGGACTTCACTAGTCGCGTAGCTTGAAGCTAAGATGAAATATTCAGCAGAATCGCAAAACTAAGAGAGCGCCTACCTCTTCCAGCGCGTTTATATGACCAAAACCCTTCTCAAGTTGCCCGTATTTTTTACAAACGTTCCTCGAAACTTTCGTCCAACGGCTGCTCAATTTTTAAAATTTATGTACACCAAAATACAACCGTCGTTGAAAACCTAGAATTTTCAAACGCAAACGCGGCTTTACTTTGAAAAAGTCGTTAACTTTGCCAACCGTCTTAATTTTCACTGAATCCTTAACACTCCTATCACCCCAAACAACTAAAATCATGCCTCCCATATGCGCGTATATACTATTATCTCGCTTCTACTCTCATCATAACATCTTCTAGCCTTGTTTTCCATACCTTTCCTAACTTGTCTATATCACTTCTACTTTTCTGGTTTCCTGGTGTACCCCATGTTTTCTATCCTTTGCATAGTTTCTCTATCATCACATCGTTCAGAGTTGTTTCTTCCTACTTTTCTGTACGCCTTGAAAATCAATATCTTTTGCGAACACGCTCTATCCTTGTCCCGCTTATTGCCTTTAAAAATATCCTTGTCTTACAGACGATTGAAAGTCCCAACTTGACTATATGATATCTTCCCTCAGTGTCTATTACATGCTAAATATCGTCTCTCGCCTGATTTTATCGATCAGTTTTCTACATGTAACAGTTCGTTGCTCTTATAGACCTACGTTTTCAGTCAATGATTTTTACCTAGAAATATATTCTCAACGTTTAAAAGCTTTATTGGAATTATTTATCTACTAAACGTTCGTTTTATGAAATTCTCAACCGTTGTAGCTTGTTTTCCAGTATACAACCTTATAAAGTTACACAAATGTTTTAGCTTACGCTACCCTTAAAAAATTTACCTTGCTTAAATTATTGATTTTTACACTACACCCAATATGAAAAGCTTTTATAATAATATTTGTACACGATTTGTCACCTTGCCATCGATCTTATTTAATTATTTAATTATATTGAAACGATTTAAATTATATATTGATTTCTACATACAAGGTACCTACAAATAAATAACTGTTTGACTTATGTACATCTAGCTAAACCTATAAATCTACAGTAATATATATTCTTATGCTCAACCCCCTTGCGCCTTTTTATTTTAATTTATTTATTTTTATATGATGTGCAAGTATTTATTTTATGTTACGTGCTTTAGCAACGTTTGGTTGGTTTATAAATCAAAAACTGTGTTAAATATGCCTCGACTATTTGAAAACTCTTACTTCCCAGGGTATCCACCTACTTACCGTGGGTTCAGTGGTAAGTAGATGTGCAATGCACCAACCAAACAGCACTACCTTTTGTTTTTGTACCTTTTGATAATTTACGCTTGTATATGCCAAATTTTTATATGATCCACGTTGCCTTGTGCCAAATTAATTACTATTACAAAATTTCTGACTTTGACGTTATATCACACAGTACTCACCTGTTCTATACTTTGTTGTCGGCCTCTATGAATGCTGGCTCAAAATCCTACTCGCCGTATACGTCTTTACAAGGTTTGCACTATCACTATGAAATCTGCCGTCTAGACTCCAGGTATCGTTGACTTAATTTTGATGCTCCCAAATCTAAAATAAATATGACCCAAATTTAGAATTTTGAATAACCTTTTGTATTTACTTCCCCTGCGCTAATTTTTCCGGTGTTATATCTTCTTTATCCCGTACGAATCCTCTTGCTACTCCAATGCTGTCTTATAATCTTGCTCCTCTCGTTCTAAATCAATACTTCCTCCTTTTTAATCCGCTCGTTCCAAATCAATACTCCTTCTATTTATCCTCTCGTTCCAAATCAATCCTTCCTTCTGTTTACCACTCAATGCCCTGCTATACATAAAACCATATCCAATTCAATCCCAATAATATCTTCTTCAATCTTATCAATCCTCTTCGATGCCTTCTGCCTATATAAATCTCGTTCCAATATCCACTTATGTTCCGCTGGTTCGCTGTCGTACTAATTCCACTCTTAAACTTGTTACTCGCCGTTGCTATCAATTATTTTTTACTGTTGCTTATCCTTACTCTTCCTTTATAAATTAAACTCGTACACTTTCAAACTCATTTATTAAATCTTCAAAAATATTTAAACAATTTAGCGCAGTTTACAAACACGTCTTGTTACAAAAATATTTAAAAATCGACTTCTTGTTTACTTATCCTAGGTGATAATTACAATTTTAATATGCCTACTCTTTATTACATTGTATACAAAAACCATCCAATAACGTCGTCTCACCAAGTTCGTGTCACTAATACCTTATACTTTGTCTTTTGCACTTTCCCTTTTTATACATAAATGTTCAATCATTGGTCCTAAATATCGCACAACCCTTCAATCATATTTGACAATGGTATTACTTATAATTTTGATATTACATGTTTGTCCAAAGGTTGATTCTAGTAAAATAAATGCCGAAATGATACACATATAAACCTGGATCTGCGTGGTGAATAGTGTAATTTCTACAGACGCATCCGGTTTCTGGATTAGCAAATGTACGTTCTATGGCTTATTCAACATACAACTCAGTGTAAAACCTGAATACTGTGTGTTTTATCACGTCACCAAGTCATTGTTTTTACGTCTTGGCACTTACATTTTGACTAATATTTCAAATACTTTAACGTTTGTAAAGTACGGCAAACATAAATTTCTCAATTACGGGATCTGATATTTGGCTTACTTTATTTGGCATACACTACCTTCAACAAAACAACCCTTAGAACCCTATTTTCCCCTACTAGCATTACAATATATATATATATATATATATATATATATATTGTAACGATTTTATTTCTTATCTAGATGTATTCATATATTTAATCTCTTTATTTAATAATTAACAATATAATGCATAATAATGCTATACAATCTACTAATTAAATATTTCCTATTACCCAATAAAGTATTAGCATTCAATTCAAATTAAAATTTAATTTCCACGGTGACAAAATAAAGTTTCCATTTAGTTTCATTCCTAGAGCTCCATCTATTAAGAAATTGTGAAGTAATTTTGTTTCCGGGCAGCAACTCGCTTGACCCCGACACTTCCAATACAGCTGTGGTGAAAGCAGGTCGAATTGTTCCTTGAATCCGAGGACAATGGTTTTTTGCAGTTTTTCGTGTTGGAAGCACGTGCCAATTAAGTTGTTCTTAGAGGAAAGAATGTCATCTCCGAAAAGGCACTTTTGATTGTCCACTTGTTGGAACAGCTCGTAGATGACGTGAAATTTTTTGGTTGAAGGGCCGCGGTAACAGTAAGTAAAATTTGATTCTGTAACCATATTAAGTAAAGATTTTCAGTGCAACTTTATTTATATATAACATGAAATTTTACATATAGTATTCAATTTAAATTAACATGCAAAGTTTGATAATTTCCGTGGTTTAATTTATACATAAAGCAACTTTAAATTAGCATGCAGATTGGTAATCAGAAGTCTGGTTTAACGTAATTTTAATTAAAAGCAAGAAGAAAATATAGGAGTTTACGCTTTGTTCAAGTGTGGACCTGGCGAAATTTAATTACTTAAAATGGATGCCAAGTAATGTGGAGTTTCAGTAAGCAGAAAAGTTATTTGTTCTAAATTGGAGATTTCCTTATTTTAATGCTGACGCAAGATTCCTAGCAGGTATTTTTCAGTCAGACGGAGTTTTGGTATGTAGAAATTTGTTTCCGTATGTTAGCTGAACTATGGACATAGCAGTTAGATAATTTTTTGTTTAATCAAGTATTTAAACTTCAAAATAGGTCAAGGACAGACTATAAATATATTTTTTAATATTAAAAATAGGAATCTGTAAATTTTACATTTCTTAATATTTTATTAATTCACTGAAACTACGGAAGATGTCATTACGTGTTAGAGAAAGTAAATTCTTCTATTTAAGGAAAATTAGAAATTAAACTTCTATGTTTGCTATTTCATTAATAACTATTTGGAATTATGTATTGTAAGGTTATGGTAGATTTACCCAAACTAACATTTTTGTTATCAGTAAGTAACAGTTTAGAAAGCAACTTTATGCTTTAACAATTTGTTAATAAACATTGGCTAGTTATTTCTTACAGAAATAACCACATTTAACTTGATTGGTACTGATTATATCCAGTGCATTTGTAAATAATTTTCACAAATTAAATTAATCAAAATATAATATAAAAAAAGGATATTTTGTAAAAAAGCACATATTTGAATACTAAAGGAATAGATTTTTATTTTTGAACAAGACTATTCTTTTAATTAGGATGAATGAAAGTTGATTCCATTTGAATTTTAAAATTTTGAGTATAAATGCACAAACAGTGCTATTCTTTGTTTAATCTGTTCACAGGTGTAGCAGTGAATTACTAAGGTCAAAGTCGAGCCATAAGGTAAGAAACTTTAGGGATTATGTTGTCTTTAATAAACTGTATAGCGGTTATAGAATAAAGGTTTCCGCATTCGCCTTGTACAAGAGACTTGAGTAAGGTCTTCTCTGTATAGAAAAATACGGTGGCGCCTTATTCTTCATATTTTTGGTCGCAATCCAACCCCGACCCACAGCTCATGTTCCACCCAGAGCATATAGTTCGACTAGCCGCTTTGCCTTTGAGATTTCCACAACTTTGAGCCATTTTCCATCAGAACTTGCCGTGGGCTCTATTCGCTTATTGGAAATTCTCGTTAAATAAAATCCCATAACTGAAAAGGCTATAATATATATATATATATATATATATATATATATATATATATATATATATTGACAAAAATGCCGAACGTAATTGAAAGTTAGGTTGAAGTATCGTCGTGTACACGATTTAAATTTGTAAAATTTCCAATTGTGTTATCGTTCTCGGTGGCGTAATTGGTAAACGCATGGTTCCGGCAAAACCAGGGTACAGGTTCAAGTCCTTTCCAAGACCTTATATTTTCCATCTTTCAATTACTAGCTCGATTTGAAATGATCATTTGGGCTTTGCATAAAAGTCTAAGTTATTATTTCATATTATTCACTATAATACGATAGTATTTATCAACTTACCTTGTGTAATTAACTAGCTACAATATTTATATATACATATATATATATATATATATATATATATATATATTATCGTGTAAATTATATGTAAAGAGGCATAGTTAAGTCAAGAGAGTAATTTTGTAAGAACCGTGTATATAGAAAACAGGAATAAATTATTTACGTTCCAAATTAATTAGTTTCGACCTTAAAACAAACGGATAATAGCATACATGTGTATTAATTAATCGTCATGTTAAATTTGCATAGTGTGAAAGCTTTGTAGAATGTAAAAACTCAAAGATAATAGGAGTATAATTAGTTTTAATATTCGAAGGTTGTTAATTGTGCATATCAAGTAATAAGGGAGGGCTTTTGTCTATATAAAATCGATAAATGTAAACGCATATGTTAATTTAAACTAACGAGGCGTTCGTTAAAAACAAATTCTAAGAAATCCACAGGTTAATCAACTTGGGAAAGTACAATTTCAAACTGGCAAACAGTTCATAGAAAGACGGACTGACAAAAAAACAAATTACAAAAACCAGAATGTACGTTAGAACATAATTCTTTAGAAATTTTAGTTAACGGTCGAAGCGAAGGCTGCAAAATAGCAGGTGTGTTTGAAAGCAAGTAGAGACGGGATACCAATGGAATAGGGTAAACAAGGATGACAAATAATAGACGTTGGTTAAAGCAATTGTCTAAAGCGCGCAATAAGTTGTATAGGCTAACCATAATATCGATTTTAAGTTGCTGTAGTGGGATTTTAAAAAAGACAACGAAAATGAGTTGACGAGGATAACATAGTTGGAGGATAAACCTACGACAGAAGAAATGGTCTGGATTGGCTGATTGTAAGTGAAATGAGAGAAATTTCTCGGAGCATTGTAACCGTTGTGCTATTATAGTCAGAGTTTTCGAACTATAGCGGAGTGGAATGTAAAATCCTTAGTTTTGAAAAGATCGTTATAGTTTGGACTTTCAGAATCAAGTTACGGTGGTGGTGATTTCGATGAAAACGGGATACTGAATGTAGGTTTCAACGCTTATAAATACACTAAGAGATGTAGAGGGACTCTCTTACTTCTTCGATCCGCTTCAGACATACATGGTAACATCTACGTTAAAAAATTTTTTAAATCGGTGATAAGTGCAGTCCGTTTTAATTTAAATTAAAGGTATTTGACAGCACGAGTAGGTGCTTAGTTAAATGGTGCTGTAAGTAAATACATTCGAATAACGAATAAAAGATGTTACTGAGGTAAGCGAGCCTAGTTAATTTTTCTGAACGAGGGTGCTGATTGTATGGAAGATTCGGAAGCTGAATAACATATTTGGATAATTATATTTGTAGATATATTAAAGGCGTCTGCAGAGAATTGGATAACGTCTGGATGAGTTTGATGTACATGTAGCAGAGGGAAGTTCGAAGGAATGCAACGACGAGGTTTGATTGGACGACATCTTCAGAGGTGACGGTGCAAAAGGCGTACACCAGGTAACGAAATTTGTTCCTTTTTGAAGGTTATATGAAAAAGACAATTTAAGTTTATTATTCGATGTAAAGATTCAACGGGTCTTTGGGCGTGTGGAAAACAAAGAAGCGATTTATTTATGCATTTAGAATAACAGGGTTTATACTGAGCTCACCATAGACTAGAGTAAATTTTAACTCAGGGTTTCAAGGTAGGCCCATCTACTAGAACTATATAAAAATGTTGGAATAAATTAAATTCATTAAATTAAAAAAAGTTAATGGTTAATATTGTAAAATTTTATAAAAATGCTTATATCCGAGTTTGTAAATATTGAGCTGGTGACGTAAAGTTTTGATTTGTATGAATAAAAGGTTATATGTTTTGTTGAATTATTTAAGTAGTAATTTTATTTGGTAGTCTGAGAAAGCGTAAACATAAGATGGGTAAGTATCTCTAAAGAAGCTGGAAGCTGAGCTAGCCGTGGTATACTGATTTAGGGGAGCTTTTTCAGGAGATATTGTAATGAAAAGTTTTTTTTTAATTTTTGAGGGGTGTTAACTCGAAGGTAATCTCGAAGACCACATATATATTGCTGTGAATCCTCCAAAATACGGGAACTACGGTTTTCAAATCGAGCCTCACGAATTGTGCGTCAAAGAATGCTGTGAAACCTACAAAAAGCTATTAACTTAACTGGTCCGTTGACTTTCTTCAGTTCATCGCCTCGGCTGCTCCCCTAGATAAACCTTCATCCTCATTCATAAAAAAAAACAAACACATTCCTACCACAAACATCAACGTTAACTCTATTTACATCAATATTCACAATACATTAAAATTTCAAAATTAAATTGAGCATAAATTTCAGTATCAGAAAATTTCAAGATTTAAGTTTGTTATCATTTTAATGTGCATCCAAAATTAAAGTCCTTGTAGGACGCCTACTAATTAATATAACAATATATGCAGACCTGAGTCTGAGTACAAAGGGAGCATCTACCACCCCTTTACGTTAATTAACCAGATTCGTCTAATTGAGCTCAAAGACATACCCAAATTTTCATCATAATCCAGAACATAAATACTAAATACCCCTTTCTACTTAAACAAGCAAATTTCACCTTAAAATTAAAATTTTGTTGTTTGTACAAATTCACTACTGTCCATTTTAAGTAAACAAATTATAAAGTTATTCAACACACACCAAAACATCAAAAATCGAACAACAAAGCATCCTGAATTAAAGTCCTTGTTGGATGCCTACTAATTAATATAACAATATATGCAGACCTGAGTCTGAGTACAAAGGGAGCATCTACCACCCCTTTACGTTAATTAACCAGGTTCGTCTAATTGAGCTCAAAGACATACCCAAACTTTCATCAAGAACATAAATACTAAATACTCCTTTCGACTTAAACAAGAAAATTTCACCTTAAAATTAAAAATTTGTTGTTAGTACAACTTCATTACTGTCCATTTTAAGTAAATAAATTATAAAGTTATTCAACACACACGAAAACATCAAAGTTCAAACAAAATAGTATAATTTACCTGAAGGTTACTGTCCTCGTAGCTTCAAAGTATCGTTTCTTTAGTTAATCACACCATTCAACAGGATTATATTTACGGCTTCTGATTCTCAACGCTTTTAAAATTTTCTCCACCACCATTCATCTAAAGTTGTTTCAGGGCTTTTCCGGAACTCATCTGTGTATATCTGAACCTTGTTTTGTAGATCCAGACCCGTTTATGAACCATTTAATTATTAACACCCCCGAAAAATAGCAAAGAAATTCATACTTCTTTCACAAATATACGCCAAAACTGCCTACTTTTGTGTATACATTTGTCGTTGCAAATTGGACTAATTGGTACAGTGATACTAAACTTTATTACCTTGTATCTTCTTTTCTAAGTGCACTAAATTACATTCATTGTAACACGTAAAGAACAAACTGTTTTAAATCACCAAAATATACGAGCAAACTGTTTAAATTATTCTATCAAACTCGGAAAACTAAAAAGCACTGTTTAACGCATTGAATCAACTCGGAAATCTAAGAGAGCTTGTTCATATTAATCTGGGTATATATAGCGGTTAGCCTGTCTGTCGGTCTGGTCCCCAAAACGGACAATTCTTCAGAATTTCGCACGCTAGGTTCCCATTCCGCAGCCCGGCATGCGATTTTTACGAAATTTGCACTAGCACCAGTTAAATCTCCGAAATTTCGACACGGCTCGCAACGTCTGGAAATAACTAATTAATTTTTATACAGAAATGATATTTCTACCTCTCAAGTTTGCCTCTTATTTTCAACCAATCGCAACCCAGTGACGTTGCTCCACTCACGCCTTTTACTATATGTGTCTCGGTCTTGCGCATATTATCTGTCTCTATCTACCCTGTTCTTATTGGTGCAAATTGATATTCTTTATTATCGATTATTTCAGTCCATGTGGACTGTGAAATAACCCACCTTTAGCATTTCCCGTAACTATTAAGCTACGGTTTCTCCAAGATTCTCTGTAACCATTTGTTATCTGCCAAATTTACGCAGAATGAGCCTTTTAAAAATACGCAGGTGTTCAAACATAATACTTCTAAATAACACTTCTACGATTTGCATTTTATTGGGTTTTTACAAGCTTTTATAGATATTATATGTTACTAATGGTTCAATTAACTCCAATTAAAATAATACCCTTTAATTTTTAGTGACTCCTAATCAAATATTAATTATTATCTGTACATTTTGTTTAATACCGGTTACTTAAAATTGAGTTAATTAATATAAATTTTGCACGTAATTTCCATTTGTTTCTTTACTCGGAATAATTAAATTACACGTAGAGCATTTTAATACTGCTTCCTTTTTTATAGCAAGCGTCTTGTAAATGATTTAAATCTTTTATTTTTAATGAAACGAATGAAATTTTATGCTTCACGGTTTTAATAATGCGTACCTTTTCCCAAAGCTTCTACACGGTGATTAAAATTATTTGATGTGATTATTTAATTTTCTACCCTGGTCTAAATATGAGTAATATATATATATATATATATATATATATATATATATTGATGTCATTAGAGGCCATCAAAAGTTCACATAGCACCATCTCGCAAAGCCGGTTAAATGCAGCTCTATTATATGCAGAAAATTTTGCAGGTACAAAAGTATGATTGATACATTAGATAGCAAAACCTTTGCCTGCAAACAATCAATCCAAAACGCAATGGCTACAAGAGGCGTGGCAGCAAAATTAACTTACATAAAAGCTCATTTTCTAAACTACCAGAAGTGATCAAAAGTTGGAAAGTAGTGGCACCCAGCTGGTTGAAAGTCTTCGTATTGTAGAGGACTTCTGCAAATAACTGAATTCAACACCTGGGGTTTTAGTTACGTCGGCAGCAGAAAAGATGAAGTTGGTGTTACAAAAACTCCGGGTATGCCTTCTTTATAAAAATTGGCAAAACCCTAGATGGCAGTTCCGAAGACGTGCCAACAAAAAAAGTGAACTAATTTGTAAATTTAAGTTTACACCAGTAACGTCGTGTGATGTGAAACAAAGTTTTACATTGTATAAGAACATATTAACGTATAAACGGTACCTCCGGGTGGAGCATTAGAAATCAAATGTAGGGGTAAATTTAAAGCGGCGGCTAAGCCTAAGTTTCCGGATTCGATTCTAAAGGCGAACCGTTTTAAAAATTTTAGGCGAGCATTGTTCACAAAAATACGTTCTTGTTAGAAAGAGAGCTAAAATGTAGGTCCCATGTTAAAGATCCCTACCTATGCTTGGGATAGCAAGGGTTTTGCAAAAATCAAAATTTCCAGGTAAAAAGAAACTTGCTACCCGGCTTATCCGTTTTCATCCACATACACCCAAGGATACGATACAAAAAGAACTAGAAGAAAAACAAAACACAAAAAAGTGGTCAGCGACAGAGTTGGACCGGGTCACGGTTTTTTGATCCGGTGACCCAAGACCCGGTGACCAAGAACCCGAACTGACCCGGTCACCCAAACTGACCTGGTGACCTTTACTAACCTGGTAATCCGAAGTGACCCGGTAATCCGAAGTAATCCGGGAACCCAAAGCGACTCTAAGTAACCTGAAGTAACCCGAAGTGACCCGGGGTCCAAACTGACCCGATAACCCGAAGTGGCTCGAACTGTTTGTAATAAATATAATTGCAGCTACCTGCATTTATTAAATTTATTTATCCTCGTGAATATCAGCTAATAAATTTCACCTTTATATTTTATAACACTAACCTGATATCACAAGGTCGAGAATTTCTTATTATCAATGAAAGCCCAAGGTAAAGTTGGATGGAAAATGGCTTGAGAAAAAGAAAAACTCTTTAAACATAAACGGCTAGTCGAGTGTTAGCTCTGGGTAGATCATGAGCTTGGGTCATGGGTTGTCAAAAGACCAAAAATATAAATAATGAGCGCCACCGTATTTTTCAATACAACAACCAACAAAGTTTAACTGTGCTTGTATTAGGGGAATGCGGAAACCTTATATCAACACCACTAACATAGCCATTAAACCTGAATCTCACTCTTTTAAACACACTTACCAAAACCTCAAACTCCATATGTCATACAGATGTCTCGGCTTGACCTGTGAACAAACAAATGTACAACATGGACACCATTTGTGTCCTCAAAAATATTTGCCAAAAATAAAATAATAGAACTTAGGTTTCAAAAGTATACACCCAGGGTATTTGTTTTCATTACACACTATTTCTGATCAGGGATGACTTGTCATTTTTACTTGAATTCTAAATAATAAAAAGTCATGCAAAAAAAATAGATTCTATTTGAATAAATTTCTGGATTCGTTTTACTATAATATTTTCAATTCGTATAACTATAATATTTTCAATTAATAATTTTTATGGAACAGAAATATACTAATAAAGATTTGTATTCAATAATATAAAGATCTCTGAATGGATCTTTCTTAATAATTTAATTTAATTTAATTTAATTTCTTAATTATTCATATTACATATTCTCCAAACCATAGTAGTACTACTTCGACCGTAGCAATGAAATTTAATTACCTAAGTGCTGATAAACTAGCATGTATCAACCTAAAGTTACTTTTACTTAACAGTTATCAGTCGAATTCCACATGTTGACTAAAAATCAAAGTTCATGACCTCAAAATATTTAAACATATTTTTAAATTAACGTAAGATGACATGTGAGGTCTAAATAGGACAACTGAATCTATGTTTTTTTTATATCTGACATAATATGTCACTCACAACCTTTTAGCTTAGTAAACTTTATCTGCATGTGCAAACATTCTGACAAACAATAAATTTGTTATTTAATTCTTTCTTTTCTTAAAGGATTTTTACGTTACAAAAGTTCAATGTAATATTTTCTTATTGAAACTAAATTAATATTCAAAGTGATTAAATTCTAAGAAACACTCACGTGTAGAAATACTGCTGTGAACGAAAGAAATTGGACTATAACCTCAGCTGTCGGAAATTCCATAACCACTAGTTTTCTGCGACACATAAATAGAAACCACATGAATACATACCAAATTATTACTGGAATTGCAGAAACTCTTCTGAATACAACCATTATTAAACAAAACTAACTTCTGTTCGATTTTACATCATATTAAATTTAGTACTCCAACAAATTTTCTAGGTCCAAGATTTGCTTAATCGATATTACTTGCTTATGATGTTGAATTATATGAAACTGCATAACATGATATTACCATATATCATATTGTATAAAATATTGTCATATCTGATACTTTCGTGATATTGCATGTATTAATGATGAGGGTGAGCTTCCATCAATTCTAATTCTTTTTCGGGCGGTGTTACAGACCACGTGTTTAGACACGACCATCTTGACTTTACTACGCCGCTTATCGCAGCTTGTCCCTTCAAACGTTGATAGCAAAGTGATCTAATTGACAACTCGACGGAGCTTAGTAACGAATCTTAGACCACAAAGGTAAAGGAGTCTATATGCTATTATTAATTTTATGTATTTATTTTTACTGAACGGAAATTTATAAATTATATATTTTATATTATTGCTGTTTTATTTTATATTAAAGAACGAAGTGTAACTAGGAAAAAATATACGTTACATGTTTTCCCAAATGTGAATTTTTGTTATAATTTAACCGTTTTTCTAACTCTTACTGGTCCCGGGATTGCAATGGTACCGGTGTTCGTGTTGAGTAGGTACTAATATTCTAACTGTTATAAAAATATAAAAACATTGCAATTTAACTGAAAATTATTACGTATATGAATGAGCTAAAAGAAAAATTTTGCATTGACTGTTATAAGTGATTATTAAATAAATGTTGCGGCCCTGGGTGCTAAACTGTTAACCGTTAAACAATTTTAAAATAATTATTATGCGCTTTGTTGTATGTACATCTACTTTTTGTGTCCGCATGCCTGTTATTTTACTGGCTGGTATTTAAGCATTACAGCAACCGGGTACCTATGCGCATATCAATGTCAAGAGCATATACTGCTAACGCCTGGTCAAAACCTAGTCACCGGGTCCATACCGATTTACCGGGTCAATATCTGGTGACCGAGTCAATACCGGGTCACAAGTCTGGCCCGGTGACCCGATAACCAGTAAAGAAGTTACTCAAAGTTACCCGATGATGCGGTCCAATACTGGTCAGCGAAACCGACTAATACAGCTAGTTATATTATAAAATTTATTAGTAGCATTCGTAATAAGGATTATTGATCATAAAATATACTCTTATTAACTAAACAATACACTAGTCGCTCTTATGTGGGAAATCAGTCTTTTTAATATCATCTGAAAAATTGGTTTTTAATTAATAAGAAATTGATTGTAAACTGACAGATCTTAAGTTTTACACTACAAATGGGTACAATCGAAAATGATTTAACTCTGTAGTTTGGTAATCCAGCATATCAACGATTATTAACTCATTAACTTGAAACAACTCCTATTAGTTTGTGTAGGAAACTCATTACTTGAGGACAAAGTTATAGCAAAGTTTCTTCTTGGAAATTACTCGCCATATATTATACCAAAAGCAATTGCTAACAAGACTTTACCAACTAGAGGGTTTTGTGAAAACAGCTTGAAATATAAACGGATTTTGATTCAAAAGCTGATCGAATCTAACTTAATATGCTAAAATACGAAATCTTACAAAATCCAACAGAATATAACGAACACCTAAAAAGGAAAGCTAAAACCGGAAGCTTAAAGCAACACATTTAAATACAAAGTTCGATGAACGCATGTATATCTAACGGACTGTGAAGTTAGATTTGCAAATACTTGGTGGCTGCAGTTTAACAGCAGCGGTGAAATTCTATATCACTAACTGAACCTATTTTTGAAATATTTAATCGTGAGAAATATTTTTGCGAATTCTGTACTATTTTACAACAGATGTTTATTGTATGGTTCAAACGAAACAGTAGTAATGCTGTTGCTTTCACCTTACTAATTGAAAAATTCTTATTTGAAAAATGTATATTCACAATTTTTTTTAATTTATTGGTTCTTTAAAAAATTTATGTTCCACGTAGCTTTTCTGAAAATCCCATTTAGGTACAATTTTTACTTTTGGGTCTACCCAAAAACCGGATGCGCTCCCCAAAACTTTCTAGGCATTGACTTATTATTACGCAAATGCCAAAAGTCTAGATTTAATTTTTATTGTCATTACTCTTGCACTCAACCCGTGATTCCTCAGACGTATTATTTTCAGAGCATGTCTATCTGAATTTGATTTCGAACTGGCTATATTCAGCGCTAAGAAAATCTTATTTATTGCAAAAGTTTTTGCTAAACACTGTAATATCGTCTACGTAGTGAATTCAAAATTCTCAAGCTGTTTCAAAATATTTGTATGGTCTTAATATATAGATAAGCCAAATGAAACCATTATTCATAAATTTGTTCTTTAACAGAAAAATCTAGACACTTACTCTCTTGTAACATCAACTAAAGCAAATTGAATTGCAAAAATCTAATTTTGTAAGTAGAGCTTTACCATTTTCTTGTCGGTCAGATAGCAGGGTTGATGTAAGTTTTTATTTATAATCGCTTATCCAGTAATCATTCAGAGTCGCTTATCCAGTAATCATTTAGAATTGTTTTTCAGTAATTATTTAGAATTATTCTCCAGTAGTTGTTTAGAATTGTCATCCAGTAGTTATTTAGAATTGTTCTCCAGTCATTATTTAGAGTCCCTTTTATTAATGTTAATATTAGAATTTAAACTAAAACAACTTTTAGGTACTTACGCTTTTGAAAGGTAAAACGAGAAACCTTCTAATTTTCCATAATTACCATAGTATTATTTTATACTTCACAATAAATCACTTCACGTAAATATTTTCTGTTTTAAGGGATGTGAACTAAGCCTTACTTCATGTTGAACTTATTTGTTTACAAATCTGGTCGTATTTAAATGCATCGTCTATCTATTGACAAGCGCAGAGTTCGTTGATATGCATGCTTCTTGCATACCAAGATTTTGGGTATTCCATCGTATTATATTGTATGTTAAAATCAACGCGTTGTTTTTGTCACGTACCATTTCGAGTTAATAGCATTGATTCCTTGGATTTTTATACTTCTAGATAAGTAGACTATTGTCTGTTCAAATAAATTTGGTAAACTTTGATTTTATCCACCGTGTCTTGTTCGTTTCTAATATATTAGGTGTCGATTTTAGCTTTCTAGTCACGTAGACTTAATACAATTTCTACATTAAATTATATGCGTTTGCTATCTTTGAACCTGCTTGTTTTAATTGGGATCCTTGACGTAATAACAATGCGTTATCCATGCGTGTCGCGTTTCAGCTTACGTTTATGTTGTTTTACGACTTGCGAATTTGTTTATTCAAATAAATTTTCAAAATATTTTTCATTATCTAAATTAATTATAATTATGGTTTATATACAGGGCGTTGGCATTTACTTTACAGTCTATTCATCGTATTTCTTGCTTTCCTCAGAAAACTGTCTCGTTTTCTGAGCCGTCATGTGTTTTATATGAAGTGCGCTATACTATTGGTCCTAACTACCCCATAATGACCTTATTAACACAGCATTATATATATATATATATATATATATATGCAATAGAAAATATGAAATTACTATCTTACCGTGACCTGTTTCTTGCCTTGCTAATTCAGCAGAAAATATATTGTGAATTCTATCAAGGAAATGAAACACAGAAATTTCAAGAAATATCTAGGAACAGTCTTCTAAGTATTCAAAAAGATCTTTCCTTTATACACATTATCTAAAGAATCTCTTACATTCAACAGATATAACAATGCTTATAAAACAATTTACCGCTTGAGTTTAGCCAGAAATTTCTATACAACGATTACTTAATAATCTATAGGAACACTGTGGCACGATTTAAATAAAATTAAATAAAAACCCTTAACCACAAAAAATATTTAAATTACTAGATACGTATTTCGACCACTATGTGGTCATCATCAGTAGAAAAAAAAATTAGCTGTTGTTCTGGAACACTTCAGAGGATACTCTCCTCACCGCTTAGGCTGAAGTGAACCTTCCCAACCTACAATTTACTATATTGTTGCTTTAAACACTATCGAGGATATTCTCCTCACCCGCAGGCTGGTGTTCTCAACAACAAACTAGTGAATTGTGACATTATAACTTAAATCTACTTAATTTATACTAATTCTAAATCTACTGAAGCGGAACCAATTTAATCTTGCTTTCTCATTGGTTGTTGACCAATAGGGAAAGCAAAACAGATGACTCTATTGGCCCTTTATCGGTGTTTAAGAGGGGTCCTTTATGTTTAACAATTTTAATTGATTCATAGGCATTTAAGGAGGAAAACGTTGGTACCGCTTTTAACAATTTAATATTTTCTAGTTTAACGGGGTGGCTGGTTTCAAATATATGTTTGGCGACCTGAGACCTTTCATATTTACCATATTTGAAGTGAGCAATGTGTTCTTTAAATCTTGTTGTCATATTCCTCTTGGTCTGACCAATATATTTTTGAAAACACCCTGGCCCTGCACAACTAATTTCATAAATCCCCGACTTTTGCAATTTTTCCACCTTGTCTTTTGGATTACCTAGCAAATCTTTAATTTTATTAGTATTAGTGAAAGCAATTTTGAAATCACACTGTTTGAATATTTTATCAAGACCCTTTGTGGTTTTGTGAAACGGAAGTTTAACATATTTAACATTATCGTTAGAGGTGGTTGATTGCAAAGTCGTTGATTTACGAATGTTGATCCTATTTTTACACTTTCTAAAAATATTATCTATAATATCAGAAGAGAAACCATTGTAATTCGCTATTTGTTTAATAAGAGCAAATTCCTTATTAAATCTGTTTTTAATTAAAAGGAAATTCAATAATCTATTAATTAAAAATTTAATTTAAAATTATTATTAAATGCGATTATAAATAATTACTGGATCAAATGAGGAAATGCAACAAGCATTTACTTCAACTATTAATTGTCAAGGAGTTTAACAAAGGACGCTAAAATAATTTAAGGCTATGCTAAGAGGGATGCAGACAATATCTAAAGCAGTTGATACAGGGACTGATTCGAGCTGAAAACAACAGGTGAGCCAACCTGAATGTTTTATTATTTTACTTGTGAATATTTCATTTCTAATCTGAATAATTTAAAAATTAACACTTTATTGAATATTTTCAATTTAAATGATTTAAAAATCGTTTTCATGATAATTTATGTGAGGAGTCGGCAAGGATCGTTTTTTTGAGTACACGTTGTAATTTACGTAAATATTTAAAGAAGTTGAATGAACGTTCATGGAGCTTCAGTTAATAATAATAATAGTGATTTTGCTGGCTTTTTGATCATCTTTGGGAATGATAATTATTAATTTTTTTTCAATCAAAGTTCTATTTAGAAAATTCTTAAACTTTTCACATGTTGTAAATATTTTTGAGAACATTATTATAATTTGTGCTTAAGGGTGTTTTGGTTTAAAGATCAGAACAAGAAGCAGAGGTAGAAGGTATATATAAAGTCTTTGTTTGTCGTATTGTCGCAAGCTCCGTGCGTAGTTAAAAACTGAGCTAGCGGACGCAATTAAAATTATATATTAAAAATCAAAAATTGACAGATTAAAAAATTTTAACCTTTTTATTTCACAAAAATGCTGTACAGGGGTATTGCTACAGTATCACAACAATATGTATAGCTGCGAATTTCACATTTTGGAAGAGGCCCCACGTTTGGGTCGTCATAAATGCTGCAGAGTATTTAAACTGTCTGATTCGTATCCCACTGTTAGGTCGACATTAATGCTTTGAATCTCGGGGATATAATTTATACAATTAGGCTGAAGATGACCCGCCTTCAAGAACGCCAACCTGCTGACAGCTTTTTGCTATAATAAAATCAAATTTAGCTTCTTCAATGAAGTCCGCCACGCCTGCTCTGCTGCTTATACCTAAAATTAATTCGAGGCCCACAAATTGGTAGCCATAAATACTGTGAAGTTTCCCTGTTTTTCTTTGCTGCTATTTGCAAATACTGCCCTACTATTTTATACAAAAAACTCAACTACAAAGGTTCATCACAATTTATTAACACCGAAAAAAGGTCCTACACCCAAAACTTTTCAATTATTAAGGCATACATCCATTAAATTACATATATCCTTGTTTTCAAAATAATTCATTTTCTTTATATACTGCAAGATAAAATTTTACTCATCATACAAATAAACTATTAAAAGTAACTGTTCTTAACCTCACACTTGATAATAACCCCTTGCTTAATATGAGCTTACAATAAAACCATTTTAAACACGTGTACAAATTTTTGCACAAAATTACCAAAAGTCCCTTTTACTTTGTACATAAACAGCTATTACACAATTATTTTATAAATAACCATCCCTACATAAACATATTCTCGATTAAGTAATTTATAAAAATTCAATAATAGATTCCTTGTTCATAGGATTCAGAAAATTACCCTCATAAAGCACAAAATGTCATAACACATCAAATAAACTCAAAAGACAATGTTTTCATAAAAATCAGTTACCTTCAAAGCATTACATCATATGTATCTGCAATCCAACCATCGATGACGTTGCTCTCGACTATGACTGCATGTTAAAGAACCACCCCAAGTTGACTCACACCATTTTTGTCGGCAATCAGCTATCCAAATCTCTCTAACTATCAATCGATAGTACATCGAAAACTTCCCAAACTCCTCTACTGGTCTATCCACCATCAGTAAACCATTAACTCGATACATAAACAATTTTTATTCCATCTTTGGACCGCCTAACTAGCACCAACAACCAAGGTAAATTGTAGTCTGTACATACATAGCTTAAATAAGCTTTGCTTTATTTTTCTAAATGTACTTCATAACTTCACTGGACCGCAGGTATCACAGTATACCAACTTCTGTAGGTTGTTTTAAATTAAACTTCTTAAAACACTTGTTAGAGGCAGACAATAATGTCATTTACTATATTTGTATTCACGTTGATGACAAGTACAGGCGAAGAGAAAGAGAGACCTCTCTCACCAAGTGCAGGTGTTTATATAGACCCTACATCCGTCCTGCTCCTATCAATACACAATTTAATCAACTTTCTTTGTTCGTCCTTAATAGCTTGTCTGTAGCCTCTTTACCTTATTTCTCATCCCCATTTAAATTGATGTCTTATACAAACTTCTACATCTCACTCTTACTTATGGACCCTAATCTATCATTGTTCCATAGTTCGTTTCCAAGTCAAACCAACATATGACAATTTCATCTCACTTTTTTGTATGCTACAAACAATCTATCCTAGTTTTATATCGATCGCTGCTTGTTTTAACGGCCACCTCATTTTGTAGAAAATATAGATATTATTTTGAGCTTGTTTACAACGCTACTTTATAATCCTTGAAATAAATTATTACTCGAAACGCCCTGTAAAACTGGTCACGCAACCGTCATTTATTCATCGAAAACAATTTCATATACTTAATACTCAGAAAATATCTCCTTCTACCAACCTTACGCTTTTAAACTAAAATTAAAGCTTCAATTATACTATGCTAAATTATCCACTAGAAATATTTATACACGCAAAATTAGGAACACAAGACTTAAATAAAACTGTCCCAGGCATTATGAGTACACAGAGTATGTGATTTTTTTTTCACGATTATATACAAATATCATTAAACCACAAATCAACATTTCCCAAAAATTCCTAAAATTTATGTTCCACACTAAAAATATTTCTTTACAAAATTGCATTGCCATTTACGTAACCAAATAAAAAAAATTTAAATATTAAATTTTAGCCTTTTACACACTGTGAAAAATATCATACAACATTAAACTCGAGGACAAATACTTCAAGGCATTCCTTTAAACTTTTTACCTCATCTCTTATTAAGCAATTACCGGAATAAGACCTGCATAATAAACCATATTTTTATTAATACAATTAAGATTATTTCTTTAACATGTGTGTGACAAACATCCAATAGCACTTCTCTCGAGCTCTTATCTCTAATTTATAACTTTGAGCATTTGATAAGAATAAATTACCTAATAGATCATTTTCAAATTTTAAGTTTTATGTATTTACTTTATAAAAGGATTAAAATTCCCAATGCCATTATTTTATACCATACTTTTTAAAATAGTGGCTTTTTCATACAACTCTTCTTTAAGTACATACACTTATGAGTCATCTACTGTATAGCAGACCGTGTTGCATTGAATGCAATAAATAGATGTTCAATAATTGTTCATGAACGTATAAAATATCGCATTCACATAAATTTAATATTTTAATAAACATTCCTTAGGGATACCTGACGGATGAAGTTTTTATAGCTTGTCTAGCCAATAGTTAAGACATCCCACCGGAAAACCTAACCACGAAAAATTTTTCAAGCACTAATGCTGATTTAAAGTTTTCTAAAAGCTTTGTCGTTATACTATCCACTATATCCCTTCGATTATAAGACACATAAACTTTAATTATTGTAGATATCTTGCAGTACAGAACATTTATCAAGAATGTTTTTAGGCAATTGCTAAGCTAAAACTTGTTGCTGATCAGGGGTCAGTTGTATTTTATGTTGATTTTGCAGCATTTTCAGATAATAACGTTTTTTGAAAATTTTGATTAATTACAGAAGCAGTTAATTTCATTTAATAGGCTGCTAACTGCAAACTACAACATTGCTTTAATCAGCAACTTGTACCTACATTTTAAATATTATGGTTCATACAATAAGCACAATAACTTGGCATAATGCACCTGATTGAATTCATAATAAAAGTAAAATTGTAAACTTGTATTGCAAGTAAATCATATGTACTTAACTAGCAATCTGTAAATCCACTACCATAAGAGTATACATCGATTCTCAGCCTGTATCGTTTCGGTATCAGTAAATCTTTCTGAAAAAGCATTAGTTTTCTCGAACTTTATCTGACCTTTAGTTGTTGACTATAAGCTGCAGTTTTACAACTAAGCACTAAACAATAAATACAACTTTTTTATAGTATAAAGTGGCGATATCTAAGGATACACAGACCATTGCAGCTTTAGTTCGTAACAGATTTCTCAAAATTATTGTGCTGTTGAAACGATATTGCCACTGAGTTGAAAACTTTCAAAATAAAGTAAATTTCACAAAGTGACGACTAATGTCTCCGCTACTAACGCAGATTTATGATTCGTACAGAATTTTTTCGTCGCTATAGTTTACCAAAAATGTTAGGTTGTTTATTTTCTTACTTCCGTGGTTACTTCCAAATTTAAATTTATTGGCCTTTGTGTTAAAATGTTTGTTTGTCTAAATATACTAGTTAGAAATGAATAAACATATCCTTTAAAAAAAAGATTAAGAATTAGTATTGGAGCTTAACCCTAGGACCAAATGATGCGCTTACAATTTACAAATTTAGTCCTAGAACGTATAGTTATTGAATATCGGTGGGATTTTACGTCAATCCATTAACGGACATTAAAAAACTGATAATTATTTGTTAATTTTTGAAATGCATTTTGTTCTAATTCAGTAAATCGGTTATTATAGATATTTTTCTAAATAGCATATAATAATTCATTGCAAGTACTACATTATATAATATTGAAACGTGCGATTACACTTTCACCAAACCCTCAATTAAATTACTTGTCATGATAGCTTAATTGTTTATACCATCCGAGTATTGATCAAAAGCTTACGGGTTCATATTAGGGCTGGCAAAATTCGAAAAAGTTGTATTCGATTAATCGAATTTTGCAGTATTCGCAAACCGATTAAACCGATTAATCGATTTTCTATCGAATATTCGATTAATCGATTATTCGATTAACTGATTAATGGAATAATCGGTTAATCGAATATTCGATTAATCGGTTAACCGATTATTTGATTGTTAACAAAGTTTTTAGTTAACTAATTGGCTAGTTCATTAATCGGTTAGTCAATCAATCGTATGGTTCTCTAGATAATCTATTAATCGACTAACCGTTTAATCGACTAATCAACTAGTCAAACAAATTATTTCTAACCAAATAATCGTTTGTCTGATTAATTCACTATCGTGCGGGGTAGTTAATTACAAAATCCATCAAGTCGTGTTTCATTTCATTTTCAAGAATCCTCCATTCAATAGTAAGATATTGTCCTGAACTTGTACTATGTATGGTTGTATTTTTGTCTTCCCTCACGTTATAGCTTGCACACATAGGAAAAAGAAAACTTGGGCTCTATATACGTAATACAAATAATACGGCTATAATTTAGTTAGGTATTATAAGTTCAAGTTAGAAACAAACTTATAAAATAATTTTAAAATTATGAACTTGCAGTTTAATAAGCAAGAACTAAATTATAAACTATAATAGTGGACCCACTCAGGTAATCGGAAATCGAACAGCTATTAATACAGACGTTTCCTTACTATATTATTGTACGCTCACGTAGGTAGTTGATTTTAATCTATTAGGTAATCAAACTGAATTATATATACGTCACGGATCATGTTAGTCAATTAACACAATAAAAACTTATTCTTCCAATTGATTCAAGTCAGTTAATCAAATAACAGTGAATATAGGTGTTGGTGGATGTATTTCTAATTTATTTGACAAAAATATATCGTTTGTAATTTTGTGTACAGGTCCTGTTCCTGTACACAGGACTTGCCTCTTAATAGAAATAAAAGCAAACCATTTTTCTTTTAACTGTATTTTATTTACTCATTATATTTAATAGGTGTGTCCTATTGGTCGACTAATCAAATATTCGATTATTCGAATATTCGATTATTGGAATATTCGATTAATCGATTATTCGAATATTCGATCAATCGATTAGTCGAATATTCGATTAATCGAATAATCGATTTGTTAATTTTTAAAAACCGCGATTTTCGATTAATCGATTAATCGAATAATCGATTAATCGAATTTTATTGCCAGCACTAGTTCAAACCTAGTTCGTGGCCTTAATGTCCGTCGTTCCAATAACTAGCCCAATTCCATATAATCATTTAAACTTTGCAAAAAGCTAACTTATAATTTCATTAACATCGTACTATAAAAATCAACATACCTTGTGCAACTACCTTATATTTGTATTTAATATTTGACTTCAGCCACGAATTTGAGTATAATTTTCTGTTTATAGTAGAAATAACGTCAAAAGACCTGCCATTATCAGATATGATCTTATAAATTTTATCTAAGCACTTGTATCTATTCAAACAAAACCTACTTTCAAAAATTATCTAATCTTTTTTTGTTTACCTACCTCACCTTTATCACCAAGGTAATATTCAAGCCTCCCTAATTATACCAAGTTTAAAGCTTATAAAATTACGACATGATACGCAACTCAACTTGTACCTCTTTATTTGGTTATCTATCAACCCCTTACAGTAGAGGAATAAGGGCATCCTGATGCACCTCCTCACTCCTAACTCACTCACTCCTCCCGATCCACATCCTGCCTTGCATTTTGGTGGGCGGTATGTTACGTTTTTAATTATACATAATTAACTGCTTGCCTTATTTCAAACACTTAGAATTTACTATTATGTACCTCCGCCCGGCATATTCAAATGTCAGTGTATGTAATTACTTTAAACATCACGCCTGTGTATTTAAGTGCTGCGAATACCGATAAACTATGCTGTGTTTTCGCATGTGCGAGAACTATCTTATCGCCTGCCAGGGAGAGGACGCTTCCCGTCCTAGACGGCCGCAATAAATAAATGTGCTAGGCTTCGCTATATTTACAAGGTAGGTGCTTTGAAGTAATCGTTGCTTATTATTATCATTTGCGTTTACAATGTCCACTTTTATCTACCACTGTTAGTTAACGAAATACTACCGCACCATTAGTTCACACAATTATTTAATAATATAATGGTACGTTCCAAAAATGAAGTGTAATTGTTATCATTTTTGGAACGTACCCATGTTACTATCAAATAATTATGTTATACTAGTTTTTTTCTTTCCGCATTTTCCTCACAGTAGCCTCTTGATTGAATACGGAATATAAAAAGTTTCTTAAGACAAAATCTCATAAATTGCCGCTATTCGGTTTAATCAAAACGGTATAACTTTTATATCACAATATAATATTTCAACTGTTTTTTTTTTATTTTAAAATAACCTATTCGATAAAGCACAATTCTTAGACTTACTCCGTGTTCACATTTGGAGGTTTGAATTATTTATTCCAATTCGTTGGAGACTGCTACGAGGTTAAAAAGCATTCATCACAAATTCTTAAAAGAAATATTCTCTTTCGAGTTAAGCTATATACCAAACCTGTCGTTTTTAAATTACACAAACTTTCTGATTTTGTCTAAGTTTGTGTAAAGGTTAAATATAATTTTACTTCTTAGTGTAACTATTGTAGAAATGTGCATAAATTTAATACTAAGACGTGTCAAGAGTAAAAGTAATGAAATCCTGCGGAAAAATGTTGTAGTTTAAGTAAGACTTCGACTTGATTGAATTTTGATGAGATTGGATTTGCATAACATCTGTCACTAACAAGAAATGGAAGTTTATCACGATAGCATTAAATTTTGGAGTTATGTGTAGTAGTGAAAATTCCAAATGATCCTAAACGCACTTGTGTAAATGTAAAAGAACAATGCTTTATTTATTAAAACTATTCCGGAGTCTTATTCATTTCTTAGTCGGTTATCATTAATGGGCGGAAGTGCATAGTGTTCATTGCAACTTATAAAGAATAAATGACTATTAAAATAATTTGAGATTTTATATCGTATACTATTTTTATATAAAGTTAAATTTTTAATGAAGCGTTTAGTTTAATCCCATATACTAAAATTTTTGAATCGATTTGGTTATATTTGCAATTTAGAACTATCTCATGTTTCACAAATTTTATACAAATACGCTGATGGAAGAAAGTTAAGGCGGATTTTATAAAGCAAGTTTTACTTAAGTTCAAGATCAATCACGGCTCAAAAAGAAACAGCTGCTTTATGCCAGTAGTTTAGTCTTAATCATTGTGGGGAGAGATTTCCTCCTTGTGGGGGTGAAATTTTCTCTTTGCGGGGGAGGGGAGAGGTATTTTTTCCTTGCTTAATTTTTACCCTCACCATCACTACTTAAAAAAACGGTATCCTAATCCCTAAAATTTTCGAGATACCAAACCACACGACCTTTGTATTCCCACATTTTTAGTTTTTATCTTAACACCAACCTTTATCGAGTTACAACCACCAATTTTATATCTTTTTTATTTATAAACAGTTTCTAATCGTATATGGTAATACCGATTTAATTTTTTTTAAAGTCCGAATCTACCATTAATTTAACCTTATGCCAACTCGATTTAAAAAATTGGTGTAAGCAAAAAAAATAGTACACATTCCTTTAAAACAATTTTATTTAATTATAAATATACAGTGTACACTTAACATTTGTTTTCATATAGGTAAAATCACCACAACACCGTGCTCTCGGTAACTTAGTTTCGACTACTTTTCCAAGGTCTTGGTGACGTCATAAACTTTTATAACTAAAGAGCAATGTAATACTATTCTAAAATTTTTATTCTGACATTATACATAACGACATTTAAAAATATTTAATGCCAGGCATGGAGCCATTTAAACTTAATTTTAATAAAAAGTTATATACAGAAAAGTCCTTTCTTTATGTTTGTTTGGAGTGGTTTTAATTTTATCTAATTTTATTCGCAGCTTAAAATTTAATCTTCTTTGGGTATTAAACCACTCATAGATTTCAAAATTATTCTATTATCCTTACTTAAATGTGTCAGACTTGGAAACGTCAGTGAAGACTTCTTAATTGATCCAATACAGACCTGTTATTTAGTTGCTGAAAACAAGTAGGAGTGCACTGACTACATAAGTAATGTGTTAACTCTATCAGATAAATTAGTATCCAACCAAATAGAGGCTAATAATGTATTGGCAAGACCACGAGTTCCTTATGACATACTTTTTGCGGTTGGTGGCTGGAGTGCAGGCAGCCCAACAAACTTTATTGAAACATATGATGTTCGAGCAAACCGCTGGCTGCTTTCCATGGATACTGATACAGTTCCTAGAACGTATCATGGTTTATGCGCACTTAACGGATGTATTTATATGATTGGAGGATTTGACGGTAACGAACATTTTAACACAGTAAGGTGTTTTGGCCCAGCTATTCATCAATGGAAGGAATGCGCTTGTATGTACTATCCAAGGTGTTATGTCAGTATTGCAATGCATAGGAATAAAATTTATGCAATGGGTGGATGCAATGGACGGATTAGAATGAGTTCAGCTGAACGTTATGATCCAAACAAGAATCAATGGGAGCTAATAAAGCCTATGCTGAAACAACGTTCAGACGCCAGTGCAGCTGTTTTACAAGACAAGATCTACATTGTTGAAGGTTTTAATGGGCACGAAGTTATGAACTCAGCGGAAGTTTATGACACTCTCAATAACCAATGGACGTTAATACCACCTATGACAACAGCTCGGTCTGACGTATCCCTCGTTGCTTTTAAAAATACTCTATACGCTTTAAGTGGATTCAACGGATTTACCAGACTAACAACGTGTGAAAAGTTTAGTCCAGGAGTCTCATCTAATTGGAAAGATGTTCGGCCCATGTTTAGTCCAAGAAGTAATTTTGCAACCGTGATACTAGATGACATAATTTTTGTTATAGGCGGCTTTAACGGCTCTTCAACAATAAATTATGTTGAATGTTACAACCCCAAAACGAGGCAATGGTTTGAAGCTTCACCAATGAACCTGAATTTTAAAAACTATGAGTGGTTTAATACCCAAAGAAGATTAAGAAGAATACTAAACAAACCACAACAAACATACAGGGAGTATTTAAAATTTAAATCGACACTCAAGTCCTCTATCTTCTTTTCTAGCCAATAGTTTCATACATAGAGACCGTCTACGTTTTCAAATTGTAAAATGTACCAAAGTTTGTCTCTATATATAAAGTCTTTAATTCCACCTACAACCAGATCCATTCCTTCGTGTAATTCTTACAGCTTGTGACAATCGCGACTCTCTCACTATATCCTGCATACGTATGTTGTTAGCTTGATCGACTTCTTCATGTGGGTATTGGAGAGAATCTTTATTCTCCCACTCACTGCTGCGTAGTTGCATGTCCACCACTTTTGGGATTATATGGTCGTTATAGGTTGTAATACCCTCGGTTTTAAAGATCCGAAAGGTTCTTTACTAGGCAAATATACAATGTTTAGCGGAACTCCTTTGCGTGTGGTGTACGCCAAGGTTACAAAACCCGCATTCATTAGTTCGTCTATGTTATCTGCCATTTTGATAAATACGTTTTTAGAATAACCTTTTAAAAATTATACGGATTTAGTACCATCTTTTTCCGCAAGGACGCCTACATAACTAAAAGGGTCTTTCTTACTAACCACAAATGCATACAGCTTGTAGAACCCGGATGTATCGAAGTCAGTCTATCGGCACATAAAATAATCTCTTAATTCTTCCTCATTTTCTCTAATAAGATGTTCTTTGTCTAACATATCTTTGTATTGTTCGCGTATTGTCGCAGTGTATTCCATGTAGTCCAACTTTCGCCTTTTTGCATCCATTTCCTCTAATTGCAACTGTCTATTTCTTCCACCTACAACGTATGGCGTGCATAATGGGGCAATTTCCTTTAGCGTAAAGGTATAGAGTTTACTGCCAATATTTACGCGTTGTCGTACAATCTCTGGGCGAATGTTAGGCGTATTTATCAACCCCAATTCCGAAATGACTATTTCTTTTGGAATTGTAGAATATGGTGTTGCAGATTCTGTAAAATATGTACTACCTGCTTTAATGTAGCACTTATGTAAGATTTTTATTTTATTTTGGCTGTCTTCCTCCTCTACTATCTTTAAATAATTTACAGGTAAATAGTTAAAACTAAAAGCTGAAAGTGCATACTTTACCAATTTTTCCCTTTCCTCTGGTTTTTCGGACAACTTAATTTGCAAGCCAGTCAATTTTTTTGTATTGCTAATCCCCGCAATACACGTACTGTAGTAGGTTATTATATACTAAACAGTAGCTATTTTGCAGCTTGTCCGATAGCTTACTTCACATTTTGGCAAGTGGCACCGAGTACATTGGCGCCTTTAGGAAGTATAACTTACTATCTTCCAATAAGATTAAACAGTCTTTTAAAGGAATATACACCTGTTCCGCACTGACATGGTTTCCAATTGTACAGTTATATATTGTCGTTTCCAATCGCGTAATACCATGTTCTTTGGTCAAAGTAGACGCGAATGTTTCCCTTAAATGTGCATCTGGACAACGTAAAATATCTAGTATATAATTTCCAAGTTGTTTATTAACACCTGACTTGTTATCTGACACACAAATTTGTTGTATATCTTAATTCTTGCATTGGTTGTTAGTCATGTTAAACAATCGATTCCTACATTTTTATCGTTGTCAACTATAATATTGCAGTTTTCTTCGTATTCGCCCTTGTAGCAAAAGTAATGGTTTGTAATTAAATAATTACATATCTCCATCTTGTTAAATATGTCAGCAAAATCTTGGGTTACATCCATGTCAAAAAGATAGTAATAATCTTTTTGAGTCCGTCTAATATATCTGGTAGTTCTTCCAATAAAGTTTCCAACTTAACATCTGCTAGTTCCACTTTGTACGGAACACATACTGGATTTTGGAATTTTTTATTAATGCTTTGGAGGCCTTGGTTTCTGATGATTCCTCTTACTCTCTGGCCCATCTTGTTAGTGCTTTCCAGAGAAAACGGAAGTTTAGCTTTAACACTATGCCTAACGGAAACAAATCGCTCGACCTTTTTTCGTAGATAGCTGTTAAATGCACCGCAAATTTCTTTTTTTTTTGGATAAACATCCTTTTGTTTGCAGATGTTTGCTCGGCGTTAGAAAGGTCGCAAATTTTAACCAACATTATATTGTTGCAAAATGGTTCTATAATTGGTGTGTGTTATCCACCAATCAGCATCTGTTCGCCTTCGGCATAACAAATATTACCAATATCTGTCACCAGATTATTGTTGACAATCCAAATCGCTCATTTGTCGGTTTCACTTTATTCCCAAGAAATTGAGGAACTTTAATCGCCATGTAGACGCTTACGTTTACCGTTCTAGCTACTGCCGAATACTAAATTGAATACGAAAAATTGCCCCTTATGTACCCTTCAGAGTGGGGGCGTATATTGCCGAAGATACCCAAATATATTGACACCCCCATAACGCTTACATTCTCTTGGTTAGGAACAGTTTTTTTCTATCCGACTTAGGTCGGATTTAATCCCACTTAGGTCGGACTAGGCATGGGTGCGCATCGACATGTGTCCGGATATGTCGGATATATGTAGGATGTATGCTGAACATATGTCGGATATAGTTTGGATGTGTGTCGGATGTATGTCATACGGATGCGATAGGAGAGAAAAGGACAAAGTAGGGTTGAAGGAGGAGGGTTTAGATTAGTTTACGTTGTGTGGAATTAGGTTAGTCGGTGTTGTCTGAGGTTAGGTTAAGTTATTTCGACTTGTTAGGAGCTAGCTTAGCTAATGTTGTCTGGAGTTAGGTTAGGTCAGCTGAACTTGTGCGGACTTAGATTAGACCGCATGAAAAATTGATAGGTTAGATCAAGGCCGCGGCGCTGACCTAACCTATCAATTTTTCATGCTAAGTAGTAGATTTATGTAAATATAATCATCTAGCGTCATCTACTAAATATTATTGCAACTATTGTATTTGTTACCTACTTTGCATTGTAAGTGATTGCATTTGGACCAAAATATGGATGAGATGTTCCTTTTGCATACTATATATTAGCGAAATATACACAAAAGAAGCGTAAAGTAGCTTTCTTCTCTGCTTAATTGTACAAGTGCGCTAGAAATTGTGATTTTAATTGTCTTATCCTATAATAGGCGGTTCAATATAGTTGTCGCCAAAACTAAGGTGTTTTGGATAAGTTTTGAAAACTAGCTATATAATGTAATAACGTATGCTTAAGATTGCATTTGAAATTTTTTTTGTTTGTAAACATATTGTTATGAGAGTTTTTGTATGGTTCAAGGTTGATGAATCAGAACCGGGGTTTATTATAGGGAGAATTTTTCATTTATTTTTTCGAAATTTTGTATAGTTTTCGAAATAAACTGCATTTTGGGTAAATGTTCAAAAGTTGGTTTTTAAGATAACTCGAGAACAATAGAGATACATTATTTTTGTAATAACTTTTATCGCCATATTGGATGCGATGCAAGTTAAGGTTCGGGTCTTTGGAGCGATGTTTTTAAAAAACGTTTCCAAACTTAACAAATTTATTTATTCTAAAACAGAAATTATCATGGAATTTTGAATAACTGTATAAAATAACTTTAAATCGAAAATAATTAATTAGTTGAAATAAGGCGAGTAGTCTAGGTAAACAACAATGCAAAAGCTGTAGTACTCAAACTGACTCTATTGAGTAGCTTGAACAACGAAGTATGGAGTTCGAAGACTGACTGCCGGGCTTAAAGCTCCCGGCTTTTTATAATATCCTGCCCCCTCACATGACTGTGGGAACTTGCAAATCTCATGTCTGTTTTACTCTTAATTCTACACTTTATTACATTGTAACAATCTTATTTTTAGGTAATTGTGGTATGTTAACCGTCTGTGACCTGCCACATGCAGTATACTGTCGGCTCGGATACAAAGTTGCATATCCGTTATCATGAACTGTTAATAACCTGTCTGGTTTATCTTTGTATTACATTGTTGCAATTGACTTATAATTTATTTAACAATTTTTAATAATTCCTATTAGATTCTATTATTCAATATATATATATATATATATATATATATATATACATATATACATATATTGCCGTGGAACTTTGCTCTAGCTCAGTACTTTCTCAAAAAAACCTTCGAGGATTTTATTTATTTTCCAAAAATCGTCATAAATTTAACACAATAGAAAAATTTTTCAAAAAAAAAAAATTCTTACCCAGATTCTGCTTCCATCATTTAATTGCTTTAACAGTTCCCTGGCTAGCTCAGTTGGGCTTTCTCTTGGATACCTAGATTCACTATCATACTCGTTATCGTTCACGCACCTCTCAATAAAACCACAAAATAATACAACAATCATACAATATTTATTTACCACTATTTACAAATAAAAATTCAATATTATCTACATTTCAGTGCTCAAGTTACACCTCAATAAATTCTATTTTTGTAATGTCCAGGATTTTAACTTAAAATATCAAACACATTGAAGTAACCGGAGTAAATGGGCCCTGAATAATACCTTATTTTTCTTTCTTTATTTATACTTAATTTTACTTCGTACACTCTGGAGTATGGTGGGCTCATGATAACCCAGTTAATTATGAATAATGTATGCTTTTTACTTTGCATACTCTTACAACAAACACAAAAAAACCCATGTACTCTTAACAATAAAAAATTTAAATTCCTGAGGAACGTTAATAAGCTTTATATACACCTTTAGCTTTATATTTAAATATAATAATAAAAGTTAGTTATACATATTATTTTCAATACGCAAAATAATGTAAAATACCTTCATAGTTCACTCTCACACATCACCACAATAATTTTAATAGTTTATAAAAACAACAAATTTTAAAGCGTTACCTGATATTTCTTGAAGATCCCTACTCCGTTGACGAAGCGGTTAAGTTGTTTCCGCTCTCGGTTTCGTGATTCTGCTCTGCTGGCCGCCTCTAGCTATTTGTAGATGAACACCATTGAAGTTCTGCTGCATGCTCTGCCGGTGCTACGAGTACGGCCATAGATCGATGGCGTACAGGGAGAAGGTACAGTGGTGCGGTAACTGTGCCGAAGTCGGAGACGAGTTTAAGAATTGCGGGAGGGCAGTCCCCTGCTGTGTGGTTTGCGCTAGGGCAAACGACAGAACTGGCGGTAGCCCGAAGGTCGATACGCGCCACGACGCCAAGTCGAGTAGATGCCCCACGATGCTGAGATTGAAGAACGCAATCACACGGAACATCGATTATGGACCGTGAAGGATACGAAAGATTTAAAAGAAGCACAAAGATTAAATTCGCGCAATTAAATCTCGGGAAAGGAAAAGGGGCAACAAATAACTTCGTAAAGTTATTCTTCGAAAATAGTATCGACATCGGGCTTATACAGGAACCGCACCTGTATAGCCATAAAATAACAGGTTTTGGGAGGGAGTTAGCGTTTTAAACACGGTTTGCGAACGACCGCGTAGTGGAATAATAATTAATAATGGGACGTGCGTCGGAATAGTTCTAAATAATTTATCGAACGAATTTTTAACGACGGTCGAAATCAAATCAGGGCTAAATACATTTTACGTGATCAGCGCGTATCTTCCGCCGGTCGATTCCCGGCGGGAAAATCCTCAAACTGAGGACTTAGTAAACCAAGTCAAAGACATTTTGCGCAAAATTGGTAGGAATTAAAATTTAATCATCGGGGGAGATTTTAATGCTAAATCGCCACTATGGAGTAGCCCTATCGAAGACCATAGGGGCTCGCAGGTTGTTGATCTTTTAACCGAGTGGGATCTTAGTGTGATAAACACTAATGATTCACCTACGTTCTAGTGGCATAGAGGCAGCAGTTTTATAGATATTACTGCAGCCTCGCACGAGATGCTAGGAATCATTTGTAATTGGATATTATGGTCGGACGAGGAAACGCTCTCTGACCATAAATTAATAACATGGGACGTTGAAATCAAAACAAACGCAAACGAGCAGCTAACTATATTTCCGCGGTTCTATAATAAAAAAACAAATTGGGAGCGGTTTAAAGAAAAATTTGGCAAAAGTATCCCTGCGCTCGAAAATGAGCTACTTAACTGCCGAGGGCAGACGAAATAGAAACACTCGCGAAAAAAATTAAACGACGCGGTGGTAGACGCGTCGTCGTACTCCATGCCGCGAAAGAAAGCATTTAAAGATAGCGTACTCTGGTGGAAACGGGAACTAACCGCTAAGCGGGCAGAAACGCGTAACCTAAGGCGCCGCTATCAACGCGCCTTGGGAGATATAAGAGAACAACGGAGAATAGAATATAATCAAAGTTACCCCGAATATAAAATATTATAGAAGAAACCCGAACGAATAAATTTAAAGAATTTTGCACGCGAAACTCAGAGAAAGAACCATGGGAAACCGCATACTGCGTAATTAGATGAAAACAACAAAAATCGCGCTCGGTAATATAAAGAAAACAAATGGCGAATACACGAACGGTTTTAAAACCACGACGGAAAATTTATTAAAGAATTCTTCCCTTCGGATAAACCCGAGGAGGATGAAGAGTCGCACAATTTAGTTCGTCGGGAAGCTGCAGAGGCGCAAGGAACAGGTGCCGATAAGGCAATCCTAGTTCACGAGGTTGTCAGGGCTCTTAGGAGGATGAACCCTAAGAAGGCGCCGGGGCATGACGGAATCGCGTCAGACGCAGCTCTGGAGGCGTGCCTGTTAGCTCCGTGTGTCTTTGCAGGGTTGTTTAATCTTTGTTTAGAGAGGGGCGTATTTCCGCGTTGCTGGAAAATCCAAAACGTAAAGTTTATCCCGAAACCCAAAAAGGCGGATGCGTCAGATCCGGGCAGCTATCGTCCAATTAGCTTGCTACCGGTGCTGGGGAAAGCTTTAGATCGCGTTATGACTACGCGAGTTGAGCACTTAGTGCGAGACAGCGGCTGTTTTAACAAACGACAGTTCGGTTTTATGGAGGGAAAGACGACTATCGACGGATTAGAGTTCGTTGTCGGGGAAATTAATCAGGCGAGAGATGCTAAAGAGTACTGTGTTGTTGTTGCTTTGGACATTTGAGGAGCATTTGATGCTGCCTGGTGGCCATTGATTGTTTGCAAGTTGGAAAATAGGGGTTGTCCGCGAAACTTGATGTCTTTGGTCAAGAGTTATTTCTCGGGGCGATTGGCACAGGTTGAATTTCCGGGTGAAGTTTTGTCAACCAATGTGGAAAGGGGATGTCCGCAGGGGTCATGCTCTGGTCCCACATTTTGGAAGTTGTTATATGAGAGCATCTTTAGGGTCAAGTTGCCCACAGGATGCTCAATCATTGGGTTTGCGAATGATACGCTTTTAATTGTCAGATGCCGATTGTTAATGGATATGCGTACAAAACCGAACGAGGCGCTTAATAAACTACACGGCGAAGTCAGAGGCGCTTTATTTCGGAAAGAGACCGGGACAGCGACCTCCTAGGCTAGAGCTAGGAGAGGAGAAAGTACCGTTCAAGGAAGCTATTACATACCTCGTGGTAAAAATTGACGATAAGTTAAATTGGAAAGCGCACGTGCAGTACGTCAAAAGCAAAAAAAGCGAAATACCAAATAAAATGATGGCGGCGGCAAAAATAAACTGGGGTTTCAGGGGCGAATCGCTGACGACGGTCTATGCCGGAGCAATTGAGCCGGCAATGCTGTACGCAGCATCCGTATGGGCGGAAGGTTGTAATGTCCGGGAGATGCGTCAATTAACGAGCGTGCAACGTATAACCGCGGTAAAGGCGGCGAGGACATACAGGACCACCTCCACGGAGGCGGTCCTGGTGATCAGTAGGACTCTACCTATCGAATATGTCGTTAGGGAGATTAGAGATAGGAGACTTATAGATATAGGGAAATGGCGTGAAATTATCGAAGATATAAATCTTGGTAATAGAGACGTTGCAAGAAAGATCGTGGTATCAGAGTTGGGGCACCCGGCCGATATTAGAGGAATCGAGTTTGTCGAAGGTGATCGGGACGCGACGGGTATCAGAATTTATACGGACGATTCACGTATGGTTTACGGGCAAGCAGGCGCGGCGTTTGTCGTGTTTAAGCAGGAAAGGGAGGTGTTTCGGTTTCAAACCAAACTCGCGAACTGGAGCACTATTTTCCAGTGCGAATTGGTAGCCATACGAGAGGCTATCGATTACGTAATAAATCACACGGGCAGAGACGATTATTATATAATCATCGACAGTAAATCAGCGCTGACTGCATTAACTAACATGAACACCTCGACAGACCTCCAGGCGGACGTCTGGAAAATAGCGCATACAGCGCTCGAGTTTCGACGATTAAAGTTCTGTTGGGTTAGGTCGCACGATGGTAATGTAGGAAATGATAGGGCTGACGAATTAGCTAAAGAGGCCGCGACGGGCGACTTTCGGATATCACATTCGTCGATACCGAGGTCTTTAATTAAAAGAAAGCTGCGCGAAAAATCAATTCGACAATGGGAAGAGAGGTGGAACAACGCTACCACGGGCAGGTTGACCCACAAATTCATACCGAGCATAGAAGCCAGAGGTAAGATCGAGGTTAAGCTCGATCACAAAATGGTGCAGTTGATAACAGGGCACGGCGCACTGAAGGCGTATTTACAAAGATTCGCTTTAACCAACAGCAACCGCTGCGAATGCTGCGAGGGAGCGGAGAGCGCAGAGCATGTGCTCTTCGACTGCCCGCTTAAGGCGGGAAATCGAGGGCTGGCTGATAGCAAATTAGCTATCCTAGGTCTAGCATGGCCAAAGAGCCTATAGCAAGTCGGGGAAGTGGTTAACCAGAAGGCGTTCTGGACAGCCTTAAAAAAGTTTGCGGGAAGGGTCGCGAAATTAGACAATGACAAACCGCGTGTAAAATTCGGGGGGTTGGTGGGAGGATTGTAAAATTTTAGATTGACTTGGCGTGAGTAAGGATACGAGCATAGATATAACCAAAACCTGATATTAAAAAAAAACATGATAATTATACCCAAATGTCCAATATGCACGAGAAACCCCTACATCATTAATACAATCACTGCTTATCTTCATAATTATGTGCGAAAAATCGGGAAATCGGAAATAAATAATAACAAATAAAGAATAACAAATAAATCAGAAACCCTCATTAAATTAAATCAATAAAATAAACAAAGATAATAAAATGGAGTGAAACCGCGTATCCCCCAGGACTTGAAAGTGAAGTGATAGTGATAGTGATTGTGATCCCCCTCAGAACATTTAGTGCATACTCACCAGGACTTTAGCAGTGCACCCCATCTTCCCCTTAGAAGTAAGTTACAGTTAGATGTAGGCAGACGACCAGATCTTTGGATGCTGGAGAATTTTATTATAGAGGTAAGACTTAAATTGTGGCGGCTGTACTCGCACAAGCTTTGATTTACATTAATTAGTAGTTTTCGAAATAATTTAACAAGCACGTTTTATGCGTAATGGCGCTAGCCGACATAATACTTGTGCGAGTGAACCTGATAAATAGGGTGATGCTTTTGCTATTTTGTGCACTGCTATATGCTTAACGCTTATTAGACATTTATTTATATATTTATATAACTATATTTATTTATATTTTATATTTACACTTTATATTTATTAGCATGTATTGTAGTATTTTGTGGCATATTTGTTTTGTTTGACGTTCTGTCGCCATTTTGGTTGCAGTATATATTTGGGAAGGAAGAGTAGATTTGTGAAGATTGTAATGATAATATAAATCGGTTAGGGAATGATAGGGAAAGCTAGGGATGGATTTAAATTAGATAGCTAGATTTGAATAGTTTTAAGACGACCCTTCAGGTCGCACTGGTAAGCAGAGCCGGCGTCTGCTATCCGGTATTACGGATCCCTCCCCCTCTCATTTTTTGTGTTTTGTTGATCGGGCACACTTCAAAGTCAGCGCTAGGGATACCATTATTTAAACCCTGTTTTTAGTTTTTGTTTCAGTTTGTCAGATTTTTAGGTTTGTTAGATTGTTAGAGTTTATTAGGTTTGTTAGATTTTTAGGTTTGTTAGATTTTTATTTAGTTTTCTGTTTAGGGTGGATTAACTATGAAGTTAGAATGAATTAGAAGCACGATTATTTTCGCGTTTAATCCCAATGTAGTACCTCCGGGTGGAGCATTGGGGACGTGGCCGCAAGTATAGCGGCCCTTATTCAAATTATAATGCATGCTCTGCCTTCACGATGCATCCAAATCCAAATCCAAATATTATTACACTTCTTTAATTTAATTTAATTTACGTTACTTCACGAGCTTGTTAAGATCTATGTTGCACCTCAATAAATTTAGACTCGACACTCTCCGCGTTTCAAATTATGAAGCCAACACAGTACTATTTAAATTAAAAAATTTTATATACTTACAAGCTTGTGGTAAATTTCTGTTCGTAGTCTGTAGCGATGAAAGTGCTAAGAGCGCGAAGTTAAAAAAGAGCGATGCTAATTCTCTTAGAGTATTTATCCCATTCCGAATGCCACCTCTCGTCCACTTTTCCCGCGAAATCCTTCATTAAGAATAATACTTCCCCAAATTTTGGTTCAACCGTTTTTGAAATTTCCGAAATTTAGCGCGTCGTTACGATATTTTCTGAAAATCCCGCATTCAAATTTTCCCGTGCTTGTCTGTTCTACAACTAACTGTATCGACCAATGCTATATCTTGTGACGTCTTAAAAACCCCGCCTATATTAACTCTATTCTTCTCTTATGCATATTCTATGTTTTCTTCTACCCTCGCTTGAGTGGTAGAAAATCGATATTACTGTCTGCGTGCTATCTAGCCCATATGGACTTAATACGTGCGTTTTGAAGTGAACTGCTATTATGCCTGTCTCATTCCGAAGCATATCATTGATTGTCTATTCCTTCTGCGCTTTAAGGAAACTTTTAGTTAGCATTTATACGAAACATTTTATCGTTGCACAATATACCTCGAATTTCGTCTTTTATCTACACAAATAAGGGGAACATGACCTTTCCAAAACACGCACGTGTTCATTAACGAACGTTTTTAAAACAACATTTCTAGGAGTTTACGTTTCAAGGTATTTTATATTCAACGGCTGTTTATGAGTTAGCACAGCGTTTCACCTTGGTATTATCGATTTTTCAAGCTCTAATGCTTATTAGACGTAATAACCCTTTCAACTAAACTTAATTAAATTAATTAATAATTTGCATTGGCTTCTACAATTTATTTTCTTTACGAACCTAACTAAATTTTAGTCACTAATTGTAAAATTATGGTAATACTTGTTACTTTAAATTCACTAAACGAAATAAATTTCGCACGTAAACTTTGGTTGTTTCCTCTATACAGGGTGATTGAAATTGCCCTGTTTATACTTAAATTTAGCCCTTTAAAACCACTACAATATATATCTTCTTAATATGGACTGTTTCATATATAACGATCTTGATGAAAATTGTAATTATACTTGGCATATTGTAGTCCAAATATAAACTAAATAGTGTTTTGCATATATTCAATTAATTATCTGACGTTTCGGCAAGGGTTGTTGCCTTTTTCAAAGATACTACAAAATTAATATAGTATTGAATGGACATACTAAAATTATGACATAAGTACTTACTTAATTACTAATGCATAGAAATTAAAAAAGTTATCTCACACATGTGGATTGATGTTGGTTAACAGATATACAAAAATTATATAAAATAAATTTTAAATTATGTCTTATTGATATAATTGTCAAGTTTGACAGGAATTCTTAATTTTAATTTTTATATGCGTGACATAAATCTTAACTGTGTTATTGAACTATTGCTTTTTTATGTAATTCTATATAAATTAGAGTATATTGGATGTAGATTTTGAGTGTCCTGTCTGAAGTTTATCGAATTAACTCTTTTTGTATATAATAAGCTTCCAAAAAGATTCTCATTTTGTAATTGTTTTCATAATCCAAAATTTCAGTTTTTTCATAATTTGGGATGTGTTGGGTTATATTAATATGTTGAGAGAGAGCACAATTCTTTTTTCCTAATTTTATATCTGACTTATGTTGTATAAGTCTATTTTTTACCACTGGATAGTGTTACTTACATAAGTCTGATAACATGAACAATTTATTTTATAAATAATATTGCTACTTAATAATTTGTTAGGTTTGTCTTTGAGTTTTGTAAAAAAGTTTCTTACAGATTTTTCATAACTAAATCGTATAGTTAGGTTTTGTTGTTTTAAAATTCTTGCTAATAAAGGAGTTAATGTTTGTATAAAAGGTAATTTTTTGTATAAAATGGTATTGGGTCTAGTTTCAGTACTGTTAAAATGGATGTTTGTGTATAATAATTTCTTTACTAATTGTTTACTAATTGTTTGGGATAACCATTATTACAGAGTGTGAATTCTAAAGTTTTTAAATTAGTTTTTTAAATTGTGGTTCAGAGATTATTTCTATTCTGTGTTTAAGTGCTAAAGCTGTATTTATTTTGATGAAATGAATGACTGGAATAGTAATTAATGTATCTACCTGAGTTAGAAGGTTTTCTATAGTAATCAAATAGCAGTTTGTTGGATGGATCTCAGATGACGAAAGTATCTAAAAAAGGAATTTTTCTTTCTTTTTCAAGTTCATATGTAAACTTTATGTGTTCATTGAAATTATTGAAATGGTCTAAAATGTATTGTATTCTATCTGGTGGAGCAGGACAAATGATATCATCAACATATTTTACTAAAAATACTATATCAAAATCTAAATTAGGTAAGATTGATTTTAATAGATGATCCATAACTATTTGTGCTATGATAGGAGATAATGGGAAACCCATTGGAGTACCAAATTTTTGTAGATAGAATAGGTAAATTGGGGGATACGTAACTTGCGTTGATTGGTGATGGTGTTGAGCTTGTACCTCAAGGTATTCTCTATTACTTTTCGGCAATTTATCAGTTTTCTTCTTATAACTTGAAAACGGATGGAGATATTCACATTGTATAAAAATAATTATTTATATATTTAAGTACATTGCATGAATGGGCGTGATTATCATTTTGGTACGTAGTGTCCTTTTGGTTTTTTTCTTATAACTTAAAAACGGCATAAAATATAAAAATTTGTAAAAACAATTATTTACATATTTAAGTATGACCGATCGACAGGTGCTATTGTCATATTGGTACCTAGCATCGTTTTTGTTTTTGCTTATAATTTGGAAACGATGCAAAATAAAAAAATTGTAAACCCAATTATTTATATATTTTAGTATGCCATACCAATGGGTGCAATTGTCATATTGGTACTTAGTGCCGTTTTAGTTTTTGATGATAACTTGAAAATGGTGCCAAATATAAAAAAAATTGTAGAAGTAATTATTTCATTATTCTAGTAATACACATCGATTGGTGTAATTGTTATAGTTATATCTACTGCCTTTTTGGTTTTGATTTATAATTTAAAAATGGGTTATATTTATATTTAGTATAGACAATTATTAACATATTTCAGTATGCTTTATCGATTTGTGTAATCATCACATTCTTGAATAATAACATTTGATCGAGATAGTGTTGTAATTTCCAAAATATACACCGATATTTTGTTTAGTAAAGAAAATGATTTTGCTATGGTTAATTATGTTATGATTGCATAACATGCTATGATAATTGCGTGTGTGGTTGCCCTTTGCATGTGCTTCTGACCAAAGCTTGATCCATGGTGCTTGCGGCATAGTTCCAACTCAACATCTAAAGTCTAGCGACTGAGCTATAAGGCAAACGTTAATGCACTGTACTATCTTGCATTCAAATATCATGACAATAAGCAAACACATAGTTTTTAAAAATAGCGTTATGATCGGGTATAAAACTACTGGAAAAATAAATTAGGGTTTGAACTGGTGATCGACCATTCTTTATACGGCAGGTGCCACCATGTGAAAGTGTATCGGCATTGGATGATTTTTAGTCCTGCCTACAAACCAGGTTGTCATTCGCTAATATCAGGTATATACAATATAGAGGGAATGCTGCCTGGTGGCTATAAAGAACTACCGGATCCCCCTAGACGTCATATTGTTGGATACTTTATTATGAGTAAACATGTTATAACATATAATAAAAATAAAATGGGTGTATTATACTTCTTTTTATGCGATTGTGTAGGTTTGAAGGCTTGATGATGAATCGACCTAGTTGAGTTGTACCTTTGAGTTGATGGCTTACTATGATGACTCTGCGTTCAGACAGGCCCAGCCCACCTGCTGAGAGTCAGAGCTACACCAATTCACACCGATTTTGTCCTCGTCATCACCTTAATTGCACTGTTTCTCGGTTCAACCAGATATAGTACCACTGTAATGATGAAACTTAGTCATAACATCCATTTAAGTTTTAAAAACAATTTATTTAAAGTTAGTTGTTGCGTATAGCTTTTGTGATGTTGCAATAATATTAAACTATTCCTTTATTTGCTTTTAAAACAGAAGATTATGTTTATTGCGATAAAATTCTTAACGTCTCTCATCATCAGACTCTGGATGGTAACTAACTATTTTTTGAATAATGTCAAATATTTATATACTCGTCGAAATTTTTCCTATATCGCCCCTTAGCCAAGTCAATATTTTTTACAATAGTAATAAAATTATGCTTCGAGTCACCACCATTCCAGCATCGCAGACAAATTTGTTTAAATTTTGGATATGTCATGTCACCACTTATATGATTTAAAAATATATGGCGAGGGTTTGTGTCATCCTGCTTCCAGATTGCAATAACAATGGCGTTATCTCTAAGCCTGTGCTTTACTGCGCTGACATACCTTTGACATAGGTAAAAGGAATCAATGCTCTTATGTCTACCAAAGGAGAAAAACTGCGCGATCTTGTTTTGCTTGTTTGCAGGTATATCATCAAAGACAATAACTGAATCTTCTTTGGTATCCCCGGGTTCAATCAAATCATCGTGATTTTCAAACTCATGGTAGCCAATTTCCTCTTTTAAAGGTGTAAATGCATTTCTTAACAATTCATATTTCGGTTGATAAAAACTTTTAGAAAATACATAGACATTTTGAAATCTAAGCCCATTGTCGTGCAAGATCAGAGATACTAAAGCGTTGTTTTTTCCACAACTCGATGGCCTAACGAACATAGCTCGCATGTTAGACGGGAACAAAGGTCCATGTTTACCAATATTGCTAGGTACGGAAACCAAAAATTCGTCAAATTTCTGCACTGGTATTTTAAATTCTTGTATAGCATCATCCATGTTTCTTACATCTTCTTGTCTAGGATCAGTATTCTTTTTTTAAGGTTTATGGAGATCCAGATCTGCTTAACGTTCTTCTGGGTATGCCATACAGCCTACTAGCCGAGTTAACACATACCCTTTTGTATCTTACTAATTGCTTTCTCTAAAGACTCCTTGAAGTATATCTTTCAAATATAAGTTTAAATTGATTCAAATTGAAAATAATACTGCTTATATACCCGCATTACAGGAATGCGCATGGTCATGAGTGCGCATGCTCAGAGACGCGCATGAGCAGAGGTGCGCGTGCTCGGGGACGCGCATGGGCAGAGGTGCGCATGCTCAGGGTGCGCATGGACTGGAGTGTGTCTGGGCGTACACTGGGATCGGATCGTCAAAAAATCTTATTAATATTAAAACAACATAAATTGTATACAATTTTAATAAAAAGCAATCATTATATATATATTGTTGTGGAATTAGAGGTTAAATAGGTCCAGGCAATAAAATTTTGAACACCATGTTTATAGGAAATAGGAGCAAATTATTTACGCGCCAAATTAATTAATTTATATAGTGAAAACGGACGATTATTAAGGTATTTTTCTATATTTAAATTGGAATGTTAAAATTGCATAAGGGAAGAAAGCTTTTGAGTACATAAAAACTCAAGGATACGCATAAGTAATTGTAACAATTTTTAATCAAACGCATGGAAGCAAAAAGGGAGCTTGCATGCATAGAAAATCAATAATTTTAAACGCAAATGTTTCCATTTTAAAAGCTAATGTTCGTTTATACAAATACTAAGAAGGAAGAAACCTAGAATTGTTATTTTAAACGGTCGGTTGTTTCAAGAAATACCTGTTTATTAAATGTTACGTTCAGGGAACTCAAATAAACGTTAAGACAGAATTTCTATGAAATTGTTTGCAACGGTTGGTTTGACCAATTGCTTTAAATATCAAATGCCATGAAGAGTGAGTGGAATAAACGATCGATAATGTAAGACAGACCGAGAAGCTTATAAAGTAAGCGTTGGTTACAAGTCACGTCTAAATACACGGGTAAAAGTGAAGGACGACTACGATATCGATTTTCTGTAACTTAAGAGGGGTTCTAAAGGAGACAACAAACATGCGTGGAACGGAGATAGATAGCGGATAGGTGGAGCGCTGTGACAAGGGAAAATTATATTATTGGTGGATGGCTAGCAGTTTTCAAGAAAAGAGCGTTCGTTAAGGTAGTAAACAAAATTCTACGTAACAATACGACGAAAGTGGGATTTTTGAGAAGCTAGTGTTCGTTACGTTCAAAATTTTAAGAAGCAGCTTCGAAAATAAGCTTTTCTAGTGAAATAGGTTCCACCGGGAGGTTTTGAAAATGATAGAAACACACGGAGAAAAATATTAAAGCTCTCTTTATTTTTCCATTTAGATCTAAGTACGTGCTTAGATTTACAACGCAATAGCAGTAAATGCTGTTACGGTTATTAATTATTGTGTTTAGTCGTAAAGTTGCATATAACATCCTGTTTAGCAATTATGAAAGCTGAAACAGCGGGCCGCATGTTGTAAAGTGATATTGCACGAGTTAGTGCTTTTGTTTAGATAAAAGGTGCCGTTACTACAACGAAGCTATTAAATGCAGGGATGATATTTGAGGTAAGCGAAGCTTAGACCGTAATTTGTATACATGACGTATATTTGGTATGGAATGTGGCGTTTGAGACCAAGCTAATATTTAAGGAGAAGAACAGTAGTGGTAGCGGAGATTTGGGTGGTGAGGACCTGTGGATCCAGGCATCATCGTAGTAGATGAACACATAGACGAGGGTTTCTGGTAACCATCTTCAGTGGTGACGAGGAGCGAAAACAACTCCAGGTAACAAAACTTAAATTTCTGTTTTGTATAAACATTTGTGTTGATATTTTTTGTGTGTTTGTGTGTTTTGACGTATTGGTGGGGTATTTAGTACCATAAAACTTGTTTAAAAAGATACTTGTGCAGGATAATTGATTTTGATTATTAAAAAAGGATTTATTGATGATATATAAAGGTTTATTCATGCTATAAATTGTTGTTGTAAGCAGTAAACGGGTTCTTAAATTTGTTTTCAATGAAATGCAAGGTTTAAAAAGCATTTACAGAAACTGGGTTATAATGAGCTCAAAATAGACCAGAATGAAGTCAAACTAGGGTTACATGTGGGGCCCATCTACTCGTATCATATAGAATGTGTTAAAATATATTAAAAACCAAGGACTTTAAAGTATTTAATAATTGATCTGGTAACAGTTGTAACAAACTGTCTGTACCAAGCTGTACATATTTTAGTAAGAATGGAAACTTGTTAATGTGTGTAAATAAAAGGTTGTATGGTCATTGTATTATTTGATTTCATTTGACTGTGTGTGTGAGAGAAAGGTATGTACCTAAAGTGGTAGGTATTCAAGAAGAGGCCGATTGCTAAGCTCGCCAGAGTGAGCAGAAAAATACGAAGGCGTCAAAAAGAAAATAAGGTAAGAAATTCTTCTAATTTTTTTTGAAAATTTTATGTTGGCCCAATGCTGGGGCTCGATGTTAAAATCTAATCCCCGATTCCACGGCAACTTTTATGACGCCAAATTCGTGGGGCTTGATTAGTTTTTAGGAAAAGGCTCGATTGTTCCAGAGAGTCGACGGATATATATATATATATATATATATATTATGCTGTGATAAGGGGTTGTTTAAGGGTGCACGTTATAGTAAAGGTCGTTCAGGAATGAGTAATTAGAATAGGCAGCAGAAAACTGCACTTATTTAAGGAAATAATTAAGAAATAGACATAGTTTGCAGATAGTAAGTAGTCAACGCCCTGTATATAAAGTAGAAATAGTTTTTGGGCGACGCAGGTAAACATAGGAAGACGCATAGTTGGCGTAGCAATGAGAAATACATGTATTAAGTAGATAGTAAATATTAAATACCCTGTAGATAAAGTTTAGTTAATTTAGGTAAAACAAATAAGGATATTTTTCAGTGGAAGCACGCGTATATTTAGAAATAAATGATAAAGTGTAATTAGACCCGCATTAAGAAAAAGAGTTCCAGACGATTAAATTAATACGGATATAGAAATTGAGTTTCAGGTAGTTAATATAAATGCGTACAAATATCTAACCATTTTTGATAAGAGAAATGATTAAAAATTGCGTGAATCGCATGTAAACATGAAAATTTAAAGTCGAGTTGCATCAGTTGTTTATGGAAAAGCAAGTAATCTATCAAAATACAGCATGTTGATAATGAAAGACAGCTGCGGGCAGGTTGTGATTATGGGGAATCGTGGAGCATTACATCAGAAACTGCTCTAAATGAAATTATTTGATTGGTCAGAAACAAGCGACGAGTTCTAGACCATACCCACGGATGGAGTGAGAATTCGAGAACATATTAGCAAGCACCTTGATAAGAAAGTCAGTTTTGAACTCAACGAAGGCCGAAGTGCGTTGCCATTAAAACAAAGTAATACGTAATAATTATAAAAGTGAAATAAAATGAGTGCAAATATGAAGATTATAATTGCCGTTTAAACGTAAGTACGTTTTTAATGAATTTATTGTAAACTAAGACATAAAAATAATAGGGCTTCGAAGTCTGAGGGAAATAGACTATGATTCTGATGTTAAGGGAAAAATACAGTAATACAATTTAGATGTCCAGGCGAAAAGAAGAATAATACAATCTTGAAGTACAGGGGTGAAACAAACTACAATTTTAAGTCTGGGGCAAGAATGATAAAAGCCTAAGTTTGAAGAATTGAAATAAATTGGGGTGTATAATTTAATGGTGGTGGTCCATAGTGTAATGGCAATAATTTGAATGGAATCCAGAATTGGGGAAGATCATTTTTATTGGAAGCGTCGATGTGAAAAAGATAAAACCAGGTCAGATCTTTAGTTATAAGACATTTGTTTTTCTATATAAATTTTATTTTATTTTTAATATTGAATTTGCTAAATATGACATGCTTGTGAAAAGTCAACAAAAGAGGTTGCATACGTATAGAATGAGTAATATGATAACAGGTTTAGAATATTCTACACTTTGTTGGTAAAGATAATAAGTTTTCTTTGGTGACTTTGGGTTTTTGAGTACATACTAGATGGTTGTTAATAAATGAAATTTATAAGGTTAACTAATTTAAAAATGTATTACAAATAATCTCAAAAGCTGTACATAACATACTGGTTTCATTATATAAAATCGAAATTTACTGAATTTTATAATTCCAATTAAATGCTAGCCGAGGTCATAAGATTTAAATAGTACAAAGGCGGAGCCACAAGTTGAATAGGAAATTGATTACCCGCAAGGCGGTAACGTATCGAATTTTGCCATTGGTAGATAAAGTTGTTTAAAGATAAAGTCCAGTTGATAGCAATATTAAGAAAACAGCTGGAGGAGGAGATAATTACAATTAATAGTGAATATTAAAATGGTGGTCCAATAATTTAGAGTACGTAGAAGATTAATAAGGCGCACAACGAAGGGGATCAAGAATTCCAGTTCATAGTAATAAAAATAACAGCCCAAAGTAGGGGCAAGCAAATTCCGCGAATAGTATAGCAATAAAGATGTCGCACCAACGTTAGGGCACGAATTAGAGCACGATTTTACCACGGTAAAATAACCTGAGATTCAGAGGCGCGAATTAAATTAAATTTTAAAATACGACCGTAAGAGTAAAAAAAAAATTAATTAATTAAACTAAACAGGGGATTTGAAAAGTTTCAATTAAAGGAAAAATAGAGAAATTTGTACAGTAATTAAAGTTAGGTAGATTTATTTAGTATTTAAAAATTTAAAGTAAAAATATAATAATGGACAAGAGAATACGGGAAACACGGGAAGCTTTAAGACAACAAGGAGTGGAGATAGGATCCCAGGAGAGCGTGATAATTCAGGAAACCAGTTCCAGTGAAGAAAGGCGAACTTCACAAGAAACCAAAATGTTGGATATCTTAATGGCATTAAATGATAAAATGGATAAGAGTGAACAAGCCATAAATACAGTTAAAACAAAATGGAGGAATACAGCGAGAAATTGAGAGTGAAATTAAGATTCTTAGTAATGGTCTGCAAGAGACGAACCACACTATCGCAGAGATTAGGGCACAAATGAATGTAAAAATTGGGAGAGTTTCTGAGGAAATAGACGGTTTATGGGATCATATTTCTTTAGTTAAAACGAAACGAGAAGAGTACGAAAGCGAGTCCAACAATAAAATTACGAATTTAAATATTAAATTAGGAAAAATTGAAGAAAATTGCGAAACGGAATTCAGAACAATAAATCAAGAAATAAATAATTTAAAAGGTAATCCAATAAATTTTAATAGAGAATCAAATAGGTTAATTCAAACGAATCTTTCAATTGAACAGTTTACGAAATTTTACGGGGACGGAAAATTAAATCCTAAGATATTTCTGAAAAATTTTAAAATGTTGATACAGGGATCTACAGATGAATTATTGAAATTAAATTTAATTAGGGCAATATTAAGAGGGAATGCTGAAAGATGGTGCAATTTAGTTGAGAGTGAAATAGAAACATTTGAACAGTTTGAAAGCAAATTTTTACGTCAATTCTGGAATGACAATCAGCAAAATCGAATTCGAAGTAACTTAATTATGGGAAGATACGATTCGGCGAAAGGGATAACGCGAGAATCATATGCGATTGAGAAATTTACTGTAGCGAAGCAATTGGATCCTCCTTTAGAAGATAAAATTATTATAAGGTATTTAGCAAGTCATTTTAACGCTGAAGTAAAGCGATACATAACGACGCAAAATATAGTGGATAGAGATACGTTTATTGATTATTTGCAGAGATATGATGATTTGGAAAATGATTATGAAATTGAAAATAATGTTAGGGATCGACGCACGAATTTTATAAGGAATACGGAGACTCGGAATAATTATCGAAGGAACAATTATAATTATGATCGCGGAAGAAATTTTAATAGGGGGAACTATGGAAACTTTAATAATGATAGTAGTGAGGTAGGGCCGGTCCTACTTCAAAACGCGACAGACGTATTTTCCATGTGTAGAATACGGCTGAATCGTTTTGAATTAGGATCGGCCCTATATGATTTCAATGTAAAATAGTCGTGAAAACATTTCAATGTAAAATAGTTGTGAAAACATGAATTCTTCTATACTTTCAATGTAAAATGCTTGTGGGCACGTTTTGAATTAGGATCGGCTTTATATTACTTTCAATGAAACACACACGTATGTTGAAAAGTGCAGAGAAGAATGTGTGTATCTGTTTTGAATTGGTTTTCTATAGAAGTTAATGTAAAATAGATCGTGAAATACATTTCAATGTAAAATGTGTAAAACATGAATTCTTTTACTTTAATGTAAAATACTTGTGGGCACGTTTTGAATTAGGATCGGCTTTATATTACTTTCAATGTAACACACGTATGTTGAAAATGTAAGTGCAGAGAAAATGTGCTGTTTAATGGTTTTTTGAATTATAAAGTTTATCTAGCATAGTAAGTTTAACAGTCACCTTGATTAGATGCGTTATATATTTTAATTACAAGTAAAACGAATTTGTTTCAAATGTAAACTTGTGGACTTTTGATTAGTGATGTTTATATTACTGCAATGACACACGTATGTTGAGCAAGATTTAATCAAAATGTGTGTCAGATTTTGTGTTTTCTATAGAAGTTATAAAGTGGATGGCAAAATATCGCATTCAAGCAATTGTGTTAATAAGTGATTCTGATAGTTTAAGGAAATTGCTTCAATTAATCACTTTGTAATTGAAATGTTGCAAGTTTACCTGAATGCTATTAGGAGTCTAAAATCAATGTATACATAATATACAACATGTTTAAGAACAGGATTTAAATACAAGAAAAACGAGTTTGTGTGCAAAGAAATTGCGGTTTTGGACTTGTTGTTAGGTGATGTTTGGCATCAAATTTTTAAACTGCCAATGCAGTCTAGTTGTTTGAGTCAAGATCATATAAAACATAATGACTGGGTGACAAGGAATATTCATGGTCTTTCTTGGGATGAATCTTCAACGGCTGGAATGGTGTCAACATATATAGCGCTTTATTTGAAGCAAATTATCCGACCCGGTGAAGAAGTATTTGTGAAAGGTCTAGAAAAGAAGAAATTGATTGAAACATATATAATGCAAAACTTTGTAACTGATATGCTTGCACTAGGTTGTCCTAAGCTATCGGAGTTAAAATCAACAATCGTTTAAAATATAACATACATTGTTGTAAACACAGCAATAACAATCTGCAATGTGCAAAACAAAATACCTTTTATTAAAAGAATGGCTTGATAATAATAAAAACAATAGAAAGATTTTGTTTGTATTATTTATTTTAATATAATTTTACAATGTTAGCCTTACAAAATTCCTTTATAATAATAAAACAATAGAAAGATTTGTTTGTATTATTTATTTTAATATAATTTTACAATGTTAGCCTTATTAACTATTATTATAACAACTTCTAGCAAACATTATTTTTATCGATCCAGCTATTGTGTACGTTAGAGAAGCCTAACCATTTTACAAATACTTTATTTCCACTCTTTCTTAGGACTTTTTCTACCAGGTAAATTCCTGGATGTTTAACCTTTTGCAACTCTGTTTCATAAAATGCACCTTTGATTTCTTTCTCGTCTTGATCTTCTAATATATATGTCGTCGGATTGGTTACGTTTACCTTTTTAATCATAAAAATTTCATTTGACCAGTTTGGCGTGTAATCTTTCGTAAATGCTTCCCTGTGTTTACTAATCCTCACACTGTCTTTAATTGCATATTTTGGTATTTTGGTTGCAAGTTTGATGTGGGTAAATGATGATTTAAGAATAGTTTTTTCAATTGATTTATCAACTTTTACAGGTTTGACTCCGATAGTATTGTGAACTGTATTGTTGTATTGTTTCACAATATCGCTTAAATTTTTTATCCAATTGTAAGAACCGTTCAGGTTAAACAAGCGCCACATTTTTCCCTTTAAAGTTCTAATTACACGTTCCACAATGCATGCTTTCTTTGTAGAAAAAACACTATAATGGTTTATGCCATATGTCCGCATTAAGGATTGAAAGTGTTTGTTATAATATTCTTTACCAAAATCAGACTGCAAATTTCTTGGCGGATTTTTAAATTTATTTAAAATTGTTTTCATTGCAGCAGTAACATCAATACCCGTTTTACTTTTAAGTGGAACAGCCCATACGTATTTGGAGAAACAATCAATAACTACTAAAATGTATTTAAATCCTTTGTTTGTTTGCGAATATGGTAGCATTTCAATCAAATCGGTCATTTAAACCTTTTACTATCACTTTGCATCTCTTGAAATTTATTCTTGCTGGTTTATGAAGTTCATTTACTATATCCTCTTTCACTTTTGATTGAGCAACTAACATAATACTTTTTTTCTAATCAGGATTTATTAAATACAATTATTTAAGATACTTCTATGTTTGAATGTCGCGGGCTCCACTTGCTTTGAAAGGAACTTTTAATATAAAATCAAGAAACATTGTGGTATTGTTTATGATAGCACCGCTGTCACGAAAGCTGATTACATCCATACGTTTAAGCAAAAATCCTTGTAACTGTGCAATTACATAACTTTTTTCGTTTATAAGAATTTCAATGTCTTGCGGGTATCCTTTAATATTCTCAATGACTGCTTCCTCATAAGGAAATTCATAATTATGTTTAATATTGAAAATAAGAAATGTCTTATCACCGTCGAGGAATGTATTAGAGTAAAACGTTGCTACTACCGTGTAATGTAGCATATGTAACTTATACTCAATCAAGGTTTCAAAACCTTCACTTTTGTTTTCATATTCCTGTTCACTTATATCTATTTTACGGTTATGTAAGTGCCTTCCAAATTTGTCAATTGTCATATCATCTAATTACTTTTGCCTCGCGCAATTCTTCAATGATCGAATTTATTTCGTTGCCGTGACCTGTGTGTCCAGCAGTCTGTGATGAAACTAAAAGTCGTAATCTATCAACAAGTTCATTGGGATCATTCCAATATAAATAATCTATTGCGTTATTTGATACTTCCATTGTCATACCGTCTCCAAGACGCTTTCTATAGGGTAATGTTCTAGGTCTACGGGTGTTTGGGGAAGTATGTTTAATGTAGATATTATATTTTGTACTTATATGAAGTATTACCCTGAATTTGTTCTGTTTCAGAATAATATCTTCTATTAGCATTTGTTCTTTTCACAATATCAAGGTACGACTTTAGATCTTGCTGACTGTACCCGACAGGATATTTTTTAAACAGTAGTTCGTATAATCCAGGAGTACCTGTATATTTCAAATCATTTATTAGAACATTTTCATCATCCAACGCGAAATTCGAATTGCCTATCATAAGACCATTGAATCAGGGTTAAACCTAATACCATATTTATGATCAAATTCGTTCTTAACATCTTTAAACATATTGTAAATATATTCTCGAGGTAGCGGATGTAGCTGTTCGAGATAATGTGTCATACCAGGTGAATCGACAAAGCTTTGAATATATTCCTGAGCTTCTTGTGCATTTCGATTAATTTCTGCTTCGTATTCATTCTCAACATCATCATCATTTACCTCTAGGGCATCATTTTTATATTTGGTATATGCTGTGCAATAACCGGCGAATCAATATAGTCAACGTTCCTTTCTAGCAATGTAGGTTTAATTTTTTACACTGCTATGAGGCAGTTCTTCTTCTTCTTTAAATTTTCTTTTTTACCACACTTTCCCCATCCAGTTTATTAGCAATAGTTTCTAATCGTGATGTTATGGGTAATATTGATTCCACTTGGACGACTTCATTATCTTTTAACTGACGCAATTTGTTTTTACAATGTTTCTTTTCTTAATTAAAATTCTTTTAAGTTTTATCGACTCCTTATTCATTGCGTAAAAGTTTATTGTAATAAAAAATTCTTCGATGCTAACGATACTTGCGTCTCTCAAGGTTTAAATATGTATGAAGTGATCAAAACCTATTCGGTACCTTCCTTGATCTGGTTCACTATCTTTGTCTACAACTAAGAAACCGTATTTGTCTCGCCAACAAGCAGCACATATTTCACGGAATTTATCATACTTCATATCAGTATTGACGTGATCGTCATATATTGTTTTAAGTTTAAATCATCTTGTTTAAATAAAACTAAAAGATTAGCATTATCACGTAGTAAGTGCTTAGGTATACGAGTATAACTTTGACAAAGGTAAAACTGTCTACTTGTTTATGACGCCCCATACTAAAGTATTCCTAATGATACCTTGTTTATCGCAAGCTACATCATCAAAAACAAATATAGAATTATTTCGAGCATCAGATGGTGATATAATATTATCAGAACTGGAAAATGTATAATATTTGATCCCTATTATTGGTTGCAGTAGACTTTCAAGGTATTGATACTTTGGTTGATAAAGTGATTTAGAATAAACATATACGTTTTCAAACTTTAAACCATTAGGATGTTCTATCAACCCAATCATAACGTTGGTTTTACCGCAATTTGAAGAACCAACAACTAGACATCGAATAGATGCAGGTAGAAGAACGCTATGTTTTCTTTTTAGCTAAAGATTGCGCACCAATGTCATTATTGTTTATGGTTAAAGGTGTTGATTGTTTCACAACATGCATGTTTGCAAGTACTAAATTCGATTTGTAAAAAGTAGAATTATATATATAAGAAACGGCTAGTATATAAAGAATCATTAATTCATAATATTTTATTTATTTGCTGCACAGCTTGAGAGGATAGTTGTCCTCTAATGATTACATATAATAATTCTAAAACTACTGGGAACGGACTATTAAATACTGTAATTAACAATTTACCATTCGAAGCGCATATTCCGGGTTACAAATTTTGCGGTCCGGGTACAAAACTAATCGAACGGTTAGCTCGAGGAGACAAGGGAATAAACAAGTTAGACGAGGCTTGTAAGGAGCACGATATTGCATACTCCAAAGAAAAGGATCTATCTAAACGCCATCAAGCAGATTCGAAGTTAGCTCAGTTAGCTACAGAAAGACTAAATTCTGGTGACTCGTCTTTAGGTGAAAAAGTAGCAGCATTTGGAGTAGCTACCGCAATGAAAGCTAAAGTAAAACTTGGTATGGGTGCCTGTGCATCACTGAGAACAAAAAATATCGATAAAATAAGAAAACTGATAAAGAAACGTAAAATAAGAAGTACGCTAGGTATTAAAAGTATTATCAAACAAGCACGTACAGCTTTAAAAAAGTCTAAAGGATCTAATGTTATGGATGCAATCAACATAGCAATTAAGGCAGCCAATACAGCAAAACAAAAGAAGCATATTAAATCAGCTCGTATTATATCAATTCCTAAAACAGGAGGTTTTCTACCACTAATACCAATTTTGCAGGCCTAAGCGCTCTTGGTACTCTTACTGGAGGTGCAGCTGCTGTTGCAAAAGCAGTTTCAGATACTAAAATAGCTAAGGAACAACTAGCGGAAAAACAGCGTCATAACAAGGCAATGGAGGACATTGCAGTCGGAAACGGCATGTACATCAAACCTTATAAAAAGGTTTTGGTCTTTTTAGCCCCTGCAAAACCTCAAAGGAACGCAACTTGATTTTACCTTATCGTGCACTAAGCAATGTAGAATTAATAGAGTTTGTTAAGCAATTAGAAGTACCATATTTCCGTGGTGTGTTCATGAGAAACAATCTTCCCAAGAAAGTTAATTTTAAAGAATGTGGTATAATTAATTTAGATGGAATAGAAGGTTTAGGCACGCATTGGACCTCTTACAAAAAGTACGGTAGTAGCGCTATTTACTATGACAGCTACGGAAACCTGCGACCGCCAACAGAGTTGATAAGTTATTTAAATAGCGGGGGTAAATGTAGAATTCTTTATAACATTAACCAAGAACAATCGTACGGTACTGTGTTTTGCGGACATTTATGCTTACAATTTCTAAGTAGCGCATAGAACTGCGTACGAAGTCGTTATGCCGTACACTTTTACTCTAACGGGAAACACTTCAGTTTTAACAAGCAATTTTAATCCACCTATAAACTTGGATAATGATTCGGAGTACGTATTAGGATAAACAAATTTTGAGTCTTATAACACAATTCCAAACATAGAAAAAGGAATAAATAATAAATTTTATTATGGATCTAACGGAGAATTCATAGAAATACCTGAAGGTGCTTATAAGATTAGAGAAATTAAAAAAATTTCTTCAAAAAGCTTTAGGTGATAAAAGATGGCGTGGTCGTATGGAACAATCACGAAGCGCTAGAAAGACTCCAGTGTATATAGAAATTACAGCTGACAATAATACACTTAAATGTAGTATTAAATGTAGTCTAGATGTGGATTTTACCAAAAAGGATTCAATTGGTTCTCTACTTGGTTTCAATCCACAAAAATTGCTAGCATTTGTCACGCATCAAGCAGACTACGCAATCAACATTTGTAAAGTGAATGCAGTTTTAATCGATTGTAATATTGCAAGCGGATCCTATTTAAATAGTAAACCAGCCCATGTAATACACGAATTTTTCCGCAAGTACCTGCAGGTTTTAAAATTGTCGAGTGCCCACCTACGATTATATATCTACCAATCAAGTCACGTATAATAAATGAAATAATAGTTAAAGTGTTAGATCAAGATGGAAATTTAGTTAATTTCAGAGGAGAACTGCTAACTGTAAGGTTGCATTTAAAAAATCTGCAATAGCCATGGGTATTAAGTATAATGCACGCAACATGTCAAGAATTGCTATAAATGCTGGAAATTTCAAAGCAATCGACACTCGATTGATTGTTTCAAAACCGCTAACAACACAAAACCGACAGTTTCTACAATCGTTAGGACTGCATTTATTTAATTAAAAAAAGTAGAATGAATAGTGAAATACTGAACGTACGTGAAAAAGTTTACTTCGATAATGCAATTGTTAATATGAAAACATACTCATCAACCTTATGCTAACACATCTTTAAACAATAATGATGAAATTCGAATCCCTATACAGCAACAAGATGTATACACCTTACCATCGAAGAGCATGCTGTACATAGAAGGCAAATTAATTAGAACAGATGGAACGCCGTCTCAGACAGCAAAGTTTGTAAATAATGGAATTTTGCTGCTTTTGATGAAATTAGATATGAGATTGGAGGTATCATTGTAGATCGTGTTCGGAATCCTGGATTAACGTCTATAATGAAGGGATATGCTTCATATAATAGCAATCAAAGTAAACATTTACAAAACGCTGGGTGGTCTCCTATGGATGATTCGCAAATAGTTGATGCCAATGGGAATTTTAATGTTGCAATAAACCTTTCAATGGTTCTCGGATTATGCGAAGATTTTAAAAAAAATTATTTTAAACATACGTCATGAGTTAGTTTTACTACGTTCCAGTTTTGATACTAATGCTATAATTAATCCTACACCCGATGAAGAAATAAAAGTTGTTTTAAACAAAGTTTTATGGAAAATGCCGCATGTAGTCGTTGATGATATTCAACGAATTAATTTAATAGAATGCGTTGCACAAAATCAGGATTTGCATATTTGTTTAGAGGATGGGAGTTGCATGAATATCAACTTCTACAAAAACGCAACGTCATACATGGAACATTAAAACAACAACACAATTAGAAAAACCAAGATTTGTGATTGTCGGTTTCCAAACCAACCGAAAAAATAGATACATGAGCAACTACAGTCGTTTTGATCATTGCTATTTAACCAACATGAAACTATATTTAAATTCAGAAATTTTCCCGTACGATAACTTAAATTTGAAGTTCGAGAATAAACAGACTGCGTTGTTATATGAGATGTATGCTCAGTTTCAGCAATCATACTACGAAAAGGAAAATGAACCACTTTTTAATCCTGAAGATTTACGAAGTATTGCACCATTAGTAGTCATAGATTGTTCTAGACAAAATGAAACGTTAAAATCTGGTACTGTCGATATTAGATTAGAATTTGAAACTAGCAGAAACGTTTTGCCAAATACATCTTGTCATTGCCTTATACTTCATGATAAGATAGTCAAATACAATCCACTCTCAAACAGCATAAGAATATTATAATTACTTTATTATTATTATTACTGTACCTTTACAAATTATGAAAAACAATAAATCATTTAGCAATCACAGTCTATTTATTAATATTTTTTACATGCTTTTACAATATCTTTCACATATTATACATTTCTCAAAATAAACTAACTGGTATGTTATTAAGAAACTGGATTTTTAAAACAGAACGGTTATTACTACTATTTTTCTCTACAATACATTTATACTAATATAGTTCAAACTCAGGCAGATTGAAAGGTATCCTATTTTAGATACATCCAAAAAACGGTGTACTTGTGCAGGTATAAACATAACACTGAAGTTTTATAACTAAAAAAATTATATGTTAATCGAGATAAAATAAATTGCATTCTTTATTTGAGCCAGCGGTTGAAGCTTCACAAGTCATTTCTGAGTGTATAGTTATACCCCAAGGTTTAGTATCAGTGGTTGAGGTACTAAGAATTCTTTTATCATCACTTGGATTAAGAACAATTTTGTTTTGTTTAATAGTAAAGACATCATGTTTGACTGATCTAATTAAACATTGTTGTTTCTGTACAGACTGGTTATAAAACAAAGCATTCTTATAATCATCAAAAGAAATTTGCTTAATACTTGCTAAGGAAGATCCCTTTGACTTTTTTTATTATCCTATCCTGAACTCTGTAAGTGTACATTTTAGATCTAAGCCCTACAAACTCTAGCATGATATCACCATTGTTTTCATCTTTCATAATACCAGGAACTTTTTTTATTTGATAATGGAATATGATATTTGTTATGAGGGTCGTAATCGGAAGTATCAAATCTATGAATATCTTGTTTGATATAAGAGTAAATATCTTCAACGCTAAACTCGTATATCAAACTATCCGTATCTGTATACAGTAACTTTGCTTTGTTAGCAAATTGCGATTTTATATAACTATAGTGAAATTCATATAAATAGGTTTTTGAAATATCTAGAATAGAGAAACCTACATAAATGGGTTTGTTTAAATAAACCTCTAATTTATTCATTTCTATTAAGACTAGATCTTTGTCTAACACAGTGCAACTATGAAAATTAGGCTTCGCTATGTAACTACGAGCTCCAAACCGCCCTTCCCATTTGCTCACTAATTTCACATCTTTCCTTTTCCGTACGTTTTCCATCATTTTTCCATAAACCGAATTTATCATATTTTTATAAAAGCATATATCGAAACTGTTTTTTGACTTAATTTCGTATTCAAATCAATGTATTCTTTTAACCAAGGGGCTTGTTTAAATCGAAGTACCTTATGAATTTTTTTCAGTTCTAAACCGTAGCTTAAATACATTTTTAAATTCTTATAGTGAATAATATAGTTGAGTTTTGGATATAAAGTTGTAAGTAATTTCTTTAAGTTTGATTTATTTGAAGGTACTGGTGGTATCATATGTTCAGGCGCTAAAGGTAAGTCACTGTGTATTTCATGTAAAGATACTGGATAGTGTAAATCGCATTCAAAAATATATCCTACATCAGAATCATCTGAATATTAAGTATGTCTAAACGTACTATATCTGGACTGGTACCATCTAAAAATTCAAAATCTCCATATGGAAGATATTCAGACATTGCAGCCCCATATAAATTATTAACATCAAAATACATTAAATATTTAGAATCGAAATTTGGATCATAATCTGCATTCATATATTTGTTATTTGCTTTAGCATATCTATTCGAACATTGAGAAACACCGCCACGAATTCCCCGTTCTAAAAACATTATTTTTCAATATCAGTAAGCAACTCGAGTTTAACGTTCGTCGTTTTTAACATCGCATCTAGAGCTAAACCAGGAGCCGTAAAGTAGTGAAGCGGATCTAACTTATACGTGAACATACAAGTTTTTCTAAAGTTTTCAAATATATCAGACAAGAGCAGTACATCTGTTTTTAAATATAGGTCTGAATAGTCCCCTAGTGTTTTTATATTAAATGTTTGCCAAACGTGTTTAGCATGATTGTAGTCTTCATCTGATATTTCTTCATTGCGTAAACGATTAAAGAATGCTGTTTTACAGGGTAAATCGGTTTCATTGAGTCTATCCCAAGAGTTAATGTAATCATAGGAAATATGCCTTTGCGCGTAAGTAACTGAAACTCATTATCAGTGTTACAATTTTCCTGGTGATGGATTTTTATTATCATCTAAGTAGGAAGCTAATTTTCGATGCTAGATGCCATAAACCTGAATGAATCGATAAATCTAAAACTAACTTTCATACCTTTTACATATTTTGTAAAAGATATGTATTTTCCTTATTTATTGGCAGAATGTTTAACGAACCTGACAACTCTAACGAGATTTTTTTAATAATGAAATGCGAATCGTAGCCTGATAAGTTATGAAAAACTACCGGTATCATATAAGAATTATGATAATTGATGTTGCAATCTTGATGAGCCACTCCTCGAAATTCACCTGTAAAGTGGCAGTGATCGCGAACTCTAATATCATCTATACTAAAAGGTTTATTGCAAATGTGACAGTGAAGGGCAAATTTAAATGTTGACTTTTGTTCTTCCGTTAAAGGATTCATAGGTTTTGGGTTACAGAAAATTTTATTAGTCGTTTCTGAAATCAGTTTCAATTGAGCAACAAACCATTCTATACAATCCTTCCCGCGATACAATTGAAATTTGGAATATTTATTATCATATGAGCATTTCAAATAATACGCTACACTAAAGGGTATATGCCTTTGGTAACGAACTGTGTTTAATATTACCTCAGACTCATTGCATGGTTCTAATATACATTCGAGATCTGCATAAACTACAAATGATACTTTTTCTTGATAGTGGAAATGTTTAAATGTTAGATACTTTTCAGATTCTTCAGGTAATCTTATTGAGCAAGTATTCTGTTTTTCACAATAATTCGAATGACGCTTAAGTAATGCTGCTGTACTAAAATTATTTAAACATCTATAATAAAAAAATTTTCTATGTTCATGTGAAGACAACTGTTTTGCAAATAATTTTGACATATCCTTAATCCAAGTAAAATGAAAGTGATTCTCATTAGCATTTGTAGGACGAGCATATTGTAAGGAATCATTATTTAAAACTAACAGATTAATAGGTTCAATTTTTTTAAAATTTTCACTTAAACAAAATGGTAGTATTTTAGCATTTTCTATACAATATAGGTTAATTGCGAGATTGTTAAGCTTTTCAATTTTTTTTATGTCTTTTAATGCAATTGGAAACTGAATTGAATTGTAGCGTAATACTGTATCAAAATGCGGATAGCTAGATATTCTATGACTATTTTGTTTAGCAGGAAATAAAGCGGAAACCAAGCTCCAAAGAATGCAATGTTGATCGTTATTTATTACATTTACCACAGCTTTTTTTTTTATAAAGTCCGGGACCGGTACAAACGTTGAACACCCTCCTTTAAGTGGATCATGATTGTTTATATTTACCTTCAAGTGTAAAACTTCTCGGATTGCCCAACCAGAATCTTTCTCGCTAAATTCTTCTAATCGCTTCGAAATCTTGTTCAATACGTTCTCCTTATACCATAGCTTGAGATTGGTATTTATATCGATGTGACGATTTGCAGTAGGAAACGTTTTCAAATCCATTTCGCCAGTTGTAGGCTTAACAAAGTTAGCTGCAAATATTACATTAACTTTCAACATTGACTTTTTTAAGCAAGCAACAATCTTGCGTTTAAAACTAGCGAACGCCTTGTCTAAGAACACTAGAGGATCTCTATAATTTAAATTGGTAATAAGTCCCGTAATTATTCGACTTCCAAAACATGATTGTACATCATGCCAAATCAAATTTTTCGAGTATGACCTCTAGAAAGCGTTGAATCAACACCTTTTCCACGATATTCCAAAGAGCGTTTCAAGTGCCTCAATCGTACAAGGTAGCTTTTAAGATATGCTAAATTAGATTCCAGTCTACTAGGATTTTCTTGTCGATTGTTTTCGTATATCTTATTTCTAATAGCAAGCTTCAATATACTAATATTTGCTTTGATAACTAAAATGTGTTTCGTTATTTCATTCACTGTTTTCAATAAATTCACGCATTTTACAGTTAATCTCAAAATTGCTTCACTAATCTCGGATACGGTTTCAGCATTCATGATTCTATATAAAATCAAAATACACTACTCAATATACGTATTTCTCTATTTAATATTTATACCAAATATCATCTGACGTAAGCAAAACAATTTCAAAAGGTTCATTCATCTGAGTTTACGGAAAACACGTAAGCAAAACAACTGTAAAAAGAAATAGCATCAAATCAAAATAATTGCATAGCGAATTGCTTTGAATGCAATTGTTAAAAATCTCCTTTATTTACGTTTTTATTCAAGATGATTTTCAAGCAGAGTTTGCATTCAGTACGTAACTATTCGCAAGCAAAGCAATTTCCAGTATTTACAAACTGAAGGCGACTTTGAGCAAAACAACTGTAATAGGAATTCGCATACAACATCATTTTCATTCAGTTACGTTTACTATGAAAAATGTTTTATATGACCTTTGATTTTATGATGTGTATACAGAAAAATACACACAATCATTACAGCGCTATTTTTATGGATACATATGAAAAATGTGAAAACCTGAATTAGGATCGGCTTTATATTACTTTCAATGGAACATACATAATCATCTAGCGTTTACTACAAAAATTCAGCATGATTCGCACAAATTACTATATCCCTATATATGCAGCGCCTTTGCAATTTATTTTTCAGTCAATGAATGTAATTCATTATTTCTGCTGAGCAGTACCTTTTAAAAAAATTCTTATACAGCGGTAATATAAACGAAATAAATATAATTTAGGGTTTTATTATGTGCATTCATTGCAATTTCTTTTTCATACAATGAAACTAATTCATTATTTCTGCTGAGGTATAATTATATTCGCTTACATACTGTTTTGTTTATTAGAATAGATTATAGAGCTGAATTTTTCAGAAAACGAGGCAAATTTTAATTTTTTAACAGATCAGTTTATTACTTGAATGTAATTCATTATTTCTGCTTAGCAGTACCTTTAAAAAATTCTTATACAGCGGTAATCTAAACGAAATAAATCTAATTTAGGGTTTTTATTATGTGCATTCATTGCAATTTCTTTTTATACAATGAAACTAATTCATTATTTTCTGCTGAGGTATAATTATATTCGCTTACATACTGTTTTGTTCATTAGAATAGATTACAGAGCTGAATTTTTTCAGAAAACGATGCAAATTTTTAATTTTTTCTAACAGATCAGTTTATTATTTAATATAAATACTTCACGTAGATTTACCAACAGTATTCAATCAGATCTCTTGTATAATTATTAGTTACTATTACTAGCAACTTTTTAAAAAATGAGTAACTTGTCATCAGTCAAAAATTGTAATAGTACCAACGTAAAAGTTCTAGAGCAATTTATATTACATTCTGACAAAGACGTGATTAAAGAAGTTTTGGTTGTTCTTCGGCTCAACTCGATACTGCTGCTATTTTTGATAGTGACGTAATAGATATATCACGGTAAGTGCTTTTTCACATTTATACATGTGTTTTTTTAAAACACTACTAATTTATAAGTTACATTAGATCAAAAAACCATTCTGGAAATTCTGAGGCTATCGTAGAATCGTTGATACACTCTGAACCTCTCAGAAACATCAGGTAGTATACAAAAGAAAAGGTGAACCTACAATAATCTTTTATGTTATGCTCACAGATCAGGCAAAACATGTCGGCTATGAAAAGTTATGTACAGAATCAAATATGACTGTTTGCTGTGAAGATGACAAATCCTACGAAAATGATGCAGTAGAGTTGCTTAACGCATTTAAAAAGCGTGGAGAGAAGCTACTGCGTCGTATATATTTGGAGCTAGAAATAATAAAGCAAAAAAAAGATGAACTAGCGGTGAGGGAGCAGCAGTTACTTCAAGAACGTGAGTTAATAAATACTTTTTCATTTATAAATAGTTAGATCAAAATATTCAACAATTTTGTAAAATAAAAAGTATTTTATAATAGTTTCTTTTGAAACAAGACTTTCTTTAAACAAGGTAGTAAACTCGAAGTAAAACGCACATAAATCAGAATCCACTTTAATTTAATACATAATTTTTATACAATCGACTTAGATGTGTTATAATAATAAACTAATTTCTTAAATTAGTGACATATTATTCTGAAAATTCTATGTTGACAGTTAGACCGATCGATCCCTTACTAGTTATGTATACGTGTTTGTTCGAGCCAATACTTTCATTTAATTGTTTCACTCCATGTGCTTGAAGGTATTCAAAATATCTCAATGGCAATATACTCTTGAACTCTTCTGTTTCCACTAATACTCTATCTCCATATTTTGTCTTGAGTGTTTCCACTTTTAAAACTTTAAACCTCTTATTCACTATAATATCTTTTGAATTTACATAAGGTTTGCGATATGTGGTTTTATTAAGAGTATTAAAATCCATATTGCTTTTCTTTGACTAATTAAATTAATATTAGGAGCAATCTCCTTATATAGCAGATTACCACCATCTGCGTACTTTGCCAACCCACTTTTCAACCTATCACAAGAGTGAACACATTTTGAATTGAAACCGGCCCATGTGTGTATTTGCAGCCTCTAAACATAAATCAGAATCCACTTTAATTAAACACAATTGACTTGAATGCAATATTTTGCATCTGTCATACTTTATAACTTCTAGCTAGAAAACCAAATTCAAAACATATACACACATTTTCTCTGCACTTACATTTTTCAATATACGTGTGTTCCATTGAAAGTAATATAAAGCCGATCCTAATTCAAAACGTGCCTACAAGTATTTTACATTTGAAAAGAATTCAGGTTTTCACATTTTTACATTAAAAGTATATAACGCCGATCCTAATTCAAAACGGTGCACGTGTTAAACACAATTGACTTGAATGCGATATTTTTTTTGCATCTGTCATACTTTATAACTTCTAACTAGAAAACCAAATTCAAAACAGCTACACACATTTTCTCTGCACTTACATTTTTCAATATACGTGTGTTACATTGAAAGTAATATAAAGCCGATCCTAATTCAAAACGTGCCCACAAGCATTTTACATTGAAAGTATAGAAGAATTCATGTTTTCACAACTATTTTACATTGAAATGTTTTCACGACTATTTTACATTGAAATCATATAGGGCCGATCCTAATTCAAAACGATTCAGCCGTATTCTACACATGGAAAATACGTCTGTCGCGTTTTGAAGTAGGACCGGCCCTACCTCACTACTAATGATTTTAGGCAAAACAGGAATACTGGTCAGATACCAAGGCAACGAATGGAGAGAACGAATCATGAGGGAAATAATAGAGTAATAAATAGACAGGAAAATGATGATCGACGGACGCAAGCTAGAAATATTAATAGTATGGAAATAAGAAATACGAATTGCACAGATACAGGGATAATGAGTCAGGCAGAACCTTCGACGCGAAATCAGGATTTTTGAGTACGGACGAACCAAGGAAAATTCTACGAATTAACGGATATGAACACCAGCGCGAGTTTATTAAATATGAAATGGATAATGAATTAGGAAGATTTGAAAGGAACTTATTACCAATAATTAATTTAAAGGTGGAAGATAGAATAGTTAAAGTGTTAATTGATACTGGAGCAGAAGCATCACTTGTTGCGGAAGAGTTTGTTAAACGAGAAAAATTGGGGGATAAAGCGATACCTATAGCGAGGTGTAATTTAGTGGCACCAAATAATAAGAGATTTAGTGTAATAAATGAAATGGTAATTCTGAGATGTGAAATGGGGGATGAAATATGGGAAAATGATTTTATGATAGTACCTGGACTGAAGATAGATGTTATATTTGGGATGAATATAATAGATAAGTTGGGGTTGAAGATAAATGCGGAATGCAAAGAGATTGAGTGTAATGGGAAATATATTAAATGGTATGAAGAGGGGAATATTGTAATAGAAGACGACTGCGTAAATATTAATCAGTTTAGTGAAGAGATAAATAATGGGGTAATGAAAATGAAGATATTAAGTGTCCAGATGATTTAAGAAATAGGGTGAATATATTATTGAATAAGCATTCAGAATTAATTGGGTCGAAGTCAAGAATTGCCACGGGTTATGTGCACAAGTTGGAAGTAATGAATACAGAACCGTTTAACACTAAAATATATCCTATTCCAGTAGCATATAGGAATAGAATGAAGGAAGAAATTGAGGAAATGTTACGTGGAGGTATTATAGAAAACTCCAGTACACATTTTGTGAATCCATTAGTCGTCGTGAAGAAAAATGATGATAGCATTAGGTTATGTTTGGATGCAAGAAAGATAAATAAGCGAACGAAGCCGCAATACAATTGTCCACCAACGATGGAGAGCATATTAGCAAGAATAGGTAATAAGAAAATCTATAGCAAATTAGACTTAAAGAATTCATTTTGGTTGATTCCATTAGCGCGAGAATCAAGGAAATATACGGGTTTTTCTGTAGAAGGAAGAATATATCAATTTAGGGTGGTCCCGTTTGGTTTATCCTCGAGTACGGCTGCATTGGTGAAGGCGATGCAGAATATTTTGGGACCGTATGAGGAATTTTGTATCCACTACGTGGATGACGTGTTGATATTTAGTGATAGTGTGGAACAACACTTTGTTCATTTAGAAAGAATATTATTAGAATTAAATATAGCAGGTTTAAGGTTAAATTTAAAGAAGTGCGAATTCTTTCAAGATAAAGTTTAATTTCTGGGATATCAAATCAGCACGGAGGGCATATTTATAGATAAAAATATGATTGAGAAATATAGATTAAAAGGACCCAGATTTAAGAATAGAAAGGGGGAAGTTAGAAATAAATAAACTTAATTGACCCATGCAAACACAGATGAATAGATAAAAGGAAACGTAAAATAAATTATGAATAGGTATACATAGAAAAATAGAATAGGATTTGAATATAAGAATAGGTATAGGTATGAATAGTATAGTATAATAGGACATAGGTATAAAATAAATAAACTGTAAATATGAGTTTAATAAAGAAAAAGTTGGATTTCAAAATGGAAATAAAAATATAATAATTTCATACCAATGTGAGTTTAAGTTCACGTTAGACGCCAAAAAGACATTTATATAAAATTCTATATTTTAATTTGGGGGAATTATGCTGTGATAAGGGGTTGTTTAAGGGTGCACGTTATAATAAAGGTCATTCAGGAATGAGTAATTAGAACAGGCAGCAGAAAACTGCACTTATTTAAAGAAATAATTAAGAAATAGACATAGTTTGTAGATAGTAAGTAGTCAACGCCCTGTATATAAAGTAGAAATAGTTTTGGGCGACGCAGGTAAACATAGGAAGACGCATAGTTGGCGTAGGAATGAGAAATACATGTATTAAGTAGATAGTAAATATTAAATACCCTGTAGATAAAGTTTAGTTAATTTAGGTAAAACAAATAAGGATATTTTTCTGTGGAAGCACGCGTATATTTAGAAATAAATGATAAAGTGTAATTAGACACGCATTAAGAAAAAGAGTTCCAGACGACTAAATTAATACGGATATAGAAATAGAGTTTCAGGTAGTTAATATAAATGCGTACAAATATCTAACCATTTTTTTGATAAGAGAAATGATTAAAAATTGCGTGATTCGCATGTAAACATGAAAATTTAAAGTCGAGTTGCATCAGTTGTTTATGGAAAAGCAAGTAATCTATCAAAATACAGCATGTTGATAATGAAAGACAGCTGCGGGCAGGTTGTGATTATGGGGAATCGTGGAGCATTACCTCAGAAACTGCTCTAAATGAAATTATTTGATTGGTCAGAAACAAGCGACGAGTTCTAGACCATACCCACGGATGGAGTGGGAATTCGAGAACATATTAGCAAGCACCTTGATAAGAAAGTTAGTTTTGAACTCAACGAAGGCCGAAGTGCGTTGCCATTAAAACAAAGTAATACGTAATAATTATAAAAATGTAATAAAATGAGTGCGAATATGAAGATTATAATTGCCGTTTAAACGTAAGTACGTTTTTAATGAATTTATTGTAAACTAATACATAAAAATAATAGGGCTTCGAGGTCTGAGGAAAATAGACTATGATTCTGATGTTAAGGGAAAAATACAGTAATACAATTTAGATGTCCAGGCGAAAAGAAGAATAATACAATCTTGAAGTACAGGGGTGAAACAAACTACAATTTTAAGTCTGGGGCAAGAATGATAAAAGTCTAAGTTTGAAGAATTGAAATAAATTGGGGTGTATAATTTAATGGTGGTGGTCCATAGTGTAATGGCAATAATTTGAATGGAATTCACAATTGGGGAAGATCATTTTTATTGGAAGCGTCGATGTGAAAAAGATAAAACCAGGTCAGATCTTTAGTTATAAGACATTTGTTTTTCTATATAAATTTTTATTTTATTTTTAATATTGAATTTGCTAAATATGACATTGTAGCAATTTTATTTTCCACCTAATATATATATATATATATATATCTGTATAATCAATCCTTTTATTAAATATTAAATAATATAATACATTATAATGTTATCCAATCCACTTAATTTAATAACATCTATTGTCCAATAAAGAACTAGTATTTAGTTCATGTTAAAAGTTAAATTCTACGGTGACAATATAAAAGCTTTTGTGTAGTATCCTTCTTAAAGCCCCCTCTACTCAATAACTGCAAGGTAAATTGTTACTGGGTAGCAACAAGCTCGGCTGGGACTTCTAACACAGCTGGGGTTCAAGCAGGTCGATAATTGTTCTTAGGAGCGATGTCCGTGATTGATTTTTGTTGTTGGAGGCATTCACGGTGGAAGATTGCTCGTGGAAGCTATCTTCATAAATTGTTTTGGATGGTCCATTTGTTTGTTGAAACCAGTCGTGAAGAACGATGAAGTTTTTGTTAAAAGACCATTAGGAACATGTAACTTTGGGAATAATTTATTTTTAAAATATATTGCAACGTAAATTATAAATAAGCACTTTTCTGAATGGTATTCATGCGAAATTAAATGAAAACAATTCTATCCTTGTATAATATGGAATCACATAGATAAATTTATTCAAGTTAATTACAAACAACATTAGTTTTCTCGTGGTGAGAATTACTCATGGAACATCTGTAAATTGAAACGCAGATAATGGAAGCCAAGTGACGTGTTTTTCAGTATGCAGCGCAGCTGTTTGTTTGGAATGGAATTTTCCGTTGTCAATACATATGTCAGCTTTCAAGCAAGTATTTAGGTGCAAATTGGAGTTCTGGTATGTACAAAAAAATTATGTTCGTATGTTGTTTGAACTATCGACGTAGTAACGAGATAAATTTTACTTTATCGACTTGTGTTAACTTTGAACAGGTCAAGGACAGACCTCAATTATATTTTACGTAGTCATACGATATGAATCCGTAATTTGTTCCTACAAATTCTTTTTATTAACTCAATGAAACATCAGAAGATGTCACTACTAATTAAATAAAGTAAATTCTTACAACTTTAATTTTTAGAAATTAAATCTCTACATTTGATATTTTATGAACAAGTTATCTGTAATTATTTACTGTGAAATTAAGGTAAATTTACCATAATTAACGCTTGCTATAAATAAGCAATTTTATGCTTTGTCAATTTATCACATAAACCTCATTACATAGTAATTGGTACGGATATATTCAGTACCATTGTAATTAACTCTTCCTAATTTAAATTAACTTATAAAGGAAGACATATTTTTTGTAGAAAATTACATTATTGAATACCAGTTGAATAGATTCTTATTTTCGGACTAAAGACTATTTTTATTTTAGAGGAACGAAAGTCGATTCTGATTGTATTTAATTATTTTTGAGTTTGAATGCACAAACAGTGCTTTTCTTTGTTTAATCTGTTCACAGGTGCAGTGCAGGATTGCTAAGGTCAAGGTCGAGCCATAAGGTAAGACACTTTAAAGATTAGGTGGTCTTTAAAAATTATATAGCGGTTATAGGAGAAAGGTTTCCGCATTAGCCTTGTACAAGGGACTTGTATTAGGTCTTCTCAGTATAAAAAAATACGGTGGCGCCTTATTTTTTATTATTAGTGGTTGCAATTACACCCGACCCACAGCTCATTCTCTACCCAGAGCATATAGTTCGACTAGCCGCTTTGCCTTTGAGATTTCCTCAACTTAGAGCCACCTTCCATCTTAATTTGCCGTGGGCTCCATTTTTAATTATCGGAAATTCTCGTTAAACTAAATCAGAAAGTAAAAGGCTACAACATGCTTGTGAAAAAGTCAACAAAAGAGGTTTCATACGTATAGAATGAGTAATATGATAACAGGTTTAGAATATTCTACACTTTGTTGGTAAAGATAATAAGTTTTCTTTGGTGACTTTGGGTTTTTGAGTACATACTAGATGGTTGTTAATAAATGAAATTTATAAGGTTAACTAATTTAAAAATGTATTACAAATAATCTCAAAAGCTGTACATAACATACTGGTTTTATTATATAAAATCGAAATTTACTGAATTTTATAATTCCTAATAAATGCTAGCCGAAGTCATAAAATTTAAATAGTACAAAGGCGGAGCCACAAGTTGAATAGGAAATTGATAACCCGCAAGGCGGTAACGTATCGAATTTTGCCATTGGTAGATAAAGTTGTTTAAAGATAAAGTCCAGTTGATAGCAATATTAAGAAAACAGCTGGAGGAGGAGATATTTACAATTAATAGTGAATATTAAAATGGTGGTCCAATAATTTAGAGTTCGTAGAAAATTAATAAGGCGCACAACGAAGGGGATCAAGAATTCCAGTTCATAGTAATAAAAATAACAGCCCAAAGTAGGGGCAAGAAAATTCCGCGAATAGTATAGCAATATATATATATATATATATATATATATATACAAAATAGTTAATTATGAATAAATCTATTAACAATTTCCGTAAACGGATTATATTCAAACATTAAATCATGGATAATTATAGCATAAGTCTTCATTGACGGTTCAAAATTTTTTGAAGCTTTAAATTCCATTCTTACATCAACAATTACATCTTTGATGCGACTTTCCCCCTCTACTACTGGTAGTGGTGGTTGTGGTAGTGGTGTGGTGATGGTCCAGATCAGGGTGTCGAGAGCAAAATCCGTGGCTGGAGCTAAAAATGCTTAGTTGAAGAAAACTATTGTGCAGATTTTGTTACTAAATGTGCGAATATTTGCTGATATGGTGGTGGTTGTGGTGGTGGTGGTTGTGGTGGTATGGTGGTAGTGGTTGTGGTGGTTGTGGTTGTGGTGGTTATGATGCTGGTAGTGGTGGTGATGGTGGTTGTGTGACGGTAGTTGTGGTGGTGTTGTGGTGATGGTGGTGATTGTGGTAGTTGTGGTGGTGGTGGTATTGGTTGTGGTGGTGATGGTGGTTGTAGCGGTGGTGGTGGTGGTGGTTGTGGTGGTATGGTGGTGGTGGTTGTGGTAGTGGTGTGGTGGTAGTTGTGGTAGTGGTGGTTGTAGTGGTGGTGGTGGTTATGGTGGTGGTGGTTGTGGTGGTGGTGGTGGTTGTGGTGGTGTGATGGTAGTGGTATGGTAGTGGTTGTGGTGGTAGTGGTAGTGATTGTGGTGGAGGTGGTGGTGGTGTGGTGGTAATGGTGGTGGTGGTAGTGGTTGTGCTGGTGGTGGTGGTTGTTGTGGTGGTGAGTCTAGAACCAACTTCTTCCCTCTGAGTTAAAATGAGTTAAAACTGGCATCTTCCCTCCAGGGTCGCCATGGCGGCCTCGGGGTAAATGACCTTTGTATCTACCAAAAATGGTCTTTTTTGGACCTTAAAATTTTTCATGTTAAATCCCATAAGAAAACCGGTTTTTGGTCTCGTTCAAACATAGCTTATCTACTGATGATGTTTAAAAAATACTGTTCTCTGAAAAGAAGAAATACATGTATCTAAATTGAAGTTAATACTTACTAGTTGCAAGATTAAAGAGCTCTCATAAAAAGAAAATACATTTATTTATTTTAAAACTAACTGTCGCCTAGAATTGAATATATATATATATATATATATATATATATATATATATATATATATATATATATATATAGCATTCGATCGAAGTAACTTATGATCTTAGACCTTGAATAAACGATGTGCTTGAAATAATACTACAGTACCTTTGCTTATATATGAAGTTACGATATACTTAAAAGAAGATTATTATATTTGTTTGGAGTAATTATTTTTTAAGTAGGGTGCGACCTAAAGGGTCTACTAAAAACTATCCAAATCTAGCTATCGAATATTTACCAAAGGAATTCAATTTTCTAAGCATACGCCAAATTTATTAATAGCGAATTAATTACACACAATCCAATGCGGCGGAATACAGTACTTTGTTTATATTTACAAAAGTCTGTGAATGCTTGTATCGAATGCACCTCCTTTAACTCAGCGAGTTGTAGAATTGGAACTGCAGTAATATTTTAGAAACTTAATCGTTTTGCAGTAATATATTTTAACGTATAGTAAAAATGATAAATTGCCTTGGTTGAACAAGGATTTGTAAGTACATGGAAGCTGCTTTAGAGAAAATAACTCAATTGTGCTTTAATGTAGTGTCACCGACACCTGAAGTATTACTAAGGATTAAGCTCAACGGGCATAAGTACTTGGAGCAGGTATTTCCAACACTATTATCCACAGACATGTTTTTATTGAACTTGTTAAATTGTAGCTACGAAATAATGCATTTTGCGCTCATTTAATAAGTCTACAAGTTGATAAGTGACTAATATGAAACACGTTTTCGTACAAAAAACTTTCCGAAAAGAATGCATTTGCAAGCCATTTTTTTCTACATTTAACACTAAAACGTGTACGAAAGGTTAATTACACATTTCTCTTACGGTAAGATAACCTTCAGATATAACAATCGCCAACTATCAAAAAACTAAGCTCTTCGCCTAATTGAGAATCGAATAAATTAGCGTCATAGCGATTACAACTAAAAGAAGTTGTCCGCTAGACCACATATCTCGATTATAACGCCAGTTAAGGTTCGTGGCTTCGAGCGGTCCTTTTTAAAAAAGACTCTTTGAACTTTAACACATTTATTTAAGTTTTATACAGAAGTTAAATATTGAATTTAGACAATCTTGATTAATTATTCTAAGTTCCAAAATTATTACTTATTGTACAGTGAGTTATCTACGAACTGCAAGGTAAAAGCTGAACGTTTGATGGACTGACTGGGAGTGGAGCTCCCGGCCTTTTTATAATCTCCCTACCTCTTTACAATTCTGTGGGAACCTGCGGACCTATGTCCGCTTACCCTTGACTCTATTCATAATACTTAGTTGCTATCTTAAAAGCTATTCATAATAACAATGTGGCATGCTTATTCTGCGTAATTTTGGTACGTGACATCCTACGACCGTCTGTGACCTGACATCTGCAGTGTCACTTATCCTTGTGCTACTTTGTAGCGTTTCCACTCGTGGGAACTGAAATCATCATAATAAATTGTAATAAATTGTTGCAATTTGTCTTTTATGACATTGTTGCACTGTCCTAACATTTCCTAATATTTCCTAATATCTTTATTAGTTTTATATGTATAATAGATGGGGGATCCCATAACTCCTCCCAACGTACATTAAAAATTAAGGGTTTTTTACCTTGTCTTTTTAATTAAATTCGTTTTCGTTTAATCTCATTTAAAATTCATATTTTCTAGGGGTACATTTGTTTGTTTGGGTTTCTTAAATCTAAAACTGTTTTCTTTATTATTCTTAAATCCAATACATATTTTGTACGTTACATAAATGATCAATAAAATAGTCAATAAAATCAATATAATTGTCCATACACTAATATTATCGTAGTGCACTTTGGGCGTCTTGATCTCGTTCAGTTTTTCTTTATAATCTTCCATGAGTTTCATGGCGTGGTTTAAGTTGTCTAATTCCAGGTGTTCCAATTGCATTGGTTTTTGAAGGGTTTCTTCATCTTCTTCTTGTGGGATCCCATAACTCGCCTTGAACTGGAAAAGAGTAGTTAATTCTAGTCCAGTTGAGGCGCTTATTTACACAATTTTTAAATACAAGTTCCATTTGAAAATGTTATTGAAGGTTTTTACAAATTGGATTCACATTTTCTGCACCCTGTGCTTATCCTGAAAGAATATTAACCACTCGAAAGTTTTAATATCATATTTTCAAATGTGGACTACACGCAAATTAGCAACATTGGACTTCGTAGTTATGATCCACAAACTCATATGACATAATAATCGCCAACTGTCGAGTAACCCTTTACCTAACTTGTCAATCGAATTATTGATCAAAACGCTAAACCGATATTCCAGATGTCCCTGGTTCGAGTATACAGTGTCAGTTTTAAATTTTTTTTTAGTTATGGATGTTTAAGAGCTCATCACAGCAGATTACCTACCATCTGCTGTAAAAGCGCGGGTTGGGGTGAGGTAGCATAGAGCAGGACGAAATGTCGAGATGTAGATATTCATTAGAAAAGGATATGAAATTTAATACTCCGACTACTTGGTTTATGAAGTGCCAGGGAGCACATATAGATGACAGTGTTGTGGAATTTATTAGTCCAGTTATAAACTTCACAAATATTTTAATTATATATATTATTTAACATTTATAAACAGTGAAAACCTCTGAAATTCCGATATGTAGTGTAAAAAAATTATTAAGGAACAAAAATTACAAGATTTAACATTCCTACGTTTGCATCGCACAGTTATTTTACAATTTCTAATATACAATTGACAAAGCTGTTATATTAATTGGCCAATAAATAAAAAAAACAGAATAATGGTTTAAACGTATCTCTAATAAAAAATGATTAGGTAAAGTGTCTAGTGGGTTTTGATTACAGTTTGTAAAAGCTACAAATATTTGTTTGGTTTCTTTCCTTATCACACCTTCGTTTCCTTTATCATTTTCTAACGACGAAATAATAAACAAAGTGTCCTGAATCGGACACAGTAAACATTCTTCAAATAGAATAAAAATGCATGTCTTGCATTTTTAAGTAGTCCAAAGTTTTGTTTTGCTTTTATTTATTTACGTTTTGCATGCAGCTTGTCATATTTTGTTCCATCACAATTGCGTACGGGAGTTTGCGAATGGTGAATTTGTACCATAATGAACAAAAGTACATTTTACGTGTATTACAGAAGTTTGAGGGTAAAAAAACTTAACTAAACATCTAAGAATTTTTATTATATTAATTCTTATTACTACACAAGCCTAAATATGAGCGAAATATTACTGATGGATTTTTAAATTTATTCCAAAACAATTAAACTTGAGCATAAAAATTAAACAATTCTGTGTTTATTCTTTTTTACAAGTCTTACACTACTCAAACTAGGGGAATACCAATTACCTATTTCACTAAATAGGAAACCCAATAAAAATTTATATAAATCCAAGATTTAAAAAGAACAACTCATTTCTATAATTGCGAGACGCTAAATAATATCTATGATGAAAGTTATAAATAAATTTGCGAGCAATTACGACTAGTCGAAAACTCTTATAAGGATAGTTTGATCACAATAGATGTTTGTTGTGTTAGTATTATATAGCATGTATTCAAACCATTTCTGTTTTACGATAGTGCGTGACATGGAAATTTTGAATGTTTCCACAGCAGCACATTGTAGGTGCATTTTTCTAAAAAATACTAATATTTGATTTATTCAATAAATAAACTAAATTGTAGTGTGAAATTTTGATGAAAATTTATAAAAATTATTTACACATTTGGGAAAGTTACTGGTTTTGTTTAAATCGCTCTATTATCAGCAAAAAAAAAAATTTCAGTTAAAAACTTAAATGTTTTCCCACATCATCATCATTAGGTCTTCAGTCCTAGAACTGGTTAGACGCATACCATCATTGTTCCCTATTCTGAACTAACCTACAGATTTCCCTGAAATATGCACAGTTTGCATCTATAACTGTCTGATCTAGGTCTACATCTACCTCTTTTTTCCTATCTCTCCTATCTAAAGAATGTTTCTTTCTAACTTAACTTATATTGCATTTATAAACTTTCTCTACACCTGTGTGTGTGCGAGCGTGCGTCCGTGTGTGTAAATGGATTTCTTAAATTACGTGTGTAGAAGAAAGATCTCTCTCTCTCTCTGTCTCTCTCTTTCTCTATATATATATATATATATATATATATATATATATTGCTGTGATATACTCCTGTGAATGCGGGAACTGGGTCCTTTCAACAACAAAAATTCTAGTCCCACCGATTGGGCGTCATAAACTGCTGTGATCCTGTTTTCGCCTCGGCTGCTCACCTAATTTTATAAACCTCCTCATTCATAAAATTAAACAACACATTCCTACCACAAACATCAACGTTAACTCTATTTACATCAATATTCAGAATACATTAAATTTTCAAATTAAATTTCAGCATAAAATTCAGTTTTAAAAGAATTTCAAGATTAATTTTATTATCATTTTAATGTGCATCCAGAATTAAAGTCCTTGTTGGATGCCTACTAATTAATATAACAATATAAGCAGACCGGAGTCTGAGTATAAAGGAGCATCTCCACCCCTTTACGTTAATTAACCAGGTTCGTCTAATTGTGCTCAAAGACATACCCATATTTTCATCATAATTCAGAACATCAATACTAAATACCCTTTCTACTTAAACAAGCAAATTTCATCTTAAAATTAAAATTTTATGGTTAGTACAATTTCACTAATGTCCATTTAAAGTAAATCAATTATAAAGTTATTCAACACACACAAAATGTCAAACAAAATAGTATAATTTACCTGAAGGTTACTGTCCTCGTAGCTTCAAAAAACATCGTCCCTTTAGTTAATCACACCATTCCAACAGGATTATATTTACGGCTTCTAATTCTCAACGCTTTTAAAATTTTCTCCATCACCATTTATTTAAAGTTGTTTCTGGGCTTTTCCGGAACTCATCTGTGTATATCTGACCCTTGTTTCATGGATCCAGACACGTATTTGAACCATTTAATTATTAACACCCCGAAAAATAGCAAAGAAATTCATGCGTCTTTCACCAATATACGCCAAAACTGCCTACTTTTGTGTATACATTTGTCGTTGTAAATTTTGCTAATTGGTACAGTGATACTAAATTTTATTACCTTGTATCTAAGTGCACTGAAGTACCTTCATGTTGGCACGTAAATAACAAACTATTTTGAATCACTAAAATATACGAGCAAAATTTTAAATTATTTTATCAAACTAAAATGCACTGTTTAACATCTTGAATCAAGTCGCGGATGTAAGAGCTTTTAACGCATCGAATAGTCAAAAGTCTAAGAGAGCTTGTTTATATTCACCTCGGTATATATAGCAAAAGCCTGTCTGTCGGTCTGTTCCCCAAAACGGGTAATTCTAAAGAATTTCTCATGCCATGTTCCCAGTCCGTCGCTCGCGCGTCGGTTTTACGAATTTTTCACTCGCCCCATTTAAAACTCAGAAATTACACGACACGCAAACATGTCCGAGAAAAACTAATTAATTTTGTACAGAAATTGTTGTTTCTACCTCTGATATTTGCATCCTATTTTCCACCAATTGTGACCCTCGTGACGTTGCTTAAATGACGCCTTTTACTATATGTGTCTTTGCTTGACGCATTTTCTCTTTCCTTTTCTAACCTGTTCGTATTGGTGCAAATTGATATTCTTTATTATCGATTATATTTTAGTCCATGTGGACTATCTTGGTTTAATAACCCCGTATCGCACATTCTCGTGAATATTAAGCCCCGGTTTCTCCAAGATTCTTTGAAACCATTTGTTATCTACACAATTTTCGCCGTACGTGATATTTAAACTACGCAGGTGTTCAAAATAATATTAATTCTCAGAGCTTTTTAAATAAACCCTGTTTTGTATTTCGTGCTAAAGCATCTGACCGTTTCCAATATCCTTAGAATCGACATGTTTATCTACACAAATTAAACTGAAATTGCCTTTTAAAATACGCAGGTGTGTTCAAATATCCTACTTCTAACTAACACTTCTAGGATTTGCTTTTTATTGGGTTTTTACAAGTTTCTATAGATATTATCTGTTACTAACGATTCAATTAACTTCAATTAAAATTGACTTCTATCCTTTCATTTTTAGCGAGTACCAGTTAAATATTAATTATTATGTGTACACTTTGTTTTACTACCGGTTACTTAAAATAGGGTTAATTAATATAAATTTTGCACGTAATTTCCATTTGTTTAGGAATAATTACATTACCCGTAGAGCTTGTTAATACTGTTTCTTTTGATATAAAGCGTCTTGTACATGATTTTAAATTTCTTATTTTTACTGAAACGTCCGAATTTATTTATGCTTCAAGGTTTTAATAAAGCGTATTATTTAATAAAATTCCTTATACACGGTGATTAAAATTATTTGATGTGATTATTTAATTTTCTACCCTGGTCTAAATATGAGTATTTTATATATATATATATTGCTATGAAACCTCCGATATTATAATCGAGCCTCACGAATTGGGCGTCAAGAATGCTGTGAAACCTACAAAAAGCTATTCATTACCTTAACTGTGTTGGTCCATTGACTTTCTTCCGTTAATCGCCTCGGCTGCTCCTCTAGATAGCTTTCATCCTAACACATAAAAAAACAAACACATTCCTACCACAAACATCAACGTCAACTCTATTTACATCAATATTCACAATACATTAAAATTTCAAAATTAATATTCAGCATAAATTTTAATATCAAAAAATTTCAAAATTAAATTTATTATCAGTTTAATGTGCATCCAGAATTAAAGTCCTTGTAGGATGCCTACTAATTACTATAACAATATATGCAGACCGGAGTCTGAGTACAAAGGGAGCATCTACCACCCCTTTACGTTAATTAACCAGGTTCGTCTAATTGAGCTCAAAGACATACCCATATTTTCATCATAATCCAGAACATCAATACTAAATACCTCTTTCTACTTAAACAAGCAAATTTCACCTTAAAATTAAAATATTATTGTTAGTACAATTTCACTACTGTCCATTTTAAATAAACAAATTATAAAGTTATTCAACACACACCAAAATATCAAAGTTCGAACAAAATAGTATAATTTACCTGAAGGTTACTGCACTCGTAGCTTCAATGTACATCGTCCCTTTGTTAATTACACCATTCCAACTGGGTTATATTTACGGCTTCTGATTCTCAACGCTTTTAAAATTTTCTCCATCACCATTTATTTAAAGTTGTTTCAGGGCTTTTCCGGAATTCATCTGTGTATATCTGAACCTCGTTTTGTGGATCCAGACACGTTTATGCACCATTTAATTATTAATTCCTCCGAAAAATAGCAAAGAAATTCATACTTCTTTCACCAATATACGCCAAAACTGCCTACTTTTGTGTATTCATTTGTCGTGGTAAATTTTACTAATTGGTACAGTGATACTAACTTTATTACCTTGTATCTTCTTTTCTAAGTGCACTAAAGTACATTTATTGTAGCACGTAAAGAACAAGCTGTTTTACATCACAAAATATTCGAGCAAACTGTTTAAAATTATTTAATCAAAACCAGAAAAATAAAAAGCACTGTTTAACGCGTTGAATCAAGTCGAAGATCTAAGAGAGCTTGTTCATATTCCCCTGGGTATATATAGAGGTTAGCCTGTCTGTCGGTCGAGTCTCCAAAACGGACAATTCTAAAGAATTTCGCCTGCTATGTTCCCATTCCGCAGCCCGGCATTCGATTTTTACGAATTTTGCACTCGCCCCCGTTAAATCTCAGAAATTTCAACACGGCACGCAACGTCTGGAAATAACTAATTGAATTTTATACAGAAATGTTATTTTACCTCTCAAATTTTGCCTTTACTTTCAACCAATCGCAACCCTATGACGTTGCTCTACTCACGCCTTTACTATATGTGCCTCGGTCTTGCGCATATTATCTGTCTCTATCTACCCTGTTCTTATTAGTGCAAATTGATATTCCTTATTATCGATTATTTCAGTCCATGTGGACTATCTGGGTTAAATAACCCCGTATCGCGCCTTCACGTGAATATTAAGCCACGGTTTCTCCAAGATTCTCTGAAACCATTTGTTATCTGCAAATTTTACGCGGAACAAGCCTTTTTAAAATACGCAGGTGTTCTGTATTTCGTGCTAAAGCATCCGACCGTTTCCAATATCCGTAGAATCGACATGTTTATCTAAACAAATTAAACTGAAATTGCCTTTTAAGAATACGCAGGTGTGTTCAAACGTAACATTTTAAATACCCTTCTACGATTTGCATTTTATTGGGTTTTTACAAGTTTTTATAGATATCATATGTTACTAATGGTTCAATTAACTTCAATTAAAATAATACCCTTTAGTTTTTAGTGAATCCTAATTAAATATTCAATTATTATCAGTACATTTTTGTTTAATACCGGTTACTTAAAATAGAGTTAATTAATATAAATTTTGCACATAATTTCTCTTTGTTTCTTTACTAGGAATAATTAAATTACATGTAGAGCTTTTTAATACTGCTTCCTTTTTTTTTATAGCAAGCGTCTTGTAGATGATTTAAAACCCTTATTTTTAATGAAACGAATGAATTTTTATGCTTCACGGTTTTATAATAAAGCGTATTATCTAATAAAATTCCTTATACACGGTGATTAAAATTATTTGATGTGATTATTTAATTTTCTACCCTTGTCTAAATATGAGTATATATATATATATATATATATATATATATATATATATATATATATTAACCAATAAAATAACAGTCACAGCAGGATTTGAACTTGCGTCCTTTGAATTATCGCATAGCTCAATTGGTTAGAGCGTTGAACTGGTAATTCAAAGGACGCAGGTTCAAATCCTGCTGTGGCTGTTCTTTTAAAGGTTTTCAATTACCAGTTCGATTTGAAATAGTAATTCAACTTTACATAAAAGTTGAATTTCCCTTTCATCTTATTAAATATTTCAAATTAAATACTAAAAAGCAATTAAATATTCTCATAAAGTCTTTTAAACCAACAAAAAAGCACATATCTTAAAAACTAATCTGTCCTTAGATTTCTGATGTCTTGGATAAATTCGTGATTCTCTAGTATTCCATGCTTTACTTAACGAAAACTTTTTTCACTAACTGATAATTTCTTGAATAAAATTACACACGACCTACCCGTCACAGAGCCAAAAACCTGCAACAAATTGAAATGCAGTACAATTAATTCAAAAGTTTCTAAATTAATTGCGCTCGCGTGCGCGCGTTTGTGTGCGTATAATGACAGCAGAAGCACACACGTGCGCGCACAAGGAATGTTTATAATTTAATCAAGTAAGATATGCATATTTTATATTAATTTAGGTAATAGGGATTGTTTTAAGACTTTAAATACTAGTTTAATCAAGTCATCGTTTAAATTCAAAGCTTATTCAAATTCTGTTCAAGGTTTTTGCCACTTTTGAATTAATTGTACTGCATTTGAATTCTTTACAGGTTTCTGGCTTTGTGTCGGAAAGGTCGTGTGTAATTTTATTCAAGAAATTATCAGTTGGTGAAAAAAGTTTTCGTTAAGTAAAGCATTGAGAAGTAGAGAATCAGGAATTTATCCAATACACCAGAAATATGAGGACAGATTAGTTTTTAAGATTTGTTCTTTCTTTGTTGGTGTAAAAAACTGTATGAAAATATTTAATCGGTTTTTAGTATTTAATAATTTTATTGTGACAAGTTGTAGGTTTAAGGTTAAAATTAATTCAAAATTTTACTTGGGAAATTATTTATAAAATAAAGAGCAATTTACTCATGTTTTTATAGAAGGTATATTTTTAAAAGAATAAGTACGATAATGAAGTTGTACTTGAACTTGAGTTTTCACAAAAATATCATGGATAAGTTTGTTGAAAGTGGAATTCCTCTCAAATTGTTTTTTATAGCCTTTCCAATTAAAAATTCCACGAGACGCCACTGAATCGAGCCGTATTACTTCTGCAACAAATGCCCTAAACTAATTCTCCTTTTACATTAAATGATAAATTGCTTAAATCCGAAGCGAACATGTAAGTACATAACACCGCGTTTAAACGCAATATTTCAATTTCGCTGTAATATGTTGTCACCTGGGGTGTTGGTGTAGATTAAACTGAACGGGTTCAAGTACGTGAGTTGCTCTGAAAGCTAAAAACCTCTTAGTCACGTTCTTCCACATTTTCCGCTGCATTCGTGCTGCCAACCCTAATGTGTTATCATCCCTTTCAAATCGTTCTTAATTATAAATGTTAATAGCAATTAACATGGCAATAGCTTTTGCCGCTTTGTGGTCCATATTCGCTTTTGATTAAACAGATTGTTTCGAAAGATACGATGAAATAATAAATGGAAAGCTGTAGCAAAATTTATATTAAATATAGAACAACCCTTTAGCTATAAAACTATTTTAAAACTAAATTCTAATTTCGACTAGTAAGTGGTGATCATCAGTTAAGTGACAATTTCTCTCTGTTAGTCACATTTCCAAGGCTGGTTTAACGCAACTCTCTTTTGCTTCCTATAATAAGCTAGTCCTTTCAGTGTCCTGTAGCAATATTTACCTACGTTCTTGTTAAACTGGTCTATATACATAAGCCTTTGCCTTCCAATACATATTTAATTAACCAATTCCGCCCTCTATAACTGTCCTAACTATTTCTACATGTCTCAAGATATTATCTATCATCCTGAAGCATACCGTAAAATGGGGGAATTTCGACAGTTATAATTTTAACATAAAATTTTACTCTTTTGATTGATTTGTTGATTCTTTTTTACATTCTACACTATTTTTGTTGATTACATAAATAATAATAATAACAATAACAATATTTGTCATTACTATGGATATTAATATTATTTTGTTTTTGTTATTTTTTATCTTAGTTTTTTTTTCAGATTAGTTTTTTACAAAGATAATGCCTCGTAAGTACGTAAAAAGTTGGAGAGAGACCTTATCTCAAGTATAACAAGCAAAACATGAACAAAGCCATCGATGCTGTAAAACAAGGCATGTCGAAGCTAGAAGCGTGTAGAAAGTTTAAAGTCCCCAGAACAACATTGATCGTTAAAGTTCATGGACATCATTCTTTAAAACCGGAACGTCCGTGTGTGTTAACTAGCGATGAAGAACATTTAATAGCAGAAACACTTGATACGGCAAACGATTGGGGCTTCCCAATGATACACCATCATATTCGTCAAGTGATAGCAAAATTCGTTACCAAGCAGGGCATGACCATTAAGGAATGGAAGAACAATCAACCCGGTATAGATTTTATACAAGCCTTTGCTTCAAGGAACAATCTGACTAGCCGCTTGGCTACCAACATAAAACGTCAACGAGCTGATGTAGGTAAACCGGAGCTAACAGAATTTTTTAACAACATTAAAAGTGCCTTAGAAAATGTTTTGCACGATCATATCTATAACTACGATGAGACCAACATAACTGATGATCCTGGTGCAAAAAAAGTGTTGGTTCCAGAGGAGCTAAAAGAGTGGAGCGTGTTCATGAGCACTTTAGAACATCTGTGAGTTTGATAGTATGCGAAACAGCTAAAGGCGACTTGTTGCTTCTTATGGTGGTTTACCAGGCACAGCACTTGTACGAAAATGGACGTCTGGTAGTCCTGTGAGTACAGTGTATGATGTTACGCTAAAGGGTTGGTTTGATATGACTACATTTGAGACGTGGTTTTTTCAAATTTTGATGCCCCACATAAACACCAATAGCACCCCAGAGCAAAAAAAAGTTGTAATTGGAGATAACCTCGCATCACATTTTTCTCCCTGTGTTATTGAAGCAACATTAGCAAATATTATTTATATGACTCCATTACCAGCTAATTCATCTCACCTAATGCAGTCCCTCGATGTGGGTTTCTTTGCTCCTATGAAACGGAAATGGCGAGATATCTTAGATTCATGAAGGAAGGAAAGTCGTCGAAAGGGGATAATTTCCAAATTTGCTAAATCGATTATGATGTCACCTAGAAAGAAATGCTGCTAAAGATCTACAATCTGGTTTTCAGACAACCGGCCTAAGCCCCTTTAGTCCTGACACGGTGTTAGTAAAAATTCCTAGCGAAACATCTAATTCCAAAAGGGACCTAGATTCAAGTCTATTAAAGTTTCTAAAGGAGTCAAGAGGATATAGCGAAAAATCTATAATGCCTTCTAAGAAAGGGAAAAAAATCACAACCAGACCAGGCCAACCAATGCGAGTAACGTCATCTGAAACGCACACTCCATCCTTTTTACAAAAAACAGCACAAAAAGAAATTGATGATCCGGAGATTTCTCATAGTAAAGAGACCAAGAAAAAAGGTGAACAACCGCTCTAAACCTAAAAGTGATAAGCCTGAACCTAAAATTAAAATGAAAGTTGATGAGCCTGGACCATCGACTGTTCGTGGAACAAAAAGCAGAATTACAGACACTAATGACGACTCTTTCTGCTCCGTATGCACTTGTTCCTATGCAAATTATACTGACGACAAAGACTGGATTTGTTGTGTTTCTTGTTTACAGTGGATGTGTGGGGTTTGTAACCTTGGCTCGAATAACCTTCAGTATGAATGACTTACTTGCAGTTCTTGTTCCATTTGTCTGATACAATTCTCCGAGTACACAAATCAGAATGCCTGGATCAAGTGCGTGACTTGTGGAAAATGGGTGTTTGGACATTGCAACGGGGGTTCCAAACAAGTGAGCTACGAATGCACCGCATGCTTCGACGACGAATAAAATACCTACATCTTTTATGTTCTATTTTTATATATATTTACCTAGCCAGATAGATTATTTGTATAGATTGCTTCTAGGGTTTATAGTTATCATAGAAATATGATATTTAGTTTTGATAGGTACCTATTTTTATACTGTTTTTTATGACTTTATAATAAATAAGTTTATGCAAATATGATTTTTGGGCACATTTGCTTTATTTAGGCTTCAGACTATTTATAAATATCTATCATTCGTTAATTATGATAATTTATACAATATTTTCATGTGGAAGTTGCTTTAAAGCGACTTAAGTTCGCATTCTTTCCTTAATCGCATCTTGTGTCGAAGTTATCACTTGGCTGGGGTAACTCGACACCAAAATAGAACTTTAAAAAAAGAGGGAAGGAGAGTGGGGGTGAAAGAAAATACTTTTTTGGTAATAAAGAACCAAAACATCAACTGTTATGATGGCATATCAGCGACGGTTCTAAAGTGGTTAGTGTCCTGTGGAGAAGGCAAAATATGCTCAAAACGTATCGAAGTTCTCCCATTTTACTGTAATCCCGTGTCGGGATTCGAACCCGGGACCATGTAATGAAGATATAGCAAACGTGTGTCTGATTTTGATTCATGTAGTTTGTAAATTTATTTGTGCTTTTTAAGGTTAAGTACGAAACACAGTTTGTTTTGAGGGTTAAGTTAGCTTGGTTTTGTTTTCATTTACATATAGAGTTTTGTATTTTCCTCAATTAATTGTATTGTTGAACAGTTTTTTTCAGAACTATTGCCATTTCATATTGACACTAAAAATGGTTCGTAATAAACATTTAAAATTACAAACACAGTTGGTGATTATGAATGTTCTTAATTACTTCGAATGGGAACGTGAAGATCAAGATCAACGGGGGACAAGTAGACGTTATCTATACCGACTTTACAAAAGCCTTTGACAAAGTTTGTCATGATGTCTTGCTCAAAAAGTTAGCATCGATTGGGTTTTCTGAGACTATGATACAATTTTTTAGGTCATACCTGCAAGAAAGACAGGCATATGTTTGCTATAGGAACACAATATCCAAACAGTTTGATGTGACATCTGGAGTACCGCAGGGGAGTAATTTAGGGCCATTAATGTTTTTGATATTCATCAATTATCTCCCACTTGCTTTAAATAATTGCAGGTATTTACTGTATGCAGATGATCTAAAACTATTTAAGGAAGTGATAGATATAAATAGCTGTAAAACTATGCAGGCTGAAATAACAAAGTCCAACAATGGTGTGAAAGAAACAAGTTACACTTAAATGTTACAAAATGTTTTAAAATGAGTTATTCGCTTAAAACAAACAAGATTAACTATAATTATACATTGCTAAATAGTACATTAACGGAAGTGAATAACATCAAAGATCTAGGAGTTATATTTAGTAGCAATTTACATTTTGGCGGCCACATCGAAACAGTTTGCTCATCTGCGTACAAAACACTGGGATTTATCATCCGTAACACACGGCAATTTCACAATACAGAAAGTATTAAAGTGTTGTTTGATACCTTAGTCAGATCAAAGCTTGAGTTTGCAATCACTGTCTGGGATCCAGGGACTCTTAAGCACTCACAAATGATAGAAACGGTGCAAAATAAATTTATTTCGTACATGTTCTTTAAAAAATATAAAACATTCATCGGTTTAAATCCATATGCTTCTGCGAGGTCAATGCTAAATGTTACTAAGTTGAAACAGCGAAGGATCGTGATAAAACTCACTTTTTTGTATAAAATAATCAACAATCTCATTGACTGCGCCGTTATTTTGAGTAAGATTGGGTTCTATGTACCCTTCCATTCTGATAGACTAAAAAAGTTATTTCATATTCCACAGTATCACACAGAGCTTAGGAAAAATTCTCCTATCATAAAAATGTTATCTCTATACAATAATTTACAACAAAGCTCAAATATACCTTTATTTGAAAAATCATTGCGAAATTTCAAGAAAACGATGTATGAAGTTATCAATTAATTTAAAAGTACTTGCGTAGTACAGACACATAGACACACACACACACACACACACACACACACACACACACACACACATACAACACACACACACACACACACACACACACACACACATATATATATAATTTGTAAATATAAGTAGTTTCAGTTTTTCTTATTCACAAGGTGCATTTTTGTAAATCCAATTATTTATTATTTATTATTTATGTCATGTTTATTTATAAAATATTCATTACAATTAAGTATAATTTCGTTACATGGAAGGATTATATAAAAATGAATAAACCATAATGTTTATAATTAGCTTAGTGGAAATATGTAACTAGGCGTACGTACGCCTGTATATTTCCAATAAATAAATAAATCTATTTGTTCCATTTGAATCTGTAATGCAGGTATGAACAAATATTAGATCATGTGTAGTATAAAAGATGGTTTTAATTAGGTTATTTTAAGCGTACCGCTGAAGCCTTGATATAGGACTCCGAACTCACTAGTATTAAGAAATGATATCCAAAGCAGTAACAACTCCCGCAATCATGTAGGAAGAAACGAAAGTACATCAAATCGAAATCTTGTGATGTAGTCGTTTTGTTAAAAATTGTGTCAAGAGAAAAATATACGACATGCATTCTAAACGTAATAAAGATAATATTAATTTGGAATATATTTTATAACCTTTTTTTGTATTTTTTAGGACTTCACGTAATGATAAAACCCCTACAAGAACTTGCTTTCTCTGGAATATTTACTTTTAGTATAAGTAGTTTGAATAGGCTTTTACCCACTATTGGTTTTTGGATTAAAAATGATGATTGCAGGCAGTGATTATTTCAATTGCAACATGTTGCTCCATTTGGAATGGACTTGCACGTCGCCGAAGTTCTAGATTTCTAAAACAGGTGAATTGGCTTGCGTGTTCTAATGAGCTAAAGAGCCAAACTACAGGTCCAACCAAAGTAGTAGAGTCGTTAGTGAGGAACCAGACTGCTACGTTCAAAACCTTGTAAATAGTTTCTTCTGCATTCATTTCTAAAACACCCTAAAATTGCTCAACAAACTCGATTTCCTGCCGTTTGAAATTAGTGTTATTTAATAAAATTTCTCAAATAATTGTTCTATAAAATTTTGTCTTATAAAATGTAACAGCTGCTTAGGAAACGTTACGTTACAAAGTAGTTGCAATATTTCCTACTACCTACAGTGACTATATTTTAATTAAAAGCTGCACGTAAATGCATAGCTTTTTTATAAAAGATAACGCCACTTACCACCTGCTTACATCTTCTTACAATCGGTTTGTTATCTATAAGTATACTGATATTCTGCAGCTGTTAAGATGTTACAAAGTAATAAGATTGCTTTCCTTTGTCTAAAAATCTTTTGATAATTGCGTTATCTGCTTATATTTCGGCAGCTGTTGTCTGGGAATTTTGCACACTTGATTCTTCGGTGATATCTTTGAATGCCAAATCCCTACCCCCATACATGATTCTGGCCTTATAAAATAGAGACCGTACTTTAAAAGAGACATTGAATGCAACATCTTCTTACCGAAGAGATATGTTGTAAAGTCGCGCTACTAAAAATGCTTTCTGTGCTGGTATGAGTTAAGTTGTTGGTTCCAGCATCCGGCCAATGGACAAATGCAGCAGCATTTTCCTAGTCCTAAGATGATACCAACACGAAGCCGCTAGCTCAAGGTATAGTTATCTGTTTTCGTATTTTTTTGATGCTGCTGTAAAGAATAGACTTTTCATTTGCTGTTATTACTTATGATTATCCAATACACTGGCACCACCACGTTACAAAACTTAATGCACAATGCACGAACGACTATGTAATCATTCTATAAATTAAAAATTAGTTAATCGAAGTTAATGTTAATGTCCGTTTTTAACTGTTTCTTTTGTCTCTTTAACGTAAACAACTTACTTATAAATTTAAAAGTAGTTGACACTTGATCAAGTTAAGTTAGGGTGTATAAGCTAAATGTTACAATATTTCTTGAGGAGGTGCACTTCACAGTGCAGCATGTATATATAACTTATGTATATTTCTTTTCCTAGAAGTACTCTATAGTTTGTTTTATTTACTTTTGTATATATTTAAGGTGTATCATTAAGTAAGCATCTAGACTATAAGTTGTCATATTTGCTTATCAATTTTATATTTTTATGTTATGACGCTTTGTTTGCTTCACGCTGTAACAAACGATTACGCAAATTATTGGATTCTCTGTTTTTGTAAATAGCCTTTCCAGATTGTTAGTTGAAAATATTGTTTCACAGAGGTTTCCAATGTGTTCTTTCTATTTCACCCACGCCCCTCCACGACCACTAACCCAAATTCTACCATTCTGTCCCCATTTTATTGCGGTATTTGGCGTAAACGATTGCTTTACTTACTCTTACTGTTTTCTTTCGTGTTTGCGCAAAATACCGTAACAAGACTAAGACAGGTTCTCGAAAGAGGGCAACGGCTCTTCCGGTACTTAGATTGGCAGAGACCACAGGGGTCGGTATGGCAGTCTAAGACACATTGCCGCGATGTGGAAGGCAACGGGAAACCACCACATTACCTCCCAAGTACACAGCTTACTTAAATTGTCAATAAACATGATGGCATTTTCTGGGGTAAAAGATTCCGGAGTTAAAACAGTCCCACATTTGGATCTCCAGGAGGGGACTATTTCGGAGAACGCGATCGAAAAGTTCAGAATAAAAGTCGGGAACATTTTGTGAGTCGGAGCGTGGAATGTTAGAAACATGAAGCAAGTAGGTAACCTAGAGAACCTGAAAATTGTAATGAATAGATTAGCACTAGACATAGCAGGGATCATCAAAGTTCGGTAGCCAGAGGCGGGGGATTTTTGGAGTGGAGACTTCAAGCTAATTCACACAGGAATAGAAGAAGGAAATTCAGGTGTGGGGATAATTATGCGAAAAGGAACGAAAGAGTGCTCATGATTAGATTAGAATCTAAACCGGTTAACACAGTAATAATACAAGTATACATGCCCACCTCTAGCTACAGTGAAAAAAGGTAGAAACGATCTACAAAGACATCGAAGACATACTAAGATACGTAAAAGGACATGAAAATTTAATAATTACGGGGGATTTTAATGCAGTGCTAGGTGAGGGTACGGAAGGACTGGTAGTAGGTTTATTTGGTTTAAGAACGAGAAACGACAGGGCAAATAGGCTGGTAGAATTTTGCGACAACAACAATTTAATCATCACAAACACATTATTTCAACATCGTGCTAGAAGACGATACACATAAAAGATGCCAGGTGATATAGGAAGATATCAAATAGATTACATTCTTGTTAGACTACGATTTAGGAATCAAATAAAAAACTATAGAAACTACCCAGAAGCAGATATAGACACTGACCACAACATCGTAATTATGAAGGCTGCACTTAAATGTAAAAATTTGAAAGAAAAAAAAACGGAAAAAGGCACTTTGACTTTGAGAAACTAAAAGATAAAGATATTTAAGAAATATTTGAAAAAAAGTCAAACAAATTGCCAAAAATTATCGGGAAAATATCTGATACTAAGGAAGTAGAAACAGAATCAAATTACATTAAATCCAGCTTAGACATGGCGGCCAGAGATATTTTGGGGTATACACAAAAAGAAAATAAAAACAATGGATAACAAAGGATATCCTGATTTTAATAGAAGAAAAATTAAAATACAAAAATAAATCAGACGAAACAAGAAAACTGAAATACAAAACCATAAAATAGAAAATTATTCGCAAATGTAGAAAAGCTAAAAAACACTGGATTGGTAAAAAGTACAAAGACGTACAAATTAAAATGGAAATAGAAAAGACAGATGAAGCATACAAACTAATTAGAATCAGTTTTAGGGATATAAAACCGTATAGCAAAAATATAAAAGACGCGGGAGGAAACGTCATTATAGAAAATGTAGAGAAAGTGGGTAGATGGCAAGAATATATAGAGAATTTATATGCAGGAGAGGAACTAACTGCATTAGAACAGGAATCAGACATTAAAAATGATGACTTGGAATATCCCATACTTAAAAATGAGTCTGATTAACATTAAAGGGTATGAAAATGGTAAGGCACCGGGTACTGATAAGGTGCAAGCAGAAACTCTAAAGGCCGCTGGACAAGCAGTAACAGAACGTCTCTTCCAGCTTGTAAGCTATATGTATGAGACAGGCGAGATACCCAAAGATTTCAAACGTAACATTATAATAACTATACCAAAAAAGAAAGGCGCGTATAGATGTGAAAATTTTCGAACAATATGTTTGACAGTACACGTGTCAAAAATAAAAACTAGAATTGTACAAAAACGAATGGAAAAACGAGCTGAAGTAATACTAGAAGATCAATTTGGGTTTAGGCGAAACAGGGGAACACGAGAGGCTATTTTAACTCTGAGAGTGATAATGGAGAAAACAATAGAAAAAGGAGAACGTGTGTATATAGGGTTTGTAGATATGGAAAAAGCATTCGACAATGTAAAATGGAAAAAAATGTTCGAAATACTTTAAACAATTAGAATGAGTACATAGCTTATACAAAGAGCAAACGGCAGTAATAGAATTAGAGCAGGAACGTAGAGAAGTAAACATTAGGAAAGGGATGAGACAGGGATGTGCCTTATCCCCATTTATTTTTTTAACTTGTACATAGAAGAGTCAATGAATACTGTCAAATGCAGGAAGACATTTGAAATTACTATGCAAGTACAAAAAATTGATATGCTTAGATTTGCAGATGATATAGCAATATTAGCATCTAGCATTCTAACAGAAAGATACTGTATGAAAATTAACAAAAATAAAACTAAAGTACTAGTATGCAAAGGAGGGAAAAATAAATCAAAAACAAGAATACAAATAGGTAACAAGACCTTACAAGAGATTAAGGATTTCTGCTACGTAGAAAGTCAATTAAAGCAAGATGGGAAAAACACAAAAGATATAGAACAAAGGTTAGCAAAAGGTCGGGCTACATTTAACAAGAAAAAGCAACTACTGTGTTCTAAGACGACAAACATAGAAACAAGGAAGATATTGCTTAAAACATATGTGTGGAGCACAGCACTGTACGGCTGTGAAGCCTGGACAGCAGGAGAAGCGGACAAAAAAAAAGAGAAGTCTTTGAAATGTGGTGTTACCAAAGTTTGTATACCCTTAAAAGCTTTGCATTTATTTTCATAGCATTCACTCTTTACCACTGCAGACTAACTGGTGCATTATTACTGTGACGCCTCCGTTGTAAAATAAACTCCATGCAGATCATTAGCGTCAATTTTACATGTAATAGACTTAAGCTTTGTGAGCAAGTGGTGCTGTATTTATTCCAAAGTCACAAACGGTAAGAAAATGGGCGTATGTATGAATAATTAAACATCGAGCTTACCTCGGTAGATTGTTTATGAAGTACTCTTGACGGTAAAAGGTTACCATAAACAGGATTTCAAGTGTCCATAATAATACACCACTTTGAAGGTGTTTCCGTTAGGTGTTTAAACTATTTACAAAACTTTGCTTGAAAGTTAAACCTGCGGAACGATTGAAAGACAAAATAAGTTGAATATTTTATTCAAGTTGTAATTATACTACTAAAAGTATTTATTAACTATAAAAACTTAACACACCGCCCACCAAGTGAACGGCATCTGTTTTTGGTACGGCTACACAGAGGGTAGAGCACTTTCACACTATGCGGTTGCGCCGCAGTTTATCGCACGCAGTATACCGCTGCAGTACCGCGTTCACAATTTCTACCTTACTTTAAGTGAGACGCTTTCAGATTAGTGTGGCACGAAAAAATTACCATTACCGGTGCGGCTTGCGGAAACCGCAAATAGTGCGGCTGGCTGTCAGAAACCGCGCGGTTTTAAAACCGCACGGAATTTGAACGTCTATAGAAGTAAATGGGTGCATTCACACTGGTCGCTATGCGGCGACGGATTTAGTCAAACGAAGTTAACAGATAGGTGTACTTAATGATTAGTAGCCTAAAAGATGTCAAAGAAGCGATACTAAATATGAAATAATTTACCTGATGGAATTTATTAACGGATGCACTCAATATTTTCGATGCTTAAATTCCCGGTTTTTTCCTTCTATAGTGCATTGATGTTAAAATAATTACACTTTTTCTTTTCATTATGAATAAACTCACTATTACATACATAATCTGTCAACGTCAAACTACAAATGTTAAAGCGTTTGGTACGCCTATGAATGCACATGTTTTCTACGTTCATGATCGGTAGTCTTATCTTCGGAGGGCTCCGTCAGAGTTCATGTTCAGTTTTCAGAGTGGTAGGACGTACAAGTGCCTGTTACACAACAAAAATGCCTTGTGTGTTTTATACGTTTAAGCTCGGTAGTCTTGTCTTTGGACGGCCCGTCAGAGTTCATGTTTAGTTTTCAGAGTAGTAGGACGCACAGGTGCCTGCTACACAACAAAAATGTCTTGTATATTCTGTGTTAATATTCTTTCATGTTAGTAATAAAAAGGTAGTGTGTCATTTGTGCATAATTCTTTCCTTAAAAGAAAAAAGGGGCTGAAATTATTGGTATTACAGTCCCCAAAATTCTCACGACATGCTATACAACAAGTAGATAATTCCACCTCAAGCAAACGACCAGCACAAATCAAAGAACAAGGTGAAATAATTGCTATTTTATTTCCGATAGCCTTACTAGCCGCCCTACAACAAGCCTGAACGATATTTTTAGATGTGAAAACAACGTGCGGTTTCTCGGACGGTTTATCGCATGCTGTAAACCGTGCCGCAACCTCATAATATGAAAACGATCTCATCATCATTAGGTCTTCAGTCCTAAAACTGATTGGACGCGTACCCTCATTGTTTTCTAGTCTGAACCAACCTACATATTTCGGTAAAATTTGCTCAGTTTGCATCTATCCCTATCTGTGTGCGAAAGTCTGATCTCGGTCTACCCCTACCTATCTTTTCTTATCTCTGCTTGTATTATATCCTGTACTATTCCCTATAAATGCCTTAGAACATATCCTGTCCTTCTATTTCTCCTTTTTTTTATTTCCACAGATATCTTTATTCCTCTACTGTTTCTACAACCCATTTGTTATTAACTTTGTCTGTCCAAGCTACCATCTTCATATATCTGAAGCTAAACATTCCAGAAGGCTTCTATCTCCTTCTGTATGCTTTTCCTACTGCCCCTATTTCATTGATGTACTGTGCTGTGCTCCACACTATGCTTTGAACAGTTTTCTTCTTGTATCTATGTTCGTTGTCTTTGAACATAGCTGCTGTTATTTCTTGTTTGATGCAGTTCGGTCACCTTCTATTGTTTTACAGTTTATACCCTATTTCCCTGATATTCAGTGGTGTGTGGAGGGGGGTAAGTAGCCTTTGGCTGCCAAGTTCCCCAGCACTTGAACCTTTGTCGAATTAATAGTTATTCCAATTTATCCTTCCGCACAATCAACATTAGTTGAAAATATTTCACAGTCAACACCTGTAGTTGTTTATAATAATCATCAGATTTAAGAGCACTTATTTTTTCGTCACTGGGTTTTACGTCTTGAAACTGGTTGGAGTTGTACCTCAGCTTATTTATGTTCTGGGGTAGCTTATCCAGTTCCTTGCAATTCTCACAACTGCCTATGTAAAATGCGGTAAGAAACTACGATAGCTAATTAGGAGAGGAAAGTGGACTGTATATAAAATTAAGTGATAGTTTAACAAGCAACAAATAATTAATGTTTTTAACCAAATCAAACGTTTACTAAGAGCACTCACCTGGAGATTTATGAAGCCGTGCCAACGAAAAAACGATGTAACATCTACTCTGCTTTATTGCGGGTGAAACAAAGCACATTTATTTTAATAGCGGTTCTGACGAAAAGCGGTTTATAATTTGTTCTATGTAGAACGTGTAAAATAGTAATGCGGACTGTTCGAACGACAAATCGATACTCTCTTGGCTTTGTGGATTTTCCAATCAGTATACTGTGTTCTTGCACATGCGGAATAACAACGTTGATCACTCGCGGCACATGTTGGCGCGTGCTTCCAGTAAACCATGGAAATTTTACTAACAAATTTAAATAAACCGAGGCAAACGTAAATAATCAACAAACTCAATATAGAAAATCAAAGTTAGCTTTAAATATTTACACTATAAACGGAACATACCGCCCACCAAAATGCAAGGCATTTTTAAAAAAATGGGGAGGGGCGAAATGACCAAGCGAAAAAAGCGAGGATCTACAAAACAAAAGAAGAAAAAGAATTCTCTTTTCTACATTGAGGGCAAAGGGCAGAGCTTTGACCCAGTAATAAAAAGGGACTCGAACATAAAAGGGGTCTGACTTGAGTTTGACATGAAGGCAGGTTGCCCATGGGCGGTGGTAATGCGACAGGATTGGTCTTCCAGCACGTTAGACAGTGACTCAAAATACGACGGATAGATTGCCTTCCAAAAATAATCCAGAAGTGCTGACTGACGAGAAAATGGACCATTTGAGCACCCGCCTGGAAGTATTTTAAATAAACGTAAGTAACATACAGATCAGTGAATCGACTTTTGCTAGGTAACAAACCGGGAAATTTACGGTCAGAGAACAAAGGCGCGTGAGCCAGGCGACCTCCGACGCGCAAGATTTCATCACGAATTAAAGGGGACAATTTACGAAAACTCTTTTTTAAAGGGGATCCAGAATGAATGGCTTCAAGCTCGATAGCAAAATAAGATTGTTGAGTATACGCAAGCAAAGGGAACAAAGCATTGTGCAACTCAGAGAATGACAAAGGTCCGGAATGCCTTTCGTGTGAGTAACGTAGATTATGACGAAAACGGAGAATCCAAGCTACAATGCGCGTAGTAAATGGAAAGGAAGAGTGATTACCTAAAATTGATTGAATCCAAGAGGATGTTAGACAGCGGATAAAACAATAGAGCGTTGTTCAGTGAGAACTTCAGGAATATCTGAAAGCGGAATATATGGACTGTAGTTCTCGAAAGACCCATACAAGGTTGGTGAAGCCGCCCACCATGGAGAACATTGGCATAAATCGGTAGGGAGTAAACCACGTGACTCGACATCGGCAGGATTCTCGGTGGAGGGGATGTGATGCCAAGAAGCGCGAGAGGTGTTTTCCTAAATGTAAGCAACACGATTACGAAAGTCTTCCAACGCTGCGACGGGTAACAAATCCACGACAGTATTACCATGGAGTCAGACCAACAGTAAATTTTATGAAAAGTAATGTTAGAATCAAAAAGTTTTTAGGACAAAAATTAATAATTTGGATGCCAGTGTGGCGGCCAAAAATTCGAAATGGGGTAAAGAAATTGTACGAATGGGTGCAACCTTAGACTTAGCACACACTAAGCGAACCTCAATGGCGGAAGGAGTAACAAAGCGAAAATAAACAACAGCACAGTAGCCACGTTAGGAACGTCAGCAAAGCAGTGAACTTCGCACGTAGTAAACTGTGGCGGGATAAGCAAGCGGGGTAAAGCGAAATCCAAAAGAAGCGGTAACTCATGTAAGTATCTCTCCCACAAACGGAGGACGTCAGGGGGAGGGGAAACATCCCATTCTAATTTTAATGACCATAAACGTTGAATTAAGTGTTTTAACAAAAAAGTAAGAGGGGATAAAAGTCCCATGGGGTCGAAAATACGAGCTAAGTTAGAAAGTAGGTTGCGCTTGGTACAGCAGGTACTTAGTGGCTGAAATAGAAAACAAAAATTATCTGAAGTGGGATTCCATTGAAGACCTAAAACTTTTAAGGGTTGAGTATCAGGATCCTCAAAGGAGCGGGGTTGCGCGAATTGCTGCGTAGCGGAAAGATCTTTTAACAATTCGGGATGGTTACTGGACCATTTATGAAGTTCGAAACCACCAAGTTTTAAAAGAGCAATTAGTTAATTACGTAGAGCGAGGGTTGATTCAATAGAATCTCCACCAGTAGCGATGGCATCAATATAAGTATGGTGGCGAAGTGTGAAAGCGGCTAACGGATAAGAATTCCCTTCGTCCACTGCCAACTGCTACAGCTTTCGTATGGCAAGAAAGGGAGCACAATTGATTCGATACGTAACGGTATTTAATTTAAAATCCTGAATGGGCTCCTCAGGGGAGAAGCGCCAAACAATTTGTTGATAGTCACACTGAGCAGGATTTACAAGAATTTGTCTGTACATCTGACGAATATCGGCAGTGACAAGATAAGAATGTAAATGAAATTGTAACAAAATAGCGGTAATATGGGGTTACAACTTCGACCCAACAAACAAGTGATCGTTTAAGGACGATTGAGACAGAGTTTTAGCGGAAGCGTTGAAAACAACTCGTAATTTCGTATTTACGCTTTCGGATTTCACAACGCAATGATGCGGGATGTAATAAGAAAAGTCCGAATAAGAGCCAGTAACAACAGATTGAATATGTTAAGAATCAAGATATTCACGCATGAACGAAACGTATTGTTCGTAAACACGAGGTAGCTTGAGTAGACGATTTTCTAAAGCGACAAATCGTTGTAAGGCAAGATCACGACTACCTGGAAAAAACGGTTCTTGATCTCTAAACGGCAATGAGACGACATAGCGACCCTGTTCATTGCGGCGAAACGTATCGACAAAATGTTTTTCAACAAGAGTTTCTTCAGGCGTGAAAGGTTGAGCGGCGGGAACAGTAGGAGAAGTAGAATCTGTCATACAAAATAAGCTAGTTATTTCAGAAGCAGACGAGGAAGGTATGTTTCCCATTAAAACATATCCAAAAATGGTATTAATAGCAACAGGTTGATCGCTTTCACGCTGGATGCGACCGTCTAATAAAACTTGGGGAAAAATATCCGTGCCAAGTAAGAAATCAATGGGTCCAGATTGAGCAAAGAGCGGATCAGCTAGCTTGAAGTTAGCCAGATGATTAAATGGTTGTAAAGAAATATTAAAAGTAGGTAAATTTTCACAAATTTTGAGAAGTACTACAGCTTGAAAATTAATAATCGGTGAAGAAACACCTACTGGTTTGAGCAAAACGGCGACAGTACCATGCCGAGCAGCTTAAAGTGATTTTTTTTTCTTTGGCTTCCTTGTTGCTGGCTAGCCTCACGCATGGGCGCCAATAAAATAATATTTTTTTTCTTTATTCGCTGGATTAAGTGAAGCTTTAATTATTCGCGGCTAAGTCTGGGAATTACCCCAAGGGTGAGCAATGAGAAAGGGTGTGGGGATGGTCTAAACTCTGCAATAAATTAACAAAAAGAAAATGGGTTGAGCGCCACTGTATCTGTATGAACGATAACACTAAAGATTCATTACTCCTATGAGAAGATACAGAAACTCACGGGATGTGAACACAATAAAAAACTTACAACTTACTGAACTAATGTATCTGGAAACCTCTGGAACATACTTACGACCTCTCCGATCTCGATGATCCTGAAAAAAATACACAACAAATTCTCTATTAGAAAGACACAGTTTGTGCTTTCCAATAAAAAACAGACTAATGATTACAGGTGGATAATGTTAAGATTACCACACCAAAGATATTTAAATCAAAAATGAATACCTAGAACAAATCAGTTGTAGCATATCTGTGCTTTTTAAATTACTTCAGCATTCGTATACTTTCATTATTCAAAGATTTATTTTCTTTAAAAAACTTTTAGTAAAAATTAATTATGCATGGAATAAAAAAACTTGAGTCCAAAAATGAAATTTAATATAGTTTCTCTTACTTTATTTTTTTTTAAATATGTTTACAAAAATGAACTAATAAAATTGGTTTCTCTATACATCTGCCTTTGACATAACAAGCCCTTAAGTTAATAATATTTTAAAACAAGTTTTGACATCAAGTGTTCAGATCTGATTTTTGGCTCACATATGTTTCTCATAAATTATTTCTAAAAAAATTTGAATCACATGTAGTTAACTTGGACAAACAACTTTTCATTTAATTCATGTATTATGAGCTTATTAAAATTTAACATCTGCAAATAAATTTTCTAAAAAGCAAGAAATGGACTTTGAAGTCTCATATTTTTAACAAGTGAATTTCTGCAAATCTTACAAAATTATTACTATAGCATTCCGTGACAATTTTCTCCTACGCTGTTCTATATACTCAAAATTTAACTTGACCAAACGATCCTTGAATACTATTTATGTGAGCATTCACAAATTCTCACTAACAAAACAAAATAAAGGTTTGATACCTGTAGATGTTGATGTTTTCATCCCTAGTTATCAAACAGCGACGTACATTCTCCGAAATCTGTTCATCAAATTGTCGTAACGAAACATTAAACAACAGCTGTAGTTGCCCTGATAAACGAATAGCTTTCCAATCTTTGATTCAAATATATCACCGTCCTACCATATCATTATGTTATTGCAACATCTAAATATATTGTTCCGTCATTTTAATTCTTCATTCTACTCCGTCATGCGCGTTAACAAATTCCGACACAACAATTTTAAACTACCATATCACGCCGATCCGGAGGCCCCACTTATGCAAGGCTTGAAGATTCATGCTTTTAAGAACAATGCCAACTCGACTACATTTAGAAAAGCAATGGCCGACCTCGTTCCGTTCTAGTACGACACCTTATCTGCGTGGCGCATTACCCCGTGACCTATACACGCACGCGCTATTCTAATTCTAACGAATGAAAGGAAACAATCCGCCTGCAAAGTAGGCAACACAAACGACTAGACCCCATATAAATACGTTCCTTGAATGTATAATATTATTAAATATCTCCGTGCAAAGCATTTAAGTTATTTAAGCGAACATGATTTCCTGTTTTCATATAGAATTGTTTCTCTTAGATATTATAGCATCAAATACGAGAATTAAATACCACAGAATAAAATTATACTGAAGCGATTCTTGCAAACATGGTGCTATAGAATATATATTCGTTACAAGCTGAGCGCATGAAACCTAAACCACTAAGGGTAAGAAAATGTGGAGTAGTACGAAAACCTAAACGTTTCACACTACTTTGCAAAATAAAAGAAATCATGCTGCCCGAATCGAGTAAACCGCGAAATTTATGGAAAGAACCAGAGCAATCAGCAATTTTTACTTGAACGTTGGAAAGTAAAACAACTGAAGGTTTAGCTAAAGAATTAAATAAAACGATATTCGAAGTTGACGGACCACTACAGCTAAACGAAGTCGATGATTCCTCAGAGGCACGAGGTGCGGAAGGCTTGTAGCGGTCATGAATAACGGGAGTAGTGCGAGGTGATATCTTAAAGGCGGCGGTGTCCGGGCTCAAGCAAGTTTGGTTACTAGCAGCGAAAGCGAGTTTAGACAAAACGCGATCGAAGTGCAATAACGAATGATGACGTTGATTGCATTGGCGGCATGAAAAAGTACCGACATTTATTTAAAATGTAAGAATTGCTAAGGCAATTAATACAAAGATGTTGGTTATTTGCAAATTTGCTTCGATCTTGCGACGAAAGTTTAACGAAATCATTACAGCGATAAAGATTGTGATCCTGTTTGCAAGGCGGACATTTATTAACATTAGGTTTTGTCTGTACTAACATGGAAACGGCGGAGCGAGGCTTAGACGGGTTGTTGGAATGAATAACTTTGTTTAAATCAGTTTTATGATTTAACGACAAATTTGATTAGGATTTACACGTATTTTCCAGATAAGCAATTAACTTTTTATAAGATGGGTTAGCGATCAGATCTTGATGTATTTCAAAACTACAAGCAGTGTGTACATCCAAGCGATTTAAAATCATTTGTACAAGAATAAAATCCCATTTTTCTATAGGTAAATCAAATTTTTTAAGCGCTTGTAAATTATCGACAAGAGTATCAACTAATTTTTGCAAACCGACGGGGTTATCGGAGTTTAATTTAGGAAATTTATCTATATTGTTCCATAGAGCAGAGGTAATGTGACGAATATTACGATATTTTTCACGAAGTTTTGTGTATACAAGAGCGTAATTGGCTTCTGTAAGGTGATAGTTTTTAATAGTTAGGAATGCGGAATCTTTTAGTGCTGATTGAAGATACGAAAATTTATCTACGTCCGACAAATTGTTATTAAGATGAACTAGACTATGAAACCGATCAATAAAACTTTCAAAGAAACAACTTTTCCCATCAAAACGTAGGCAGCGACAGCGGAGGGAGTAATACTTTCGACTTTAAAGTATTTAGCAGCGGGGACGAATCAGCTCGAGGCGAAGATTGGCTGGTAAACAGCTTGAAATAGAGCGCTTTTATTTGAAAATAGTTGTTGACGAAGCGTTTACGGATAGCGTCTTCCATCTCAAATTTTTCATCAGCGTCACCGGCGGAAGAAATCGCACCCACTGTCCAATTATGGTGTGTAAGAAAATTTTCTCTAACGGTTTCCAGAGAGTCATACCGTGCGCGAAATAAATCTAAAAAGGCTGTTTCAACAGTACATTTTTGAGCGATATTAAACATTTTCTCTAGCGAATTGATTGCCATATTACATAGAAAAACATTACGCTTCAACTTTTCTGCCATGGTTAAATTAAATAGAAAAGCGGACGAGATAAAGAACGAGAACTTGAAGATTTATAATAGCCTAGGGGCGATAACACATAGGTAGACTTTTGCAAAGTAGATAACAAATGCTCGAAAACAACTCAAAGATACAAATTATGCTAATTAACTGTCAATCTTTTGATGAACGGTATAATTAATTATCTGAGTTTGTTGTTTACTCAAATCCGGCGGGAAGTTAACCAAATGTAAAACGCGGTAACAAACTACGATAGCTAATTAGGAGAGAAAAGTGGACTGTATGTAAAATTAAGTGATAGTTTAACAAACAATAAATAATTAATGTTTTTAACCAAATGAAACGTTTACTAAAAGCACTCACCTGGAGATTTATGAAGCCGTGGCAACGAAAAAACGATGTAACATTTACTCTGCCTTTTGCGGGTGAAGCGAAGCACATTTATTTTAATAGCCGTTCTGACGAACAGCGGTTCATAATTTGTTCTATGTAGAACGTTTAAAATAGCGATGCGGAATGTTCGAACGACAAATCGATACTCTCTTGGCTTTATGGATTTTCCAATCACTACGCTGTGTTCTTGCACATGCGGAATAACAACGTTTATGACTCGCAGCACATGTTGGCGCGTGCTTCCAGTAAACCATGGAAATTTTACTAACAAATTTAAATATACCGAGGCGAACGTAAATAATCAACAAACTCAATATAGAAAATCAAATTTAGCTTTAAATATTTACACTATAAATAGAACAGTCTATATACGGCTCGATTTCCTTCTATTGTTTTCTAATTATATACCCTATTTTACCGAGATTCAGTCGTATGTGAAAGGGTTAAGCAGCCTGAAGCTGCCAAGGATCCCCCAACACTTAGACATTTGCCGTATTAATAGTTTTAGAGTAAATCCTTTCGCACAATTAAGATTAGTTGGGAGTATTGCAAAAATATTATCTGTAGTTGTTTATAGTAATCACCATTTTTAAGTATAGTTATAATTTTTGTCATTAGTTTTTCCATCTTGCGACTGGTTGGAAGCGTACCTCCATTGATTTCTATTCTGAGCTAGCCTATACATTTTCCTGAAATTCTCACAGCCTACATCTTTCACTATGTGTGTGCAATTGTCTAACCTAGATCTACCTTTACGATCTAACGGGTAGAATTTTGTGATCGAACTTTTTTAACTCACCACGAGCGGTTTTAAGAAGTCACAGTCAGAACGACACAATTAAAACCCGTTATAAATAAAGAGAAAAATTCAAGCGACAATACAATTAATAAATTGAAAAAGAGAATGACTATCTAAAATTTCTACCACCCAAGAGAAGTATACAAAGGTAGTTAAAACAATAGTCCACTCTTAGATGAAAACTTCGAAAGAATCAGAGTACACTAACGTTAACGAGGCGAGCAAAGTGTGTGAGGTTAGGAAATTATTGAATAAAATTGTTAATAGAGTCCGAAGTTTCTGCAAGGTAAATTAAAAATTAATATTTAAAGGAAAGGTTTTGCAAGACTTGTGAGTTATGTATCCCCCAATTTACCTATTTATATTGAATAATAGAATCTAATAAGAATTATTAGAAATTGTTAAATAAATCATAAGTCAATTGCAACAATGTAATACAAGGATAAACCAGACAGGTTATTAACAGTTCATGAGAACGCATGTGCAACTTTGTATCCGAGACGACAGTAATACTGCAGGTAGCAGGTCACAGACGGTTAACATACCGCAATTACCTAGAAATAAGATTGTTACAATATAATAAAGTGTAGAATTAAGAGTAAAGCAGACACGAAATCTGCAAGTTCCCACAGCCTTGTGAGGGGATAGGAATATTATAAAAAGCCCGGCAGCCCCAGTTGACAGTAATCAGTCTGAGTATTACAGCTTTTGCATTGTTGTTTACCTATGCTTCTCGCCCTAATATTAGTACAATTAATTAATTATTTGGTTTAAAGAAAAGAACAAGTTGTCAAAATTCCACATTTTTTCTGTTTAAAATAAATAAATTTGTTAAGTTTTGGAAACGTTTTTTAAAAACATCGCTTCAAAGGCCCGAACCTTAACTTGCGTACCTCTTCAAGTTAATCGTGTGATGGGTATACATGCATGAATGTAATTACAAAATTTTAACAATTCCTTTTTATATTGTTGCCGTATCAACGAATTGAGTAACGCTGTTTCGCTCTAAAAAATTGACAGCCTATGTCAAGTGCTGCTAACTCAGTTCAAAAAATAAATATGCAAACTGATACATATATGCAGTTTTAATATTATAAGATCAATATTCCGATAAAACAGCAGATACCACTTAAATTTTCAGGAACTTCAATAAGTCAAACCTCAATACAGTAATAAAATTCAAAATACAGAAACTCTTCTAACATAATTTTCTCATGTTCTCTAAGTTATAAATGTTGCAAAAACCATAAACCATCTACTGAAGTTTGTTTGTTTCTGGGTCACTTAATGCTTCCGCCACAAAGTTACTTTTTAAAGTATTTCAGGAAATTATCTCATCACATATTAATCATTTCTCCGATGAAGATAACTTTAGATTTTCATCCCCTAGTAGCTAGATGACTATAACTTTATTTTACGAACGCATAAAGTATTTCCCATTATGGTTATATTGCGATTTATTATCGAGGGTGTTCTTAAAATTATAAAGGAAGGCATAATATATTCTTTATATAAGCGTACATCCTGCAAATACTTCCGTTCAGGCTGTTCTGTATTTGAAGTTATGCGAACAAAGATATATGAACTTAAACCCTTGTTTTATATCACAACTTAACCGGTATTACAGAAGAGAATTGCATATAAATATTTAGAAGAGATTAATGTAACTGTAGGGAACGATACTTATTTTTATTTTCATTAAGAAGAATTTTCTAAAAACAGCGTTTCATATGCAATAAAAGCTAATTCCGAATACGCCGGAATTAATAGCAGCATTTTCCTGATGATCCTTTCAGTCTTCATCAATATATAAAACATGTATTACACATTAGTATTCTAAGTCTTTTCGAAAGCCACGCGTAAAGCGAACGTATACTTTTTTCTTATTTTTAAGATTTTGTTAAAACTGACATGTGTTACACCTAACCCTGCACTTACAGTATACTGTGAAATGCCGTGTGAGGTTACAGGTAGCTTATTCTTATAAATTAATAATCATCGGTCATATATTTTTCTTAAATTTTCTTAAATTACCCTTTAAGAAAGTAAAAATGCTATCTTGAACAATTGATTACGCATAAGTAGTAGAAACGGGAGATCCAAACGCAGCGCCGCCGTCGCCACGGCCGCCGCCGCTAATCGTTATATCTAACTTACGTTTTACATGTAAATTTCCATAAGGAGGATCTGTTAAGTTTTATTTTAAACGAAGTTCCTCCTTGTGGGGAGGAATTTTCTCCTTGCTCCCTCCTTGCTCCCCTCCTTGCTCGGACACCCCAACATCAGCCATTTTGATTACGTCACACCAGCCTTCTTTGATTAATTGGATCCGAACCCTAATTTCCCGAGCAATCTAACCCCGTCTGAAGTTTTTAAATCGGACTTGCATACTTTGGAAATTAAAATTTTGAATAATTAAAAGTTGAAAATACAAACAATTTACTTTAAACAAGAAATTACCAACAACCGAAAAAATTCCAATGCTTGCTTAACGATAATGTACAAATGGAAAAGTCAATTAATTTCGTTCGATGTTATCATTTGTCGTTACGTCACATCTGTCATAACCACGATAACGCCACCGCTACCTAAATGCTTGCAACCCACAATACACATATAACTTAGGTAGAGCAACCCATAATACACGGACAGCGCCTTTCAGTACCTAAATGTTTGCAACCCAACATACACGCACACTATGTCACAAGCGCCATTCTAATCACTTTTACATTGGATAATCTGTTCATTGGACAGTTAATTAGTGTTTAAAGTCTAATTTGTTTTAAATACCAGCAAGCTCGAAATTTAAAACAAATTATAGGATGCGTATTCTCATATATTAACTAGAATTATGAAAGGTACTTTCACAATTAATAGTCAGACGTCATTGACAAAACAATGCAAGGAATCACACATTTCACTGTTATTAAATTACCGATTTACTACGAATACCACTTATATGCTAATTTTAACGTTGTCTAATGACTCAGCAATAATTACTAATACAAGGTCTGTTTTGTAAATACTTTGAAACTGGAATTAGGTTAGCTAGTGTTGTTTGGAGTTAGGTTAGGTTAGTTCGACTTGTGCGGACTTAGGTTAGGTGGCAGGAAAAATTGATAGGTTGGGTCAGCGCCACGGCGTTGACCTAACATATCAATGGTTTGTAAAAAATTAATCTGTAAATCAGTAAGGGGCGTTCGATTTGAAAAAAATTCCGAACGATTTAAGAACCTGATGAAAACACAATAATAATTGATATCCTAGACGACGAAGTTATATTAAAAATACGGCTAAAAGTAATTTTTATAAAAAATTTAAAATGGTGTTGGTGGTTAAACTACAAACAGGTAAAACCACTATGAAACAATTATAAGTGTCACTTTTCCAGCCAAGACTTGTATATAACGCCAATCAACATAATAAGGAACTGCGCACGCTCGGCCGTCAGCATAAAAGACGAGGGAGCCATGTTCCTAAGCATTAGATGTCAAAGTGTCGTCGAGTTGATCAAAATTATAAGTTAGAGATGGATTTTCTGGTGTTGACTTTACAAGTGATGTAAGAGTGCCATTAGGTATTGACAAACAAGTAGGTAAGACCACCTATGCGCTAAGTAAATTTACATCAAAATTTCACCACCATAACGTAGAAGTTGGTTTGGTTTATACGGTGGTCTGCAACCAGTCGTACAAATTATCTGCAATAGTAGAATGTGCCAAAATTATGCTATAAAAATGGACTATTTAAATGGAGAGAGTTCTGCTATTTTCAATTAAAATTTAGAATCATACAATTTACCCAAGCAGCAGCAAACGTAAGATTGTATTGTTTTTCTGGCGGAGATGTTTTAGAATTACAACTGAATCGTGAATTCAGATTGAAACTGATTGCCGAAATATCTAATAGAAGTGTATAGGTGGCGAATAAATTCCAAGAAGAAAATTTATATAATATGGAAATTACGAAAGATCGGAATGTTGTTGTGCTACCTGCGTACGAGTGCATCAAGCTATTAAATTTGGGAGAATTAGTCTCTTATAAAATGTAGGAGTTGAGGTGTAGAAACTTTCAGAATTTTACAAAAAATTTATAGGTGATATAAAAAATGTATGTGGAAATACGACAAACGAAGAAATGGTTCAAACGTTATTAGAGGAAGAGAACTGTGCGAGTATTTCTCTATTTAATAATTGCAACAATTTAAATTACATGACAGTGTTGGAAATTATTAAACGTTAGCCCATCCAGTACTTAGAAAATGCGACTGCGAGCAATCTCTTGCGCAAATGTTTAGAGATTTGGCTATCCCAGATTCACCAGACTCTGGTTATCACAGCGGTTTATAGATGTTATCAATACATGTATATAGTTTATTAAAAACATAATATTTCTTGATAAAGTTTGTTTTACTTATTTGTATCGCCAACATCAGCAAAAATTATTAATAGACGTATTAAACTATTTTGTTTTTTATTCTTAGGTTTAAAGTGGTGTAGCCGATAATTGCATTCCTTTTAGCGTCACCAAATATGCGGTTAATAGTTTTGGAAAGTTATACGAGAATTTTTTCAAAATGAGCAGTAAGGCCGGCGGCAATTTTTAATTTCGGTAAATACAATGATTTATCTGGTAGGAATATTCGAGTTTCATTTCCAAAGTATTTACAAAACTGACGTCGAATTAGTAATTATTGCTGTGTCATGAAACAACGATGAAATTAGCTTATAAGTGGTTTTGATAGTAAATCATTAATTTAATAACAGTGAAATGTATGATTCCTTGCATTGTTTTGTCAATGACGTCTGACAATTAATTATGAAAATACCTTTCACAATTCTAGTTAATATAGGGGAATACGCATTGTATAATTTGTTTTAAATTTTAAACTTGCCGGTATTTAAAACAAATTAAACTTTAAACACTAATTAACTGTCCAATTAACAGATTACCCAGTGTAAAAGTAATTAGGATGGCGCTTGTGTCATAGTTGTGCGTGTATGTTGGTTTGCAAACATTTAGGTACTCAGAGGCGCTGTCCGTGCATTGTGGGTTGCTCTACCTAAGTTATATGTGTATTGTGGGTTGCAAGCATTTAGAGAGTGGTGGCGCTTTCGTGGTAATGTCAGAAGTGACGTAAGGAAAAATGATAACATCAAAACGAAACCAATTTACTTTCCCATTTGTACATTATCGTTAAGTAAGCATTGGAGTTTTTTCGGTTGTTGGTAATTTCATGTTTATAGTAAAACGTTTGTATTTTCCACTTTTAATTGTTCAAAAATTTAATTTCCAAAGCATGCAAGTTTCTGGTATATATTAGGGATAGTCCGATTTTAAAAACTTAAACGTGGTTAGATTGCTCGGGAAATCGGCGTTCGGATTCAATTAATCAAAGAAGGCTGGTGTGACGTAATCAAAATCGCTGATATGGGGGTGTCCGAGCAAGGAGGGGAGCAAGGAGGGAGCAAGGAAAAAATCCCTACCCACAAGAAGGAACTCCCTTTAAAATAAGACTTAGCAGATTCTCCTTATGGGAATTTACATGTAAAACCTAGGTTAGATATAGCGGTTAGCGGCGGCGGCGGCGCTGCGTTCGGATCCCCATTACTACTTCTCGCATAAAACGCATAAAATAAAAAATGAGTGCTCACTTTATATAGTGTAGCTAGAAACCCAGAACACACAGTATATACTTAGTTCTTCAAAGTGTTGTAGACTCACTTCCTAGCTGTAGCAACAATTTTTTATTGAAGAGTTTTTGTCGTTGCTCTATGTGTTTGCAGCATGTTACATAATAGATGAAGACCTTATGCCCCCAACAGTTGATACTCCGTCGTCTTGCCCGTTGTAAACAAAAGGCGACACCTTCTTGGTGTATTAGTCTAGAGAGCCTGACTTATAAGTGGGTTCGGTTACCAGTTTGGTAAAAATCTAAGTAATAATATTATCTAGCTTGGAAGTACGCATGATATCCTTGATTGATAGATGGAGGCCATATGATCTTAGCAGTTGATGCGCCTTTAGTGGATTTAGTAAGCAAAAACGGAAAACCAAGTTAAGTCACAAACTAAACACAAACAACACTGAAAAACTTAATTATTTTAATATGAAACGGTAAAACACGTAGTGCAACGCATCACGTTTGAAACCACATCATGAATGTGACAAGCTGCGTCAAATACTCAGCAGGTTCACGGTAACAGAAAGTCTCGCAACACCTTATGCAAGATCCTTCATTCCTGTTTTTTAGAGGTATCAACTTGAATGCTAAATTAGAATTCTCTCCTCATTTACCTCATTTTTTAGAAGTTTTGGTCTACAGTTGAATATTTTGCTTTCTTGTTCGTTTATGGCGGCCAGAGATATTTTGGGGCATAAACAAAAAAAAACCATGGATAACAAAATACCCTAAAATTAATAGAAGAAAGACGAAAATACAAAAATAGATCAGCGAAACAGGAAAACAGAGATACAAAGCCATAAAATGGAAAATTATTCGCAAATGCAGGAAAGTCAAAGAACAATGGAGTGATGGAAAGTGCAAAGAGGTACAAACTAAGATGAAAATAGAAGAGACACGTAAATCATACAAACTAATTAGGATCAATTTTAGGGATATAAAACCATAAAGCAAAACTATAAGAGACGCGGGAGGAAACGTCATTATAGAAAATGTAGAGAAGGTGGTTAGATGGCAATAATATATGGGGAATTTATATGCAGGAGAAGAACTCACAGCATTAGAACAGGAATCAGACGTTGAAACGGATGGCTTTGGATATCCTATACTTAGAGATGAGTTTGAATTAGCATTGAAGGGTCTGGAAAATTGTAAGGCGCCGGGTACAGCTAAAATGTAAGCAGAAACTCTAAAAGTCGCTGCACAAGCAATAACAAAACGTCTCTTCCAACTGGTAAGCTATATGTATGAGAGAGGGGAAATACCCAAAAGTTTCAAACGTAACATCATAGTCACTATAGCAAAAAAAGAGACTCGGATAGATGTGAAAATTTTCGAGCAATAAGTTTGACAGCACACGTGTCAAAAATATAAACTAGAATTGTACAAAGAATGGAAAAACGAACTAAAGAAATACTTGTAGAAGATCAATTTGGGTTTAGGTTTTGAGGGTGATAATAGAGAAACAATAGAAAAAAGGGAAAGCGTGTATATAGGGTTTGTAGATCTGGAAAAACATTCAAGAATGTAAAATAGAAAAAAAATTTCAAAATACTCAAAAAGATTGGAATGAGTTTTAGGGATAGACGGATAGTACATAGTACATAGCTTATACAAACAGCGGTAACAGAATTTAAGCAAGACCGTAGAGAAATAAATATTAGAAAAGGGGTGAGACAGGGATGTGCCTTATGCCCATTAATTTTCAACTTTTACATAGAAGAGGCAATGAATACTGACAAATGCAGGAAGATATTTGGAATTAATATGCATAGACAAAAGATTGATATGCTTAGATTTGCAGATGATATAGCGGTATTAACATCTAGCAAAGAAGAGTTAGAAGCTGCTCTTAATGAAATTGAAAAAGTTCTAACGGAGAGATACGGTATGAAAATTAACAAAATTAAAACTAAAGTACTAGTATGCAAAAGAGAAGAAAGTAAATCAAAAACTAGAATACTAATAGGTAACCAGAACTTAGAAGAGGTTAAGGATTTCTGCTACCTAGGAATCCAAATAACGCCAAATGGAAAAAACGCAAAAGATATAAAACAAAGATTAGCACAAGATCGTGCTTCATTTAACAAGAAAAAGCAACCTATTGTGTTCAAAGACAACAAACATCGAAACAAAGAAAAGATTGCTTAAAACATATGTCTGGAGCACAGCACTGTATGACTGTAAAGCCTGGACGGTAGGAGAAGCGGACAAGAAAAAGATAGAAGCCTTTGAAATGTGGTGCTACACACGTATGATGAAGATATCATGGACAAAGTTAAAAAGAGGTACTAGAAATGGTAGGGGAAGAAAGAAATATGTGGAAAACCGTAAAAATAAGAGAGATAGAATGATAGGTCACATACTAAGACATGAGGGAATAGTGCGGAATATATTAGAAGCAGAGATAGGAAAAAGGAGAGGTAGAGGTGGACTTAGGTTAGAGTATTGCACACCGATAGTGAAATATGTAGGCTGTGGGAATTTTAGGAAATATGTAGGCTAGCTCAGAATAGAAATTAATGAAGGTACACGTCCAACCAGTTCCGAGATGGAAAACCTAATGACAAAAAAAATAACTGTACCTAAACCTTATGATTATTATAAGCAACTACGGGTATTGGTTTTGCAATATCCTTAACTAATGTTAATTGTGCGAAAGTATTAACTGGAAAACTATTAAGTCGGCAAATGTCTTAGTGTTGGGAGATCTTGGTAGCCACAGGCTGCTTAACCCCTTTCACATACCACCGAATCTCGATGAAATTGGGCTAAGAATTAGAAAACAACAGAAGGGGAACCGAGTTGTATCTAGGCTGAGGGAACTTCAGGAAACGGTGTGCTAGCTCAGAATAGAAAAAAGTGGGGGTACATGTCCAACCAGTTTCAATATAAAAAACCTAATGACAAAAAAATAATTGCACTTAAATCTGATGATTATTATTAACAACTATTGGTGTTGGTTTTAAAATATTTTCTACTAATGTTGATGGTGCGAAAAGATACATTAGAAAACTATTAATTCGGCAAATGTTTAAGTGTTGAGGAATTTTGGCAGTCATAGGCTGCTTCCTCCCTTCACATATCCTACATGTAATTTTCCAATGTTCCATTGTTCCACATTGGCCAGGAAGCGAATTTCTTTTACCTGAAAAATGATGAATTTTGCCGAACCCTTGCTGTTCCAAGCAAGGTAGGGATCTTTAACGTGCGTGACAACACTCACATACGGGACCCCCCATTTTACTGTCTCATCCGAACGAGGTCGTATTTTTGTGAAAAATGCTCGCCTAACATTCTTTAAGAGGATCGTGTCGGGATTTGAACTCGGGACCTAAGACGTAGTAGTTACACGCATACCCACTACGTCACGGAGCCGCCTTCTTTCATATACCACAAAATATCGGGAAAATAAAATATATATTTGTAAACAATAGAAGGGCAATCAAACTGCATCTAACAAGAAAAAATAGCGGCTATGTTCAAAGACAACAAACATAGAAACAAGTAAAAAATGGTTAAAAGCATGTGTGGAGCACAGCAGAGTACGTCTATGAATTAAGGGCAGTAGGAGAAGCAGACAGAAAAACGGTGGAAGCCTTTTGGTATGTTGTGCTTTAGTTGTATGAGGATGATAGCATGAACAGACAAAGTTCATAACAAAGAAGTTATAGAAAGAGTAGGGAAATAAAGATAGCTGTGGAAAACAAAGAAAAGATAGCAGAAATAGAAGAGCAAGATACTTCTAATGCATTTTTGGGGAATAGTGAGGGATATATTACTAGCAGAGATAGGAAAAAACAAGGTAGAGGTAGAGACGTAGCTCAGATTATTGCACACAGATAGTGAATGATGCAGACTGTGGAAATTTCAAGGAAATGCGTAGGCTAACTTAGAATACGAAACAGTGAGGGTACGCTTTTAAACAGTTCCAGGACTGAAGACCTAATGATTATAATATGTGTTTATTTAAAAAAGATCCGTTTTGAATATTTCGTACAACTTTCTTTTTTTAGCTGTTGGAAAAGGTATAACAATTTCTGCCTAAAACTTAACGTTAATATTTCTTCGTGTTGGACCTGGAGCTGTTTAGTTATTAAGAGTCTGTAAAATAATGGTCTCTTAATGCGAGTTAAGGTTCGGGCCTTGAGAGCTGCGTTTTTAAAAAACACTTTCAAACTTTTTAACAAATTTATTTAATTAAACAGAAATTAATATAGAATTTTGGCAAACTGGTGTTAACTATTCTAAGTCGAAATAAACTTATTTAAATAAGTTATTATGAGTCGCCTAAGCAAACTGTAATGCTAAAGCTGAATACTTTGACTGATTACTGTGTCTTGGGGCTCCCGGGCTATTTATAATGTCCCTGCCCCTCATAATTCTGTGGGTACTTGCAGAGCTTATGTCTGCTTATTCTCAATTCTACACATTGTTACATTGTTACAATCTTACTTTCTAGGTAATTGCGATATCTTAACCGTCTGTGATCTGCCACCTGCAGTGTCACTATCGTCTGGAATAGATTGTATTGCATCCATTCTTATAAACTGTTAATAACCTGTCTGGTTTATCCTTGTATAACATTGTTGCATTTACTTTATAATTTCTTTAACAATTTCTAATAATTCCTAATTTTTTTCTATTTCGTTATACATACATGAATTGGGAGATACATAACTTGCGTTTCGGAGCAAAATCTGCCAATTGTTAAAGTTCGATTATAAAAGAAGTTAAGAGATTCGAATTTTGAAAGGTATGTTTGTTTAATACGTAACTTAAAAATACCAATAAAAATGTATGCAATATTACATCTTCAACAAATCGTATATGCAATTAACGCTTGATTTAAAAAAAAGTTAAGTTTAATTCGGTAAAATCCTTATAATCTTGGGATCCTACTGTCTTGTGCAATTACATACATTTCTGGTATTCCAAAATAGCACAAAATCTCATTGACTAATATGTCAGCGCGAGCTCTCAGGTTGCCGGCTGCGGATGGCCAGAGCACCTGCAGTGGTGCTTAACTTTCAGTCCCGGATTTCCGGGAAGCATACTCACACAAACACAGCACATCAGTTGGGTATAAGGGGTCAAAACTCAAATGTTAGACAGCAAATTAACCAGAATGTTAGAGAAATAAATAAATAAGAAATTTAAGTACTTCTTCTATCTTTCATTAATTTTCTAACAACTTTTCTAAAAACTCTGCTGCTTTAAATTTTGTAAACCGCCGAAAAATTTGGTTTCCAGCTTTTCCGCGAATTTTTATTTAATTTTGTGAGGTCTTCCTTTAATTTTATTGCCATGCTCGCAGAATTTTCCACTTTGCCTAACTTAAAATCCTACAAAAGCATGGAATATAGTTGTCTATTTTCTGTAGTTGGCTACGAGTGATAAGCATACAAAGAAATTATTCAAATCGCCTTCTCAGTAAAACCGTAGGCACTTGAGGCCAAAGAAATAAATTTTCTATTTTCCCTAACTCTTTATTTCTAATAAATATGTCTAATACTTATTCTTCACAATCACGAGTATTTACGAAGTCTTGTTTACATTAACACTAGCTTAATCCTATTTCTAGGCACTAACTTAATTTTGTACATACGATGAATTAAGCAGTCATTTAGCACTAATCTTGTAATCTATTTATCTACTACACCTATATCACGCAAGCGAATTTATCTTCACATTAGTTTATGTACATCAAACGTTTATTACGACCGACTTCAAACTAATACTTATACTAATGCTACTACCACAATAGGGTTCGTATTTATCTACAATATTCTTTTGTACAAGAAAACTACAGAGAAATCTAGATTGCGAGTATCAAACTTTCTAGCGCATAAATCACTGTTATTATCGCTAAACAGACGCGATTGTATTACGATACCTATTAATTATCCTTTCTATAGCTAGACAGATATGTGGCCACTACAATAAGAATCCAATAAGCCCACTTTCCAGAATGTTCCATACTGTTTTTAATTACTGTTGCATTATGTTAATTTAGATTTAGTATTTGATATTAATGTATAATGATTTATTGTAGTAGATGTATAAGCTATGTAACTGAATAAATTAGACATCTGTAATAATAGTCCTTTTGTAATTCTGTTAATAATATGTAATTTTGTTTAAAAGCTGTGCTAGAAGGTGCTGACGTAATGCTTCAAATAGAAGCGAATATAATATTATGTTGGGCGATAATATCTACACAATAATGGTTAAACTATACATATATAGTTTCTACTTACAAAGTATAAGCTATAATTAAAATAAGAAGAGCGCGGTACAACCCACTAGTCTAGTGGTTGACACCATAGTTTTATATTTGACAGCTCACTGATTTTAACCCAGCTAAAGTTGAACTTTATCGCTCATAAACCATTGTTTTGATACATCAACATGGTAGGGTAGCAAAGAAATGCAAAACAAAATGTCTTGAGTATAAACGACGAGGGTGAGGATGAAATTTAATTAGGTGGCGTGATAAACAAAAAGGTAAATAAAAACATTATGTGAATGTAAAGATCACATGAGCGCTACAGTAAAAAAGCATCTACCAAAAAATATTTTTATCTTAGCTTTTTTTTATGGAGATTTACATTTGGATTGTGATTTTGATACAGAATTATTATAGTTATATCTACTAGTGTACTAGTAGCGCTCCTATGCTGCGTTACGGTAATCATAATGTATTGAGTATTTTAATTATACTTAACCTCCAAAGTTACACCCCAACTTACACCCTTTAATCCATTCAAAAGAATCATTGTTACAACTCTTCAAGTTAAGACGTTTCGTAATATAGCGCCAACTAAAACATATGAAACTATAAATAATATTAGGCAAATACCTATGGTGACTTGTATTATCTGGAAGACATCCGTAAATCAAGTGTGCTGTATATTTAAACAAAGAACGAGATCTCCAAATTATGTTCATTAGCTTTCACCTTGATAACCCTTGGAATCCTGGTGGTTGGATACAGCGAATTTTTGAGCTGAATTTTTTATGGGGTGCGCCACTAATACAATTAATGAAGGAAACGTAATATCAGGCCTTAGTTAATTATTTCGCAAGACTTGATTTAAATTCATCCAATTTTAGTACTTCCTCGAAATTCTACCCGTGTTCTCTAAATTTCCATTATCCTACCTCGACTACATTTAGGAAATCATTCAACAAACTTTGCACGAAACTGTCTCAATTGACCAAAATGTAATAAAAGCTCTGAATAAACTTTAGCAACTGTAACTAAATGTAATTAAAATTATGTATACCTTTGGATTGCGGTTATCTATTGTTCGCTATTTCACTATACACGAGGCAACACATTTGATAGCAAAATTAATTAATCATAAAAACAAATGTGGCGATAGAAAGTGTAGACTTTCATGTGACAATCTACCGGGTTATCCAAAAGTCCCGCAACCCTAAAATATTTTTTCTGGACCGCATTTTCTGGAAAAACTTTTCATACAAAATATTTAGGATTGTCCTCCAGCTATCTGGTTGTGGCCTTAAAGTTGATTTTGACAATGATCTTGAAGGTCAAATCGTTGTCAAGTTCACTTTTACGAATAGACACTCTTTTATCTTTTATTGCGGATTCGAAAAGAGCACAACATTTTATAAATGACCTTGACCTTGACCATGACCTTGAAATGACCTTAAAGACAATTGAGGTCAAATAAGAAAAAGTATTTCCAATATTTTAGGTTTTCTGGAGAATTTTTTTACAAATGCTTAAGATTGTGCTCCACCTAACTGTTTGCGACCTTGATGTTGACCTTGACAGTGAACTTGAAGGTCAAATCGTTTTTAGGCCAATTCTTCAAATAGAAACCCGTATCTTTTACTGCAAATTCAGAAAGAGCACAGAATTTTATAAATGACCTGAAACTAGGCCTTGATCTTGAGATGACCTTGAAGACAATTGAGGCAATTAAGAAAAAGTATTTCCAATATTTTAGGTTTTCTGGAGATTTTTTTACAAATGCTCAAGATTGTGCTCCACCTAACTGTTTGTGACCTTGAAGTTGACCTTGACAGTGACCATGAGGGTCAAGTCGTTTTTAGGTCAATTTTTCAGATACAAACCCGTATCTTTTATTGCGGATTCAGAAAGAGCACAAAATCTTATAAATGACCTGAATCTGGATTTTGATCTTGAGATGACCTTGAAGACAATTGAAGTCAATTAAAAAAAAGTATTTCCGATATTTTAAGTTTTCTGGAGAATTGTTTTACATATGCTCAAGATTGTGCTCCACCTAACTGTTTGCGACCTTGAAGTTGACCTTGACAGTGATCTAGAGGGTCAAATCGGTTTTAAGTCAATTTTTCAAATAGAAACCCGTATCTTTTATTGCGGATTCGGAAAGAGCACAGAATTTTATAAATGACCTAAACCTAGGCCTTGATCTTGAGATGAACTTAAAGACAACTGAGGTCAATTAAAAAAAAGTATTTCCAATATTTTAGGTTGTCTGGAGATTTTTTTTACAAATGCTCAAGATGTGCTCCACCTATCTGTTGATGACCTTGACAGTGACCTTAAAGGTCAAAACGTTTTTGGGTCAATTTTTCAAGTAGAAACCCCTATTTTTATTGCGGATTCGGAAAAAGCACAAAGTTTTACAAATTACCATGACCTTGGTGATAACCTTGAAGATGACCTTGAAGAAAATTGAGGATAATTTTAAAAATATTTTCAGGCAAGGTGGTTAGTGTTCCTAGCCAGTTAAGGCGAGGTGGTAAGTGTGCCCAGCTAGTTAAGGCAAGGTGGTAAGTGTTCGTAGCCAGTTAAGGCAAGGTTTATAAGTGTTCCCGGTCAGTTAAAGCAAGATGGTAAAATTTCCTTAGCAATTGAGGCAAGCGTGTTCTTAGCTTGTTGAGGCAAAATACTGATGTTCCCAGTCAGTTAGGACAAAGTGATAAGTGCACACAACCATTTAAGAAAAAGTGGAGTAAGATAGAGTTTCTAGCTAGTTAAAGCAAGACAATGTATGTGTGCACCCAGCCAGTTAAAGTAAGGTCGCAATTGAGACAATTGAACTGATTTTTCGAATGCTGGTATGATTATCTTTTTGAATAGCCGATGCCACACGCAATTAATTATCTTCAGCGCGGGCTAATTTTGGGCGACCTGATCTGGGTAGCAGAGATGAAATGGGTCACCGAAAAAGTGACCCATGACTCATTGACCCAAACAGGTATGTGACCGACGACCCATTGACCCACCGACCCAAATTGACCCGGTGGCCCAAATTGACCCGATGACCCGAATTGATTTATGGATCCAAGATAATTTACGTCTACGCTTATCTAATATTGTCATCAACAAAATATTTTATTTATTTTAAATAATCACATAAAATGTAAACAAAAGCACTAAAAATAAAAAAGAATTATAATATATAAATACAAATTATCTTATAAACCTACGTGATAAAATAATTTTACATCACTTATGAATTTATGATGACTAGACTATATTTTTAAAATTCCTCTTTTTAAAAATTCTGAAACAATAAGTTGACTTTCTACGGCATCAGTCTTGAGTCGTGTCCTATCTTTGCGTGTTATTTTTCCAGCACCAGAAAAATCTCTCTCTGACTCAGCAGATAAAGCTGGAATTACTAGGATTTTTTTGGCAATTTTGCTTAGAAGTGGGTACTTCTTTTTATTAGCACCCCACCATTTTAATGGATCAAATCGTATTCCATCATTATCCTTATCGCCATTAAAGGGATCAATTAAATTTTTATAAATACGTTCTTCGTTGCTTATAAAATTCCGCTGTTCTTCTTCGGTCCGCTATTTAAAATCTAAAATGCGTGAAGAAAATAACTAACTGAAGCAATAACTTTATGTATTGTGAACGTACTTAATAAACTGACCTAAAAGTTCACTAAACTATGGCTTTAATTAGAGAAAGTCGATCTGTCATTTTATTAATTTGGATCACTGGATCAATTTGGGTCGCCGGGTCAACTTGTGTCCCGGGTCAATTTGGGTCACCGGGCCAACTTGGGTCACCAGATCAATTTGGATTGATACACAACCCATTGCCCCGGTGACCCAAACAAAAAGTGACCACTTGAACCCACTTGATCCATGACCCATTTCATCTCTGCTGGGTAGATCTTTCACAGTACCCGTATCATCCAATTTTCTTTTCAATCTGCTTACAGTTGATTTCTGAATTTGTACTTGTCCTACCCTAAACGACTGCTTGAAAAGATTTGCGACATCCTTTAGCGATCTCTGTTAATTTCTCCAAGCACGCATCATGATGACGATTGTCCGTTCTCGTTCACTAAGTTTAACCGTAACAACTAGGAGTTAATGAATATTTCTGTACAGAAAAGAAAACACTAATTATTCTGAGAAGAACCATTGCTGATATTTATGCAGTACAAGATACTTACCTTTAATTATCATATTAAAAGCTATCGCTAGCATAGCTCTAAAAAAATATACACTCACTATCTTGAGAAGGACTGTGTGATTTATGCAGCTTCGGTGAATCTTTTTTAATTGTATTTAAAATTACTATCAATTTAGGTATAATACAGCATTGTTCAATTATTAAAAAAAGCACTATCAGATTTATCGTCAGATGACAGAGAATTAAAGCGTTTAGTAGACCTCTGAATAGGAATGCTTTAGATATAGTAAATACTAAGATCACTTTCCGCAATAATTCATTAATTCTTCTCTGTTCTTTGATTGTAGTTCTATTACTCATTTTCCGATCATTGAACTACACTGAATTATAATTTCATAGCCACTTATAAAGCAATTTTATCCGATTCACTAGAGCTGCATAAATATTGCTGTCAGTTCTTCTCTGGATAGTTATTGTTTACTTTTTCGAAGCAATACCAGCGATAGCTTTTAATAGTCCTTCTTAGGATAATTAAAGGTGAGTCGCTACTTTTGCATAATATTATTAACAGTCCTTCTCAGGATAGTTAGTGTTTTTTTTTTCTGGGCAGACATATGCATTATATCCTAGTTGCGATGGTTAAACTTAGTAAACGAGAACGAATAATCGTTCTTATGATGCGTGGTTAGGGAAATGAACAGAGATCGCTGGAGGATGTCGCAACTCTTTTCAATCAGTCGTTTACGGTAGGACACGAACAAATCCAGAAATCAACTGTAAGCAGGTTGGAAAGAAAATTTAATGATTCGGGTTCTGTGAAAGATCTGCCCATATCAGGTGGCCCAAAATCTGCCCGCACTGAAGATAACCAATTGAATGTGGCATTGGCTGTTCAAGAAGATCATCATACAAGCATCCTAAAAATACACAAGCAACTAAATTTGAGTTATGGTACGGTACAACGTATTGGGACTAAGGATCTCAAATTTCACTCTTACAAAGTCAAACTTGTTCGGAACTAAACGAAGATGACCCTAATAGACGCATGCAATTGACAGAATTGATGATGGAGCGGATAGATACAAATGCAACCTTTCTGAATCATATTGTCATTTCCGATGAAGCCACGTTTTGCCTAAATGGTAGCGTAAATAGGCACAATATGAATAACTGGAGCGACAAAAACCCCGGATGGGTAATGGACACACTCTCTACTCAATACCCTCAAAAGGTTAACGTTTGGGCAGGTATTTTAGATAACCACAGTAGAGGAAAATCAGGCAACCCACCCCCACATTTCCACCAGCATCCACATTTCCACACACATCTGGACCAAATTTACATGTAAATTCCCATAAGGAGGAAATGAGGAGATTCATCTCCACATTTCCACAAGCATCCACATTTCCACATACGAGATAAACCTATTTTTAAGATTTTTTACCGCTAACATTCTGGACCAAAAAGTTTTCTTCGACTAGCCATTTTTTTATCTTTCATCTGAACCAAATAGTTTTCTTTGTCTAGCCATTGCATCTTTCGAGATAAACCTACCTTGTTTGGTATCAATTAATATTAGATTTTCTCAGCTACCCGAATGTTTAGGAATTTTTAGATTGCATCACCCCAAGGAGCTACCCCATTTTAAGATTTTTACCTATAGCGACTTTTGAGCGTTCTTATAAATTTTCTTAGTCATGCGATACATCTTGTTAGTCTAAAATTTTACGCAGAATTTGAATCTGCAAACAGATTTGAAATCGGACAACGCCCTGCAAAATTACACTTTAAGCTCTCAAACCTCTAAATTTCGCATTTGCTTTATAAGCAAAACTAACAAATAGTTTTCCTCGTCTAGCCAATGCATCTTTCGAGATAAACCTACCTTGTTTGGTATCAATTAATATTAGATTTTCTCAGCTACCCGAATCTTTTATTTCTAATTTTCAGATCTCCGCGGCTAGCTCTTTTCAACGTCTTAAAACCGGTTGTAGAAATTGTTTTGTGAACCTTAGAATTTTGGTGTTGAAAATAAAAAACTAAACATATTAAATAAAATTTATTGATAAAATAGCCGCTACTGAACACCTTATCCATCTAACGTATTGATTTTTTTAAATAATATTAACAAAAACGCTAGTTCGCAGGATCTGAAATTTGTGTAAACAAGGATGAACTCCATTCAACGGTACATCAACTACTTATTTTCTCTTTAGGAATATACACCAGAAACTTGTATGCTTTTAATTAATTAAAAGCAGAAAGTTTTGTCCGAAACGCTACTGTAAAATATATAGAGCAAATAAATTATTCCCTGAATGTGTTTTCAATTGCAATAACTGACTATACAATCACAATTTAAATTACACTTTATTTAACTAAGTTACTTTAAACAAGAAATTACCGCATCCAAAAATCCAATGCATGCTTAACAATAATGTAGAAATGGCAAGGTCGACTTTTGATGTCCAATGTAATGTGTTTTAAATATCTAAAAGAAAGCGCATTTTGCTGGTATGAAATCTATGGAATTTCTCCTGTAATGAAAGAAGAATGCATTCGTAATTGAAAATGCGTGCTACAACTTTCGCTAGATACCAGCCATGTATGTTAATTAGAAATTTTGTGTATGACATCATTAACTACCTAAATTCCAGAATTAACAAAATGTAATAAACCAGATTAAGTACTGAAAGTAAATGGGTCTTATTACCTAAATTACCTTACGTGACGCGGTAGAAGCATTATAATGCAAATTCCGGAAACTTCAATGTAGTATTAATAAATTTGTAACTCGTAATCCAACAAATATTCTAGATTTCTTAACGAACATTTGAATGCTGTTTTATAATTTCTTTTCTTGGACTTTCTATTAATTATGTTGAGAATATGTTTCAATAACGCGCATTTCAAATCGAGATATAATTGTTTGTAGATTACCAATACCACGAGGCGCTGAAAAGTGCGTATTTACGGAAAATACAAACCTCATTTAGTAGTATAATTAACGGAGCTTAACAGTGGACGATGTTACACCACGACATTAAATGGCATGCTTGAATATTTTCTTTGGAAACAATCGAAGATTGCCGAAGACACTCGAAGAGTGCACAAACGCGGTCACTAAACCACAATTAATAATCGCCTTTATAGGTTTAACATTTTACCATTACCAATGACTTTAATTTCTTATTGGAAGAATCCTTATTCTCCCACACACTGCTACGTAGTTGCATGTCCATTCCTTTTGGAGGTATATGCTCGTTATAGGTTGTAGCACCCGCGGTTTTACTTAACTACACTTTGAGAGATCCCTTTAATCTTTTTTTAATCGTGTCCTTCTCGCGTACAATACAGTAGGACTTAGCCTTACTACCTACAAATTCTAACACCAAGTCACCGTTAAACTCGTCTTTAAATTTCCCCCACAACTTTTTGTTAACATGCGGTATATTGTGTTTATTATTTCCGCGTACACCACTTTAAACCTAAAAATAAAAACAGGATAGTTTAATACGTCTATTAATAATTTATGGTAATGTTGGCGATACAAATATGTAAAAACAAACTTTATCAAGAAATATGTTTTAATAGAATACATACATGTATTGATAACATCTATAAACCGCTGTGGTAACCAGAGTCTGGCGAATCTGGGATAGCCAAATCTCTAAACATTTGCGCAAGCGATTGCCTTGCAGTTGCATCTTTTAAGTACTGAATGGGAAACATTTAATAAGTTCCAACACTGTCAAGTAATTTAAATTGCTGCAATCATTAGACAGAGAAATACTGGCACTGCTCTCTCCTCTAATAACGTTTGAACCCTTTCTTCCTCCGTCGTATTTCCACATACTTTTTTTATATCACCAACAAATTTTTCGTAAAATTCTGGAAAGTTTCTACACCTTAACTCGGCCATTTTAAAACAGATCAATTCTCGCAAATTTAATAGCTTGATGCACTCGTACGCAGGTAGCACAATAACATTCCCATCTTTCGTAATCTCCATATTATATAAATTCTCTTTTCAAAATTGTTCAAAACCATATACTTCTATTAAAGGCTGTGCTCAGCTGCAATTTGAAATCTTGATCCAATTGTATCTCAACAACATCGTTTCCAGTAGTCAGACCATTTAATCGTACTTGTTTTGAGTCTTGAGCAAATTGGTGAATTTGAAATTCCACTTGAAAAGTACACAATTTCTTCCAATCGAAGTAAGAGAATGTTATCGTAGAATCAGCACATACCACTACAGCAAATCACTTGGATGGCAGGTTGAAGACCACCATATAAATCAAAACCAACTTCTAATATATGGTGGTGATAATTTGGAGGAAATTCGCCTAACCTATAGGTTGACTTACCAACTAGTTGGTTGATATTTAATTGTGGTACTCGCACATCACTTGTAACGTCAACACAAGAAAAATCCATCTTTATTTATAATTTTAATCAAACTCGACGATACTTTGACGACTAATGCACTGGAACATGGCTCTCGCCTTTTATGCCGATGGTCGAGCGTGCGCAGCTCCTTATTATATTAGTTGGCGTTATATGCAAGTCTTGACTGGAAAAGTGACGTCTATAATTGTTTTATAGTGGGTTTTACCTGTATGTATTTAACCACCAACGCCATTTTAGAATTATTAAACAAAATTACTCTTAGCAGTATTTTTAATATACCATCGTGTAAGATTTCAATTATTATTGTGTTTTCCTCAGGTTTTCAAATCCTCGGAATTTTTCCAAATCGAATGACACCTTACTGATTTGCAGAATAACCTTTTGCAAGCACCGTATATAATTCATCTTTAATCTATTTCTAAACCGTATCGCTCTGTCTTTTGAGATAAATCCCTGGTGTGTCCCACAATCGACTTCCTTTCCACCCCAAACACGTTGACACTGATGTTGTTTAATTCCTCGAACCGGGGTATATCCTTTATGGATATCGGGAACTGCAGTCCTGTCAAATTGAGAATGGTGCTGTAATGGGGTAGCTACCGACCCTTTGCGGATTGTGAGCACTGAGTAGAGCGCAGCTATCACGCACCAGGCAAAGCATGCGTTGTCGTCATTTTGTATATTAATAACAGCTCTGGTGTTTCGAACCCATTTGGGGAGCTCGATGTATGAGGATCCACGCAAAGGGTTGTACTTGTTTACATTAATCTCCAAGTACAACGCCTGTTTCAGAGTCCATCCTAAAATTTAAAAATTAGAAAAATAAATTATTGTAGAAACTAACCAGAATCTCGTTCTTGGAACTCCTCTGACTTAGCTGACATCCTCTCCACAAAGGAATTGTAGATCTCCCCTAGGTTACTGGAGGAGGTGAGCACAACATTTCGAGTGTTGAAAGATTTAACATCCTCTACACTGTCCATCTTAATGTAGCCACTAATTAGGTAGTTTACTTTTAAATTAGGAGAAACCCAGCGTCGTTTAACCTTGAGTAACATTTCATACCAGTCTATTCACGTCGGTGAAAATCAATTAACTTCTTGCTTACGCGCTACATCTATAATTATCGGATGTATCAAACGAGAACAAAGTTAGACGGGGTAAATATTTATACATATTTTCGAAATTGTGAAATTGGAATAGTCTGCATTTGCATTTTGATAAGTAAACATCGTAATAAAATGAGCGGGGAAAGAATTATATCCTTAGATGCTATAAAATTTTAGAAGAAGTTGTCAAGGAGATGAAAACAAGTTTATCAAACAACTCAACTAGCCAACATTTGAATGGTATGTCTAATGAATCTCTGGTAAATACTAAAATAGTGCAAGATAAACCTACACATGATAATGTTGATGCGAAAGATCAGAACATAGACTCCAAGTCAGACGTTTCTGACAGAAAAGAAAGAGACAACTTAAATCGTATACTAAAGAGGATTTAAATAAAGCCCTTGACGAAATAAACAAAGGATGGATTACTGGTTCAGAAGCATCCGAAATCTACAATGTTCCAAAAGCTACACTTTATACGAAACTCAGATCAAACGAAAATCGTGTGCAAAATTTGGATATGTATACTACATTTGCCAATTAAAGGAGGAAAAGTGACTTTTGTGTGTGTGTGTGTGTATTAGTTTTAATGAATAAAAATATATTTCTATGTGAAGTGTACATGTTAAGTATTTGAATTGTAATATAAATATTGTTTCAAACGTTTTGGTTTTATTTATATATAATGGTATTGTTAGGATACAATTACTCGGAAGCAGTAGCAGAATTTTGGTTTATGTAATATCATAGAAGTTGAAAAAACAAAAACTAAAAGGTATGTTTGAAACACGTAGTTGTAGTCATTTCGATTAAAATTAAATGTAGCGCTCTTTGTTATAATTCTTTTCATAATTACTTAGATACCCATTTCAGTTACGTGAACATTTGAAAAATTAAACAATACCAATGTATGCTTTATATTTTAAAACATAAACAAGCTAATATATATAAAAATAATTTCTAAATTCACATCATTCATTTCTTATGATAACGTTGTGGTGGTTAAATTGTTATTTTAAAACTTACAATTTAGTATATATTCCATTTGAATATCTGCCAACAGTTTTATAAACCCCATCTCCTCGATTATTTCCATAAAATCATCCAGATCCTCGGCATTGATAACACTGCAGTACAGTGCTGTATTGCTTCCTCGTATGACTGAGACATAAGACATTTTTCTCCTTCTATCGAAAAGCGTTGCCCACATTCTGCTTTTTTTACTCGTAGAGCATTGCGAAATCTTCGAATAACCTCTCCAAAGTCTTTATACATATTTGTTATATTGTCTCTTTAAACCGTACAATCAACAAATAATAACTTCTACGCGAACAGTCCTTTTATATGGGCTACTCCTATTCGGATATGTACCGATTGCATCCGATTTGTGTGCACGCACGAAACAACCGGTATGGAATGTATTCTATGAACAAAATCATTACATTTCTTAAGAAAATGCTAAGGACTTTAAAAATAATTATAACTCTTGTTAGACCTCTAGTCTCTAGATAAACGTTATTATTTTAGGTTGTGTCACTGTTTTCAAATCAATTTCCTACATACTTTTCCTAAACTATGCGTATCAATTGACGGTTATACTTTACTCCATAACCGACTTGTATATATTTTCGTCTTCGTCTCTAGCTAACACATCCGCATAGTAAAGATGGAACGGTTCTTCTGGAACGAGTTGCTTAATTTTCTTTATAGGTACGTCCATGTTTTCGACTTTAACCTTTGTTGTAGGTATGGGGATTTTTCGGTGATCGATTACAACTGGGAAGCGGTTATTTGCAGTGGATCGATCAATTGTTTGTGCACCTCTTTGAATTTTTGCTGAGATGTAGCATCTCCCTTTTGTACGCTACAAACTTTTTCGTACAGCATCCTGCATAAGATGAAGACTGCGTTTATTTGCAATAAAATTGTTAACGTCCGTCATCATGAAACTTTGGATGGGAACTAACTTTTTTTGAATAATATCAAATATTTATATACTCGTCGAAATTCTTCCTATATCGACCATTATCCAAATCAAAATCTTTAACAACAGTTATAAAATTATGTTTTGAGTCGCCCCAACACTGTAAACACATTTCTTTAAATTTCGGATATATCATGTCACCACTTATATGATCCGAAAAGATATGTCCGAGATTGGTTTCATCCTGTTTCCATAATGCGTTTACATTGGCGTTATCTCTGAGTCTATGTTTTAAGGCACTAGCGTAAGTTTGACATAGATAGAACGAATCTATTGCTTTATGTCGACCGAACGAGAAAAACTGAGTGATTTTACTTTGCTCGTTTGCAGGTATATCATCGAAAACCATAATTGAATCTTCTTTGGTATCTCCGGGTTCGATCAAATCATCGCAATTTTCAAACTCATGGTAACCAATTTCTTCTTTAATGGTGTAAAACGTTTCTTAACAATTCGTATTTCGGTTGATACAAACTCTTCGAAAATACATAGACATTTTGAAATCTAAGACCGTTCTCGTGCAAGATCAGAGATATTAAAGCGTTGGTCTTCCCACAACTCGATGGTCCCACGAATATAGCTCGTATGTTAGACGGGAACAAAGGACCATGTTTACCATCCTCTTTTGCATTAGCAATAGCAAAGTTATCATAATTCTGTATAGGTATTTTAACTTCTGGTATAACATCTCTGGATACATCGTTGGAATTATGTAATTTCTTCACGTTCTGCAACCTTTTAACATATCTGCATAACGTTGTTCTAGGTATATTATATTTTTTACTAGCAGCGTAGAAACTCGAGCCATCCAGGATATCCTCTGCTGCTTTTGTAATAGATTGTTTGGAGCACCACTGATTGCTTGAATGCGACGGTTTTTAATGAGAAAACTCATTAAAAAGCAATTAGTGCTAATGGGTTTTTAATGAGAAAACTCATTAAAAAGCAATTAGGTCATATGGTCATGTGGTCATGTGGTCATGTGGTCATATGGTCATGTGGTCATGTGGTCATATGGTCATATGGTCATTGGTCATATGGTCATATGGTCATATGGTCATTGGTCATGTGGTCATGATGGTCATATGGTCATATGGTCATATGGTCATGTGGTCATATGGTCATGGTCATGGTCATATGGTCATTGGTCATATGGTCATATGGTCATGGTGGTCATGTGGTCATATGGTCATGTGGTCATGTGGTCATATGGTCATATGGTCATGTGGTTATGTGAGCAGGAGATTAAATTTGGTATATAAGGAAGTAGTTTTGGGTAGAGCTTAGTTATAGTAAGACATTTTTTCGAAAGATGTCGCATTCAAGCAATCAGTGGTGCTCCAAACAATCTATTACAAAAGCAGCAGAGGATATCCTGGATGGCTCGAGTTTCTACGCTGCTAGTAAAAAATATAATATACCTAGAACAACGTTATGCAGATATGTTAAAAGGTTGCAGAACGTGAAGAAATTACATAATTCCAACGATGCATCCAGAGATGTTATGCCAGAAGTTAAAATACCTATACAGAATTATGATAACTTTGCTATTGCTAATGCAAAAGAGGATGGTAAACATGGTCCTTTGTTCCCGTCTAACATACGAGCTATATTCGTGGGACCATCGAGTTGTGGGAAGACCAACGCTTTAATATCTCTGATCTTGCACGAGAACGGTCTTAGATTTCAAAATGTCTATGTATTTTCGAAGAGTTTGTATCAACCGAAATACGAATTGTTAAGAAACGTTTTACACCATTAAAAGAAGAAATTGGTTACCATGAGTTTGAAAATTGCGATGATTTGATCGAACCCGGAGATACCAAAGAAGATTCAATTATGGTTTTCGATGATATACCTGCAAACGAGCAAAGTAAAATCACTCAGTTTTTCTCGTTCGGTCGACATAAAGCAATAGATTCGTTCTATCTATGTCAAACTTACGCTAGTGCCTTAAAACATAGACTCAGAGATAACGCCAATGTAATCGCATTATGGAAACAGGATGAAACCAATCTCGGACATATCTTTTCGGATCATATAAGTGGTGACATGATATATCCGAAATTTAAAGAAATGTGTTTACAGTGTTGAAGGACTCAAAACATAATTTTATAACTGTTGTTAAAGATTTTGATTTGGATAATGGTCGATATAGGAAGAATTTCGACGAGTATATAAATATTTGATATTATTCAAAAAGTTAGTTCCCATCCAAAGTTTCATGATGACGGACGTTAACAATTTTATTGCAAATAAACGCAGTCTTCATCTTATGCAGGATGCTGTACGAAAAAGTTTGTAAGCGTACAAAAGGAGATGCTACATCTCAGCAAAATTCAAAGAGGTGCACAAACAATTGATCGATCCACTGCAACAACCGCTTCCCAGTTGTAATCGATCACCGAAAAATCCCCATACCTACAACAAAGGTTAAAGTCGAAAACATGGACGTACCTATAAAGAAAATTACAACTCGTTCCAGAAGAACCGTTCCATCTTTACTATGCGGATGTGTTAGCTAGAGACGAAGACGAAAATATATACAAGTCGGTTATGGAGTAAAGTATAACCGTCAATTGATACGCATAGTTTAGGAAAAAGTATGTAGGAAATTGATTTAGAAAACAGTGACACAACCTAAAATAATAACGTTTATCTAGAGACTAGAGGTCTAACAAGAGTTATAATTATTTTAAAGTCCTTAGCATTTTTCTTAAGAAATGTAATGATTTTGTTCATAGAATACATTCCATACCGGTTGCTTCGTGCGTGCACACAAATCGGATGCAATCGGTACATATCCGAATAGGAGTAGCCCATATAAAAGGACTGTTCGCGTAGAAGTTATTATTTGTTGATTGTACGGTTTAAAGAGACAATATAACAAATATGTATAAAGACTTTGGAGAGGTTATTCGAAGATTTCGCAATGCTCTACGAGTAAAAAGCAGAATGTGGGCAACGCTTTTCGATAGAAGGAGAAAATGTCTTATGTCTCAGTCATACGAGGAAGCAATACAGCACTGTACTGCAGTGTTATCAATGCCCGAGGATCTGGATGATTTTATGGAAATAATCGAGGAGATGGGGTTTATAAAACTGTTGGCAGATATTCAAATGGAATATATACTAAATTGTAAGTTTTAAAATAACAATTTAACCACCACAACGTTATCATAAGAAATGAATGATGAATTTAGAAATTATTTTATATATATTAGCTTGTTTATGTTTTAAAATATAAAGCATACATTGGTATTGTTTAATTTTTCAAATGTTCACGTAACTGAAATGGGTATCTAAGTAATTATGAAAAGAATTATAACAAAGAGCGCTACATTTAATTTTAATCGAAATGACTACAACTACGTGTTTCAAACATACCTTTTAGTTTTTTGTTTTTTTTTCAACTTGTATGATATTACATAAACCAAAATTCTGCTACTGCTTCCGAGTAATTGTATCCTAACAATACCATTATATATAAATAAAACCAAAACGTTTGAAACAATATTTATATTACAATTCAAATACTTAACATGTACACTTCACATAGAAATATATTTTTATTCATTAAAACTAATACACACACACACACCCACAAAAGTCACTTTTTCCTCCTTTTAATTGGCAAATGTGTAGTATACATATCCAAATTTTGCACACGATTTTCGTTTGATCTGAGTTTCGTATAGAGTGTAGCTTTTGGAACATTGTAGATTTCGGATGCTTCTGAACCAGTAATCCATCCTTTGTTTATTTCGTCAAGGGCTTTATTTAAATCCTCTTTAGTATACGATTTAAGTTGTCTCTTTCTTTTTCTGTCAGAAACGTCTGACTTGGAGTCTATGTTCTGATCTTTCGCATCAACATTATCATGTGTAGGTTTATCTTGCACTATTTTAGTATTTACCAGAGATTCATTAGACATACCATTCAAATGTTGGCTAGTTGAGTTGTTTGATAAACTTGTTTTCATCTCCTTGACAACTTCTTCTAAAATTTTTATAGCATCTAAGGATATAATTCTTTCCCCGCTCATTTTTATTACGATGTTTACTTATCAAAATGCAAATGCAGACTATTCCAATTTCACAATTTCGAAAAATATGTATAAATATTTACCCCGTCTAACTTTGTTCTCGTTTGATACATCCGATAATTATAGATGTAGCGCGTAAGCAAGAAGTTAATTGATTTTCACCGACGTGAATAGACTGGTATGAAATGTTACTCAAGGTTAAACGACGCTGGGTTTCTCCTAATTTAAAAGTAAACTACCTAATTAGTGGCTACATTAAGATGGACAGTGTAGAGGATGTTAAATCTTTCAACACTGAAATGTTGTGCTCACCTCCTCCAGTAACCTAGGGAGATCTACAATTCCTTTGTGGAGAGGATGTCAGCTAAGTCAGAGGAGTTCCAAAACGAGATTCTGGTTAGTTTCTACAATAATTTATTTTTCTAATTTTTAAATTTTAGGATGGACTCTGAAACAGGCGTTGTACTTGGAGATTAATGTAAACAAGTACAACCCTTTGCGTGATCCTCATACATCGAGCTCCCCAAATGGGTTCGAAACACCAGAGCTGTTATTAATATACAAAATGACGACAACGCATGCTTTGCCTGGTGCGTGATAGCTGCGCTCTACTCAGTGCTCACAATCCGCAAAGGGTCGGTAGCTACCCCATTACAGCACCATTCTCAATTTGACAGGACTGCAGTTCCCGATATCCATAAAGGATATACCCCGGTTCGAGGAATTAAACAACATCAGTGTCAACGTGTTTGGGGTGGAAAGGAAGTCGATTGTGGGACACACCAGGATTTATCTCAAAAGACAGAGCGATACGGTTTAGAAATAGATTAAAGATGAATTATATACGGTGCTTGCAAAAGGTTATTCTGCAAATCAGTAAGGTGTCATTCGATTTGGAAAAATTCCGAGGGATTTGAAAACCTGAGGAAAACACAATAATAATTGAAATCTTACACGATGGTATATTAAAATACTGCTAAGAGTAATTTTGTTTAATAATTCTAAAATGGCGTTGGTGGTTAAATACATACAGGTAAAACCCACTATAAAACAATTATAGACGTCACTTTTCCAGTCAAGACTTGCATATAACGCCAACTAATATAATAAGAGCTGCGCACGCTCGACCATCGGCATAAAAGGCGAGAGCCATGTTCCAGTGCATTAGTCGTCAAAGTATCGTCGAGTTTGATTAAAATTATAAATAAAGATGGATTTTTCTTGTGTTGACGTTACAAGTGATGTGCGAGTACCACAATTAAATATCAACCAACTAGTTGGTAAGTCAACCTATAGGTTAGGCGAATTTCCTCCAAATTATCACCACCATATATTAGAAGTTGGTTTTGATTTATATGGTGGTCTTCAACCTGCCATCCAAGTGATTTGCTGTAGTGGTATGTGTGCTGATTCTACGATAACATTCTCTTACTTGATTGGAAGAAATTGTGTACTTTTCAAGTGGAATTTCAAATTCACCAATTTGCTCAAGACTCAAAACAAGTACGATTAAATGGTCTGACTACTGGAAACGATGTTGTTGAGATACAATTGGATCAAGATTTCAAATTGCAGCTGAGCACAGCCTTTAATAGAAGTATATGGTTTTGAACAATTTTGAAAAGAGAATTTATATAATATGGAGATTACGAAAGATGGGAATGTTATTGTGCTACCTGCGTACGAGTGCATCAAGCTATTAAATTTGCGAGAATTGATCTGTTTTAAAATGGCCGAGTTAAGGTGTAGAAACTTTCCAGAATTTTACGAAAAATTTGTTGGTGATATAAAAAAAGTATGTGGAAATACGACGGAGGAAGAAAGGGTTCAAACGTTATTAGAGGAGAGAGCAGTGCCAGTATTTCTCTGTCTAATGATTGCAGCAATTTAAATTACTTGACAGTGTTGGAACTTATTAAATGTTTCCATTCAGTACTTAAAAGATGCAACTGCAAGGCAATCGCTTGCGCAAATGTTTAGAGATTTGGCTATCCCAGATTCGCCAGACTCTGGTTACCACAGCGGTTTATAGATGTTATCAATACATGTATGTATTCTATTAAAACATATTTCTTGATAAAGTTTGTTTTTACATATTTGTATCGCCAACATTACCATAAATTATTAATAGACGTATTAAACTATCCTGTTTTTATTTTTTAGGTTTAAAGTGGTGTACGCGGAAATAATAAACACAATATACCGCATGTTAACAAAAGTTGTGGGGAAATTTAAAGACGAGTTTAACGGTGACTTGGTGTTAGAATTTGTAGGTAGTAAGGCTAAGTCCTACTGTATTGTACGCGAGAAGGACACGATTAAAAAGATTAAAGGGATCTCTCAAAGTGTAGTTAAGTAAAACTCGCGGGTGCTACAACCTATAACGAGCATATACCTCCAAAAGGAATGGACATGCAACTACGTAGCAGTGTGTGGAGAATAAGGATTCTCCAATAAGAAATTAAAGTCATTGGTAATGGTAAAATGTTAAACCTATAAAGGCGATTATTAATTGTGGTTTAGTGACCGCGTTTGTGCACTCTTCGAGTGTCTTCGGCAATCTTCGATTGTTTCCAAAGAAAATATTCAAGCATGCCATTTAATGTCGTGGTGTAACATCGTCCACTGTTAAGCTCCGTTAATTATACTACTAAATGAGGTTTGTATTTTCCGTAAATACGCACTTTTCAGCGCCTCGTGGTATTGGTAATCTACAAACAATTATATCTCGATTTGAAATGCGCGTTATTGAAACATATTCTCAACATAATTAATAGAAAGTCCAAGAAAAGAAATTATAAAACAGCATTCAAATGTTCGTTAAGAAATCTAGAATATTTGTTGGATTACGAGTTACAAATTTATTAATACTACATTGAAGTTTCCGGAATTTGCATTATAATGCTTCTACCGCGTCACGTAAGGTAATTTAGGTAATAAGACCCATTTACTTTCAGTACTTAATCTGGTTTATTACATTTTGTTAATTCTGGAATTTAGGTAGTTAATGATGTCATACACAAAATTTCTAATTAACATACATGGCTGGTATCTAGCGAAAGTTGTAGCACGCATTTTCAATTACGAATGCATTCTTCTTTCATTACAGGAGAAATTCCATAGATTTCATACCAGCAAAATGCGCTTTCTTTTAGATATTTAAACACATTACATTGGACATCAAAAGTCGACCTTGCCATTTCTACATTATTGTTAAGCATGCATTGGAATTTTTGGATGCGGTAATTTCTTGTTTAAAGTAACTTAGTTAAATAAAGTGTAATTTAAATTGTGATTGTATAGTCAGTTATTGCAATTGAAAACACATTCAGGGAATAATTTATTTGCTCTATATATTTTACAGTAGCGTTTCGGACAAAACTTTCTGCTTTTAATTAATTAAAAGCATACAAGTTTCTGGTGTATATTCCTAAAGAGAAAATAAGTAGTTGATGTACCGTTGAATGGAGTTCATCCTTGTTTACACAAATTTCAGATCCTGCGAACTAGCGTTTTTGTTAATATTATTTAAAAAAATCAATACGTTAGATGGATAAGGTGTTCAGTAGCGGCTATTTTATCAATAAATTTTATTTAATATGTTTAGTTTTTATTTTCAACACCAAAATTCTAAGGTTCACAAAACAATTTCTACAACCGGTTTTAAGACGTTGAAAAGAGCTAGCCGCGGAGATCTGAAAATTAGAAATAAAAGATTCGGGTAGCTGAGAAAAATCTAATATTAATTGATACCAAACAAGGTAGGTTTATCTCGAAAGATGCATTGGCTAGACGAGGAAAACTATTTGTTAGTTTTGCTTATAAAGCAAATGCGAAATTTAGAGGTTTGAGAGCTTAAAGTGTAATTTTGCAGGGCGTTGTCCGATTTCAAATCTGTTTGCAGATTCAAATTCTGCGTAAAATTTTAGACTAACAAGATGTATCGCATGACTAAGAAAATTTATAAGAACGCTCAAAAGTCGCTATAGGTAAAAATCTTAAAATGGGGTAGCTCCTTGGGGTGATGCAATCTAAAAATTCCTAAACATTCGGGTAGCTGAGAAAATCTAATATTAATTGATACCAAACAAGGTAGGTTTATCTCGAAAGATGCAATGGCTAGACAAAGAAAACTATTTGGTTCAGATGAAAGATAAAAAAATGGCTAGTCGAAGAAAACTTTTTGGTCCAGAATGTTAGCGGTAAAAAATCTTAAAAATAGGTTTATCTCGTATGTGGAAATGTGGATGCTTGTGGAAATGTGGAGATGAATCTCCTCATTTCCTCCTTATGGGAATTTACATGTAAATTTGGTCCAGATGTGTGTGGAAATGTGGATGCTGGTGGAAATGTGGGGGTGGGTTGCCTGATTTTCCTCTACTAACCACATAATTAAACCATTCTTTATAGACGGCACGCTTATTGGAATTACATATGAAGAGTTGCTAAGGAATCAAATAGTACCTGCTATTCAAGATATTACTGACGAATTTGATGAGACCTGGTTCCAGCAGGATGGAGCGGCTCCTCATTTCGCGCTACGTGTCAGAAATTTTCTTGACGAAGTCTTTCAACATAGGTAGATAGGACGCCGAGGAGAAATTGAATGGCCAGCAAGATCTCCGGATCGTACTCCACTCGATTTCTTTTTATGGGGTTATCTTAAAGATAGAGTTTATCGCATTAAACCAGCTGATGAAGAGGAGCTCAAACAACGAATACGGCACGAGATAGCTCTCATTGATCCTGAAACCATTCGCAAAACTGCTACCACTGTTTACAATCGAACAGTCTATTCCCAAGTGACACACGGTAATCAATTCGAACACCTACTTAAATAAATAATTTTTGAATAAAATAGACACAAAATAGCTTGCTGTAGCCGGCTAAAAGTACAAATCACCCCACTCTGTTTTAATTGGGAGTACGTTCGCTAGCTCCGTATACACACTTCTTAGACATCACTTACTGAGCATATCCGTACCTTGTCTGAACTGACTGAAAACCCTTACCACCTTGCCTTCACTGACTGGGAACACTTACCACCTTGCCTTAACTAGCTGAATGCACACAAGGTCTTGCTTTAACTAGCTGGGAATACTTACCACCTCGCTTTAACTGGCTGAGCACAGTTGCCACCTTGCCTTAACTAGCTAGGAACACTTACCGTATTGCCTAAAAATATTTTTTAAATTAACCTCAATTTTCCAAGGTCATGGTAATTTGGAAATTTTTGTGCTTTTTCGAATCCGCAATAAAAATAAGGGTTTCTATTTTGACCTAAAAAACGATTGACCGAAAAAACGATTTGACCATCAAGGTCACGGTCAAGGTCAACTTCAAGATCAACAGATAGGTTGAGCACAATCTTGAGCATTTGTAAAAAAAATTCTCCAGGCAACCTAAAATATTGGAAATTCTTTTTTTTAAATTAACCTCAATTGTCTTCAAGGTCATCTCAAGATCAAGGTCTAGGTTCAAGTTATTTATAAAATTCTGTGCTCTTTTCGAATCCGCAATAAAAGATACGCGTTTCTATTTGAAAAATTGACCTAAAAACGATTTGACCTTCAAGGATCAAGGTCACTGTCAAGGTCAACTACAAGGTCACAAACAGTTAGGTGGAGCACAATCTTGAGCATTTGTAAAAAGTTCTACAGAAAACCTAAAATATTGGAAATACTTTTTTTTAATTAACCTCAATTGTCTTCAACGTCATCTCAAAGTCATGGCCAAGGTAAAGGTCATTTATAAAATGTTGTGCTCTTTCCGAATCCGCAATAAAAATAGGGGTGTCTATTCAAAAAAGTGAACTTGACAACGATTTGACCTTCAACCAGATAGCTGGAGGACAATCCTAAATATTTTATATGAAAAGTTTTTCCAGAAAATGCGGTCAAAAAAAAATATTTTAGGGTTGCGAGACTTTTGGATAACCCAATATAATAGTTTATTTACAGGGAATGTTAATAAGTGGTACTAAAATTATAAATTACTGACAAATACAAAATAAAAGATTAAAACCATGCAGTTCGTTTTTACATAAAACTTTAACACAGTTTTACAGATTCTAGTAATTAGTTTTGCGACAGGGGCCGTTAATATGGTAGTTGCTACTCAGTACAGTCGATGCGAAGCGATACTGAATTCTTGCTGTACCCTTTAAGACGTACGAAATCTTCCTAGCAACTAAGTATTGACATCGTTGCTTTTGCTAGGGTGTACAATCTTAAAGGGGAGTACACTTAGGCGAAGTCGAGTTATTTCAATGAAACGAGTAGCCCAGGGTAGGAAGTAGATGGAGATAGTGGCTAAGAAAAATAGAAAACTCTAAGAGGATTAGCTAGCTGAGGATCAACTCAGCGGATCAATGAAACAAGGCTGGGTATGGATAATTAGAGAGTAAGTGAGCACCACCTCGCCTGGAAGAAACACAAACAGACGGAAACGAACGAATGTCGATTGGCACCAAACAAAAGAAAATAAAAACAAAGCACAAAAAACTCGAGAACTAAGACACATAAATGAAAAGTATGTGACAACTGTAAACACCTATGGATACTTAAGATGAGCAGGTAAGTAGATTTAATGTTAGTAACTTAAAGATTAATTCAAACACTTGAACACAAATTACTACGATCTGCAACTGAGATAATTTACATAAATTCTCTGAAATCACCACTGCTAAAAATATGCCACGGCTGCTCTGCTGCTATCTGAAAAATACTACCCTACTATTCTACCAAAGAAAACTCGACTACGGCACCTCACCTCGATTTATTCAAACAAAAAAAAATTCTACACCAACAATTATCAATTATCAATTATTATCAATTGTTATTTCGCACATAAGTAAAATTATTTACAACCTCGTTTTGAAATACTACATTTTACTTCAAATTATTTTCGGAATAACATTTATCCTTTAATAAACAATTTAAAGTAACAGGACTTAACCACACATGTTACGTTACCCCTAATTTTAATATGAGCTCATACTAAGTCTTTTAATTACTCCTACTAAATTTTGCACTGCAGATTACCATAAGTCTCTCTTACTTTGCACACAATCAAATATTACAAAATTATTTTATGAATTCCTAGACAAATTAGTTAAATAATAAATCAATAACGTTCAATAATTAACTCTTTAGTCCATAGAGTTTATAAAAATATACCCATAAGGCGCAAAATTGTCATAACACACCAAATAATCACAAAAATAAACAATGTTTCATAAAAAATCTGTTACCTGGAATTCACTATCGCACATGGGACTGCAATCATACCATGAATGCCTGATGTCCTTACCAATGACTGCACGTTCTCAAACTTCACCAAATTGTATAACATCATCCGTGATGGTTATCAGCTGCTCCAATCTCTCGACTACCAAATGTCGATACATCCAATTCCCCCAATTCTGCTACTGGTCCATTTACCATAGGTAAACCACCACATTGATCCATCAATACCCTCTACTCCATTAATGTGCACAACTTGCACCAACCACCAAAATATAAAACCATTTTTACTTATAGTACTCAAACATCCTTCGCAATTGTCAAAATGTATTTCATCAAATTTTTGGACTGCTAGTAAAACATTACACCAAATGATATTATCAACTTTAATACAAATATTAAATTCACTTAAAAGAAATCAACAATAATTTCTTCACCAATATTAGTGGACGCGTCTATGACCAGCAAAAGAGAGAGCTCTATCACCACTTCCTCGTGGTTATATAACCAAATCTACCCCCCTTAACTTGAAATTTCTCGTAACTACATCAATACAAACAAACAAACCTTCGTGGTAATTTTCTAAACGGTTAAGACCTTTCCACAAACAAAATTTTTAACTGCCACTAATTCCAACAACACACGAGCTAACCTTCAACAATTCTTCGTAAATTTCGTATCCGAGCACCAACCGCCATCGAAATCTCAGAAATTTTAACAATACTGTAGTGTAACCGACCTGAAGGCCGACCCAAACGCCCTCTATAAACGGCACACCTGGCTCCATGATCTAACATCTAGTGGCAGTGGCTCGACGACACTTACGTTGTGTTGTTATAATGTAACCCAAATTCACACTGGGAAGATGGCGTTAAGGCGGGAAAGTTTGAAATTAAACTACAGTATTTGCCTAACTTACTTTTAATCAAAAGAATAACCACTAAATTGGTCATTCGCATGAAAATAATAGTGCCGTACTCAGCCTGAGCGATTGGGGAAAGAGTACGGCAGAGAAAACCCCAAACTGCCCTCACACTTCCAACTGCATTTGGCACATTTTGACAAGGACGGGTAACGTACAAGTGCCCAGATCACCAACATTAAATTTAACGGGATGTCAACTGTTACCCAGGAATATTGTAACGTATTTTTTTCGTAGTTAGACTTTGTCTATTAATATAAAATAAAGCAGCAATAAAATAAAAATATAATTTGTAAAATTCCGTACAATTAAAATAAAACTTAAAATCTATAATAGCATATAGACTTCTTTACCTTTGAGGTCTAAGATTCGTTATTAAGCTTCGTCGAGTTGTCAATTCGAGCACTTTGCTATCAACGTTTAAAGGGACAAGCTGCGATAAGCGGCGTAGTAAAGTCAATATGGTCGTGTCTAAACACGTGGCCTGTAACACAGTCCGAAAAAGAAATGGAATTGATTGAATCTTTGTGTCTGGAGGTTGTTTCCTAGCGGCTTTAGCGTAATGTTATTCCTTTATATGTTCCGCCTAGAACAGTTCAGTTGATCCCTGCAGGCCTAAGGAGATGGAAGTACACCATCATTAATACATGCAATATCAAATAATGCAATATCACGTAACTATATGATATGAGAATATTATATACAATTTTGTATAAGTTTATTACATCAGTAATATCAAAGTATTAATTTCAAGAAAATTTAGTTTGGTTTTGGAGTACTAAATTTTATATGATGTAAATTCAAGCAGATGTTAGTTTCGTTAAATTCTGGTTTTATTCAGAAGAGTTCTCGCAATTCCAGTAATAATTTCGTAAGTATTCACGTGGTTTCTATTTGTGCGTCGCAGAAAACAGATGGTCATGGAATTTCCGACAGCTGGGGTTATAGTCCGATTTCTTTTGTTCACCGAAGTATCTCCACACGTGAGTGTTTTTAGCATTTAATCACTTTCAATATTAGTTAAATTGCAATAAGAAAATATTAGATTGAGCTTTAGTCACGTAAAAATCGTTTAAGGAAAGAAAGAATTAAGTAACAAATTTATTGCTTGTCAGAATGATTGCAGTTACAGATAAAGTTAACTAAGCTAAAAAGTTATGAGTGACATATTATGTCAGATATAAAAAAACATATATTCAGCTGTCCTATTTAGACCTCACATGTCATGTTACTTTAATTTAAAAATATGTTTGAATATTTTGAGGTCATGTACTTTGATTTTTAGTCAACATGAAGAATTCTATTAATAACTATTAAATAAAAGTAACTTTAGGTTGACACATGCTAGTTTATCTGCACTTAGGTAATTTAAATTTCATTGTTAAAGTCGAAGTAGTGCTACTATGACTTGAAGAATATGTAATATGAATAATTTAGAGAACTCAAATCCTTACATAACTTTATTAAGAAAGATTCATTCAGAGATCTTTATGTTAAATTTATTAAGAAAGATTCATTTAGGGATCTTTATGTTATTGAATACAAATCCTTATTAGTATATTTCTGTTCTATAAAAAATTATTAGTTGAAAATATTATAGTAAAATGAATCAAGAAATTTAAGCAAATAGAATCTATTTTTTATGACTTTTTTTATTGTTTGAAATACAAGTAAAGTTTACAAATCATTCCTGATCAGAAATTGTGGGTAATGATTACAAATACCCTGGGTGTATACTTTTGAAACCTAAATTTTATTATTTAATTTTTGGTAAATATTTTTGAGGACACAAACGGTGTCCATGTTGTGCATTTGTTTGTTCACAGGTCAAGTCGAGACATCTGTATGACATCTGGTGTTTGAGATTTTGGTAAGTGTTTTAAAAGAGTGAAATTCAAGTTTTATGGCTATGTTAGTGGTGTTGATATAAGGTTTCCGCATTCCTCTAATACAAGCACAGTTAATTTTTGTAAGTTGTTGTATTGAAAAATACGGTGGGGCTCATTATTCATATTTTTTGGTCTTTTGACAACCCATGACCCAAGCTCATGATCTACCCAGAGTTAACACTCTACTAGCCGTTTATGTCTAAAGAGTTTTTCTTTTCCTTAAGCCGTTTTCCATCCAACTTTACCTTGGGCTTTAATTGTTAATAAGAATTCTCGACCTTGTGATATCAGGTAAGGGTTTAGGAAATATAAAAATGCAATTTATTATATGATAGTCACGAGGGTAAAAATAATATTAAAAAACAAATATATTAAGTTTTCAATATCTCACGTGACAACTGAAGAAACGTTAGTGTAAACAAGCTAGTCTTTTCTGGTAAGCACTGAAGTCGGCGGAGCCAATACTACCCAGCTAAAGTTGAAGAGGGGGGACACCAAGAAGATGAGCTGCACCTTGACTACCAATGTTCCTCCCCGCACGGACATAAAATGTTGGTAATATTCAATATGGCTCGATCACACGCGCCCACATACATACATTAACAGTTTCCAGCCTGTGTTACAAAATATTTCACAAAGGCTAGCCGACTTCCTATTTTTTGCAAGAGTAAAACTACAAGTACATTGACAAGACAACATGAATCGCTGAAATGAACTTGTGGTATTATTGCGCATAGTAAAAAAAGGCGTTTATTATTTAATAGACCATCTCCAACACAGTCATAAATGCAAACGCGAAAGGCACGTGAAGGTCGGTCATTCCAGAAGTTAATTACATCACAACAATTATCACAAACGTTAAATACTAGTTAATTATATAGGAATATCGGCTAGATAATAGGATATACAAAACAACAAAATATATCATTAAGTTTAAACCGCGATATGAGAGATGCAGTGGAATATGTGGGTAATATACTGAAATAAAACAATTACACATAGAACAAAAAAATGTCAAATGCATCACAAATATCAAATATTATAAAATCTGTAGGCAACAAAACACATCAAAAGTTTACAGCACAAGAACAAGCCCAGATTCAGGCTTTAAATGTTTATATATAAAAACAGGTTAGTTAAGCAAACGTTAAAAATTATTCATTAAGATTGCATCGGTTAAAACATATTTTTTAAAAATTAAACAAATGGTGGCATTACAAACAAAAATAGTTAATTCAATTTTTATTTTAAAACCAGAACAAATATAACACAGAAATAAATTAGTGCTCGTGTACAAGCTTGCCTAATAATTTGATTCAATATATCCAAGGGGTGGTGTTGTTACAAATTGGTACAAATTGTTCGTAAAATCACAATAAAGATACATTTACTATTGGTTCTGTAACAGGTGCTATGCAATTGAAGTTACAACTCGGTATTAAATACTAAATACACATAATTTCAAATAAACAAATATTAGTTGTACCCTGATTTAGATACTAAATAAACAATTCAGATAAATAAATATTAGCTTTCAGTGGTTAAACCAAACAATAGTCATTTACATATAAAACGTGCAATAAAAACGCAAATCACCTATATTAAGCATCGCAAGTAAAACACCCGACAAGGCAGCATTTGTATACATCAATCTCAAAAAAGCAACAAGTTATCATAAAAATCTTTCCTTCAATGGTTAAATAACAAATCGTTTTACAATAAACACCAACATCACGTGCAAAAGAAAGCTCTGATTACAAGATGTAATCAGATTGCCTCAAATAGCAACTACATTATAAACATATAAACATTACCTTTAATAAATAACCGCCAAGTAAAAATGTTTCAACCTTGCCATCTTGAAAGCTCCAAAGTCGTTTAAACCTGTCGACTTGATCGATTACCCATACGCATGCCCCCCTTATGATATCAATTCTGACATCCCGAAATGCGTTCAGAAACCTGGAAGTGGTTACTGAGCTATTTGAACAAATACCTTCAAATATCGAAATGTACACTATAATATTTGTAATAATTATCGACCAATGAGAAAACGATTTAGAAACACTACGGATCACTTCAATACAAACAACAATTTACCACAAAAATATACTTTAGCTTTGCAGTGGATCTTTATGTCGACGAATACTAGCCCCTACTAAAATAAGTTTCTTGGTTAACACACGCCCATCATAATAAACGTATTAAAGTCGTCGTACTCTAACCTACATACGAAACTTTTCTCTATCTTACTTTGTACCCACTTCATATTTCATATTCCTACCACGAGTTATCTCTATCCCAGTCTATCAAGTATTCTATATCCTCTATTCTTTTTACACCATGTTTGCAAGTTCGGTTATACCAAAAATAACATTTACCCTCTTTAACCAATCTTAAAACTATTGCCTGTTTGCCTTCTATATATGAAATCCAATAATCCTTCTCTGTTCTTCATATGCAAGTTCCATCTGTCCTTGATGAAATCGACCACTCCAAATGATATACAAAATACGTTCATCCTACTCCTACAAACACAATCTACTAATCTTTCTTTGTCTCGCAGTTTTCCTTCAAAGTCAAACGAACACTCAACACATGCTACCTTTCTCCCATTCTAATACATGCTATAAAAAATCTTACCTTACTCTATGTCGTTTCCTGCCTGTTTAACCATCAAATACTTTTTATAGAATCGAAGTGTTATTTTGTCCGCCCCTTTTATTCGAATTCACTAGAACCGGTAACCGTTAAGCTTGTTTCTCTCAAAACATTTTCACACCTATTATAAATAATATTAGGAAAATATCTTCTCGGTTTAACAAACATTGTAACGGCCAATTAAGCTCTTGAAAGTTATACAAATGCAAACGTTTTACCAATTACACTTTATAAACTATGATTAAGTATGCTCGTTAATGATATTTACATTTATTACACCTGTTAATTCATAAAAATTAATATTCAACTTCCTTGATTATGACCTTAGAATTATTGATTTTTACGCTAAAAGAATCTGAAAAGGTTTTGACTACTATACATCCAATCTGCTATAATTTAAGTTGCTCACTTTTCCACTGCTCGTTTAACACATATTTACATCTGCAATTGATTAGAAAGGTTTTTGTTACTTTGCATGCTAAAACTTAAAATAACTTATTAAATGGCTTATCTAATCAAAATTAACATACAAACTACACAGAAATATATATATATATATATATATATATATATATATATATATATATATATATTGCCGTGGAAGACGGGACAGTCTCTAAATCCTCTATTTAAATTTGTGCCCTACCAGGGTCATTATAATTTGAATTAGGGCCGCCATACTTGCGGCCACGTCCCCAATGCTCCACCCGGAGGTACTACATTGGGTTTAAACGCGAAAAATAGTCGTGCTCCTAATTTATTCTTACTTCATAGTTGATTCACCCTAAATAAAAATCTAACAAACCTAAAATCTAACAAACCTAACAAACTCTAACAATCTAACAAACCTAAAATCTGACAAAAACTGGAACAAAACAAAACAAAACTAAAAACAGGGTTGTAAATAATGGTATCCCTAGCGCTGACTTTCGAGTGTACCCGATCAACAAGCAAAATGAGAGGGAGGGATCCGTAATACCGGATAGCAGACGCCGGTTCTGCTTACCAGTGCGACCTGAAGGGTCGTCTTAAAACTATCCAAATCTAGCTAACTAATTTAAATCCATCCCTAGCTTTCCTATCGTTCCCTAACTGATTTACATTATGATTACAATCTTCGCAATTCTGCTCGTCCTTCCCAAATATATACTGCAACCAAAATGGCGACAGAACGTCAAACAAAACAAATAAGCCACATAATACATGCTATATATAAATAAATATAAAGTGTAAATATAAAATATAAATAAATATAATTATGTAAATATATAAATAAATGTTTAATAAGCGTTAAGCATATAACAGTGCACAAAATAGCGTAAGCATCACCCTATTTATCAGGTGCACTCGCACAAGCATTATGTCGGCTAGCGCCTTTACACACCAAACGTGCTTCTTAAATTATTTCAAAAACTACTGATTAATGTAAATCAATGCTTGTGCGAGTACAGCCGCCAACAATTTAAGTCTTACCTCGATAATAAAATTCTCCAGCATCCGAAGATCTGGTCGTCTGTAACTTACTTCTAAAGGTGGGACGGGGTGCACTGCTAAAGTCCTGGTGGGTATGCACTAAATGTTCTTGGGGGGGGATCACAATCACTATCACTATCACTTCACTTTCAAGTCCTGGGGGGATGCGCGGTTGCGCTCTGTTTTATTATCCTTGTTTACTTTATTGATTTAATTTAATGAGGGTTTATGATTTATTTGTTATTGTTTATTTGGTATTATTTATTCCCGATTTTCCGCACATAGTTATGAAGATAGGCAGTGATTGTATTAATGGAGTGGGGGGTTTCTCGTGCATATTGGACATTTTGGTATAATTATCTTTTTTTTTTTTTTTTTTATTTAATATCAGGTTTTGGTTATGCTCGTATCCTTACTCACGCCAAGTCAATCTAAAATTTTCAATCTTCCCACCAACCCCACCGAATTTTTACACGCGGTCGTCATTGATTGTCTAATCTCACGACCCTTCCCGCGAATTCTTTTAAGGCTGTCCAGAACGCCTTCTGGTTAACCACTTCCCCGACTTCCTCTAGGCTCTTTGGCCATGCCAGACCTAGGATAGCTAGTTTGCTATCAGCCAACCCTCGATTTCCCGCCTCAAGCGGGCAGTCGAAGAGCACGTGCTCTGCGCTTTCCGCGCCCTCACCGCATTCGCAGCGGTCGCTGTTGGTTAGACCGAACCTTTGTAAATACGCCTTCAGGGCGCCGTGCCCTGTTATCAACTGCACCATTTTGTGATCGAGCTTAACCTCGATCTTACCTCTGGCTTCTATGCTCGGTATGAATTTGTGGGTCAACCTGCCCGTGGCAGCGTTGTTCCACCTCTCTTCCCATTGTCGAATTGATTTTCGCGCAGCTTTCTTTTGATTAAAGACCTCGGTATCGACGAATGTGATATTCGAAAGTCGCCCGTCGCGGCCTCTTTAGCTAATTCGTCAGCCCTATCGTTTCCTACGTTACCATTGTGCGACCTGACCCAACAGAACTTTAAACGTCGAAACTCTAGCGCCGTACGCGCTATCCTCCAGACGTCCGCTTGGAGATCTGTCGAGGTGTTCATGTTTGTTAAAGCCGTTAGCGCCGATTTACTATCACTGATTATATAATACTCGTTCTGCCCGTATGGTTTATTACGTAATCGATAGCCTCTCGTATGGCTACCAATTCGCACTGGAAGATAGTGCACCAGTTCGCGAGTTTGGTTTGAAACCGAAACACCTCCTTTCCTGCTTATACACGACAAACGCCGCGCCTGCTTGCCCATCGTCCATACGTGAACCGTCCGTATAAATTCTGATACCCATCGCGTCCTCATCACCTTCGACAAACTCGATCCCTCTAATATCAGCCGGGTGCCCTAACTCAGATACAACAATCTTTCTTGCAATTTCCCTATTACCAAGATTAAGATCTTCGATAATTTCGCGCCCTTTTCCTATATTTATTAATCGTCTATCTCTAATCTCCCTAACGACATATTCGATAGGAGAGTCCTACTGATCACCAGGATAGCCTCCGTGGAGGTGGTCCTGTACGCCCTCGCCGCTTTTACCGCGGTTATGCGTTGTACGCTCGTCAATTGACGCATCTCCCGGACTTTACAACCTTCTGCCCATACAGAAGCTGCGTACAGTATTGCCGGCTCAATTGCTCCGGCATAAACCGTCCTCAGCGATTCGCCCTGAAACCCCACTTTATTTTAGCCGCCGCCATCATTTTGTTTGATATTTCGCCGCCCTTACTTTTTACGTATTGTACGTGCGCTTTCCAATTTAATTTATTGTCGATCTTGACGCCGAGGTAGGTAATACAATCTTTAAACGGGATTTTCTCCTCCTAGCTCTAACCTAGGAGGTCTCTGTCCTGGTTTCGTGCCGAAATAAAGCGCCTCTGACTTCGCCGTGTTAAATTTTAATTTTACCGCCTGCGACCATTCGTGTAATTTATTAAGCGCCTCGATCGGTTTTGTGCGCATATCCATTAACAATCTCGATCTTACAATTAAAAGTGTGTCATCTGCAAACCCAACGATTGAGCATCCTGCGGGCAACTTGACCCTAAAGATGCTCTCATACAACAACTTCCAAAATGTGGGACCAGAACATGACCCTTGCGGGCATCCCTTTCCACCTCACGCGACAGAACTTCACCCGGAATTTCAACCTGTGCTAATCGCCCCGAGAAATAGCTCTTGACCAAAGACATCAAGTTTCGCGGACAACCCCTACGATCTAACTCGCAAACGATTAATGGCCACCAGGCAGCATCAAATGCTCCTGAAATGTCCAAAGCAACAACGACACAGTACTCTTTGGCATCTCTTGCCTGCTTAATTTCCCCGACAACGAACTCTAACGCGTCGATAGTCGACTTGCCCTCCACGAAACCAAACTGTCGGTTATTAAAACCGCCGCTGTCTCGCACTAGGTGTTCAACACGCGTAGTCATAACGCGATCTAAAACTTTCCCCAGCACCGGTAACAAGCTAATTGGACGATAGCTGCCCTGATCTGACGCATCCGCCTTTTTAGGTTTGGGTATAAATTTCACATTCTGGATTTTCCAGCAACGCGGAAAAACGCCCCATTCTAAACAGAGATTAAACAACCCAACAAAGACACACGGGGCTAACAGGCACGCCTGCAGAGCTGCGTCTGAAGTGATTCCATCATGCCCCGGTGCCTTCTTAGGGTTCATCCTCCTAAGAGCCCTGACGACCTCGTGAACTAGGATTGCCTTATCGGCACCTGTTCCTTGCGCCTCTGCAGCTTCCCGACGTACTAAATCGTGCGACCCTTCATCCCCCTCGGGATTATCCGATGGGAAAAATTTCTCTAGTAAATATTCCGCTGTAGTTTTAAAACCTTCCGTGTATTCGCCATTTGTTTTCTTTATATTACTGAGCGCGATTTTTTGTTGTTTTCCTCTAATTACGCGGTATGCGGTTCCCCAGGGTTCTTTCTCTGAGTTTTGCGTGCAGAATTCTTTAAATTTATTCGTTCGCGTTTCTTCTATTAATATTTTATATTCGCGGTAACTTTGATTATATTCTATTCTCCGTTGTTCTCTTATATCTCCCGAGGCGCGTTGATAGCGGCGCCTTAGGTTACGCGTTTCTGCCCGCTTAATGGTTAGTTCCCGGGTCCACCAGGGTACGCTGTCTTTAAATGTTTTCTTTTGCGGCATGGAATACGACCTACCAGGGTCAACATATAATCTTCAAAAAGAATGCAAAAATTTCAAAAAAAAATTCCTTACCCTTTTATTTCGCCTTCAAACTCCTTCAGCTTCCCTGACTAGCTCAGCTGTGCCTCTTCTCGAATACCTAAATTTACAACCATATCTCTTTCACACTCGCACACCATTCAATAAAATCACCAAATAATACAACAATCATACAACCTTTTATTTAAAACTATTAACAGATCAATTATATTCACATGTATTAAAACAGTTGGATACACTAATTATAAAACTCAAAATATGGTATGTTTTAAAGTCCTTGATTTTTCTAATTATTTTCAAACAAATTTAATGAGATATGAGTAGATGGGCCCCACATGTTATCCTAAATTGACTGCACACTGGAGCATGGTGAGCTCATAATAACCCAGTTTAGTTTGTATATGCCTTTTACACCTTGCATAAATTAAAACAAAATTAACAGACCCGTTTACCCTTTACAATTCAATTTATATCCTGAATAAAATTTAGGATGTTTTAAATACACCCCTTTTTAATATTTAACCTCAATAAATTGTCCAGTACATGTGTCTTTTTCAATACGTTTCTACAACCATAAATAAGCCCCTCAAAGTCAACCACACGGCACAAAATTTCATAAATGTTTATCAAACAACAGAAATTTCAAATAAATTAGCTGGAAAATTCTTCAAGCTTCCTTTCCTTCGAAGATGATTGCCAGAACACCTCCATTCACCGTGCTACTCAGCGGATCTACAGGCCTCCACCGTCTCCCACCTCTGCGAGCCAAGCGCTTCGTCACACAGTACCATTCCATATATCATGCATACAAACTTGATTATTTGTGATTCTTACCCCCAAATGTTATGCTTTCATTTATTGATTTTCGTGCTTTGTATAGTAATAGCCGGACTTTTATTAATTTAATATACACTACACGTACTTCACGGTAATAATTAGATGGCGCTAGTACTGTTTTACACTTTCAACCTTTATATTTACGGTAATTTAATCACATAAAATACTTATAGAAAGCTTTACCGTTATGGTGGTCGGCATTCAGTACTTTATCGAAGTAAATTAAAATAGAAGCAAAGAGAAGATAAGAGGACCTCTATAACCTAGGTTGAGTATTTATATGCTTTCAAAACCCCACTTAGTGGACGCACTTCAAGCGAAAAGCTTATTTTCAATTCTAATTCTAAAAATTTTGAATATCACCGTCTCGAAATTCGTAAAATTTTGTAGCGTGCTACGTGCTGTATCACCCCCATTCGCTTTCACCTTTGCGTGTGTGTAGGTTCGGAACACTGTCCACTTTCAACCAATGATAGAATTCTCTGTTGTCGCAAACCCCGCCTAAGCTCTATTTATCCTTGTTTGATACATGTTTGCTGTCTCGTTCAAAACCTCACTTGCGTTACAGAAAATCGATATTGATGACATCGTATTTACACTCCACGTGGATACGATACGTGCATTTTTAATCCCAACGCTTTTATATCTGTCTCTATCTGTTGTATATAACCGATTGTGCATTTCCCTTGCTCTGTTGATGTTTGTTAGCCTTGTTGCTTATCCAAACTGACGGTTGAAAATATTTTCTATAAAAATCTATCGTAATACACGCTTGAGTTCGTCGTACGTAACCTTTTAAAACGCAGGTGTATCTGTTAATTATCGACCGTTTAACATAACAATTCCTAGACTTTATATTTCTCCGTATCTGATAAAACAGAGTTTGGCTTGTTACAACGAATACATTCGCCTTGGAATTATTGATTTTGTTACCAAAGCACTATCCTTTATGCTTATACATGTTGGATTAAAAAAAATTATAATTAATTCTGCGCATCCTTGAACTTCTATTTGCTTTACAACTGTTTTTTTCTTTATGTAATTTTAACATTACAATTATTAATTATAAACATACGTTAATACTTGTCCGTTTTCCCTAAATGACTTAAATTAATTTTGCGCGTAAATAATTTGTTCTTTTTTATATACAGGGTTGTTGAAATTTTATTGTTTCCCACTGATTTAACCCTTTCAATCCATAACAATATATATATATGTATATATATATATATATATATATATATATTGCGATGATAAAAGGGTAGTTTAAGGGTAGATTAAGTCATAGGGGTCGTAGGATAGATATAAATAACTTTAACTTTAAGAAAATCAAATAATTCCATCAATTATAGGAGTAAATCTACTATTCTACAAAAAGTCAATTGCGAGGACACTGTATAGAAAAGATATTTGATTAAATGCACGAGAAAGAAGCTCCTTTAGTAATAATCAGATATCATTTTATTAGGATAGTAATGTGTGCGTCGTATAATATGTTTAAGTATAATTTACGAGTAAAGATAAGGTGTTAGAAGCAATTAATTGCATCAAAATAAATTACGGGAAACCTAGATAAATTGGCATTCCAAATATTTAATAATTACGTCGAAAATATCAACGCATCTATATGCAAACGCATCTTAATACGTCACTAAATACGTGACTAGAAAGAATACATTTGTTTAAAAAACCAACAAATTAACACCAGGCGGGTCAATTATATGATAAGTCTTGGACTTTTAAACATTAAATACGTGACTAAATAAAAGCAATAATCGGAAATCCTAATAAAATGCTGTAATATACAAAACGTTTACGTGAAGAATGGAGCATATCGTGGAAGAATTAAACCAGAAATTTGAGAAAATACTGAGTTCTTCCAGAGCTAAGGCAAAGTACAAGCCTTAATCGATAAACACGCCAATGGAAACGATTAGGGGGAAGGGCTTATAAATACGATAGGAAATGAATAAAGAGTTCAGTTCATAGTCAACCAAGCACAAACAATGCTCAAATGCAGTAGAAATTTACGTTATAAAATTAATTAGTGAAACGTTAAAATTCAGAATAAGTAAAATTTAGAGGTGCAAAAATTGTTCGACGAAAAATAAGCCGATCTACAAATAGACGTAAGTTAAACAATTAATTAAATTTATTTTTAATATATAACAAAACAGAGCTTTTGTTGAGACGGCTTTTGTTGATGCCATTTTGCTGAGACAGCTTTTGTTGATGCCAGTTTCGTTGATGTCATATGTACTAAGTTGATATTTAAGTTTATATGCAAGTCGATGTTCATGTCGAGATCTAAGCCTTAACATAAATCTAAAAATACGTCTGAAAGTGAAATCAAAAATGTACTCAAAGTTAATTCAAGGAAAAATACCAGAAATCAAGTGGATAATTTTGGCCAATAAGTAAAACGTACACAACAAGGGATGCAGACAACAAACTATGATGGAACTCCAGTAACCATTCCAGGTTAGCGATTTTTAAACATTTTATTATTTAAAGACTGTTTCAAAATTAATATTTGCTATACATTATGTATTTGTAAGGGTCATCGAAAAGGTCATTTGAAAATATGAAAACGGAATAACATCTTAGAACGTTCGAAGATACTTGAGAGTAATTAAAAGATATTTTTGCTGGCTTTCAGGAAAGCATAAATTTGGTAAATGTAAATATAATATCCAGGTGAAATTTTTGAGGTTACACAACATTTTACATATTATCAATTATTATATTGTGTGATTTTGAACTGCTTTATTCGAATCCATTCAAAGGGTAAAATAAGATTTATTATTAGGAAGTCGACCATTCAGTGAGCTAGTCGTGGTAAACAAATGAAATATATTGTACAAATCGTGGGGCTTAATAAGGAAAATCACAGCAATGTAATGGTACGCCCAAACGTGGGACATTTCATATCAAATTTAATGGCACCCATCGTAGGGACTTCAAATCCAAAAAGGCTATTTCATATCAATATATATATATATATATATATATATATATACAAAAGAAGAAAAAATAGATGTCGCATCTCCAGCGGAGATGTTTGATGAATAGCAGAAAAACGACTTGTTTGGCGTACTTGATAAATATGAGTCATTGTTTTCCAACCAGTCTGGTCTGAGAAACATTTATCAACCCACTATTAAAATGCGACACGACTCGTCTTATTTTCAAAAATCCTACCATATTCCCCATGCTTATAGAGAGGCGGCAAAGGAGCAGATTCACGAAATGTTAAAGTGGACATAATTAGGCCTGAAAGAACGGAAATATTAACTCACTAGTAGTGGTGATTAAAAAAGATAGTTTAGTGCGGATATGTTTAGACGCCCGTTTTTTGAATGGTAGAATGATGAAAGACCATGTGATGCCACCGAACCCGAAGGTTTGTTGTTTGATTTTGTTGAAGGATAGTGTCTCAGTACGATTGACTTGACTAGCAGTTACTGGCTAGTGCCCATTGAAAAAAATAATAAAAAATATTCAAATTTTAATTTCGAGAACAGAAGTTGTGTATTCTGTGTGCTTTCTTTCGGTTTAAGCAGGTCCCTAGGAAGTGTCATTAGGTGGTTAGAGTTAGCCTTAGGGCCAGAAGTGGAATTGTTTGCATGTCCATACGTAGACGATATTTTGATATATTCTGAAAGTCCGATAGAGCATTTGGAGCGTTTCAATACAATTTTTCATAAACTCTTTAAAGCGGGATTTACAATTAAGCTCCATAAGTGTATGTTTGCCAGAGAGTATGTGCTGTTTTTGGAGCACATTCTAGCGTCCAAGGAAATAATCATCGACCCAAACGAATTGAAGCTATTACCGGGTTCCCGCGGCCATGTAATGTAAAACAATTACCCCCATTTCTCGGTCTATGCAATTACGATCGCCGGTTTGTGCAAAACTTTTCAGATCTAACTATTCTTTTATTGAGTTTATTAAAAAAATCACTCATTAGGAATGGACGGAAGTGTAACAAAGTAGTTTTGAAAAGATTAAAGCACGATATTTGGAAGCATGTGTTTTGTACCACCCACAAGTAGGTGAACGTTATTTTATACAAACAGATTCGTCAGGGTATGCTATAGGCGCCATTCTGTTTCAAATTGATGGTGCAATGGGGGAAAAGAAAATTATAGCCTTTACTAGCCGCTCTTTACGCGGAATTGAATTGCGTTATTGTACGCCGGAAAAAGATGCGTTAGCAGTTATATACGCGCTGCGTCAATGGTGAATATTTGTTTTGGGCAACGCCTTAACGATCATTACTGACCACAAGACACTATCATTTCTTCTTAGGTGTAGACTACTCAATAATAGACTTACACGATGGACTCTATTAATAGAGGACTACTGTTTTGATATAATATATATGCGGGAATCGGAAAATGTGGTAGCCGATTGTTTGTTGCGTTATCCTACTGACATGCCCAGGAAGGCGAATCAACCAGCGATTCCAAATGTGGTTAAATTGAACGAGATGGTGAAAGATTCGGTTTTTCGTAGGGCAAAAGATAAAACGGACACGTTGAATACTGACAAAAAAGCAGACTCCGTTCTGTTTCCTATAATCGTTGAATTAAAAAAGGGCAATTGCTCTCAAAAATTACAAAGTGGTATCTCAAGTACCAGGGAATACTTTTTCGGGTTGACTCGGTAAGCAATCCCCGTCTATGGGTTTGCGTACCTAGAAGTCATATTCTTGATATAGTGTTAGCGGAGGACGAGGAACGTAGCCATTTCGGTTCCCAAAAATGTTACATAGCTCTAAGACAAGATTTTTATTGGAAGGTGATAGCTAGATGTCAATTGTGCCAGCAGTCTAAATTGCTGTGAAATGCAATGGCTCAATGCAAAGCAATATTTCAGTTGGGCCTGCGCAAATAATTTGTATTGATCTAATAGGTCCGTTACCTAGATCACGTTTTGGGGCAACCCAGTTGCTCGTAGTTATTAACGGATTTTCAAGGCTAGTGATATTATTTCCGTTAAAAGGAGCTATAACGGCTACAATTATAAATAGGTTGCGAGAATATTTTTGGAATATTGGTAAACCCGTAGCTCTGCTAACGGATTAGGGAACACAGTTTTCGGTAAAATGGAAGAAGTGTTTAGAGGGGAAGGAATAAAAACGTATTACACTTCTTATTATTACCCGCAAGGTAATATGACGGAATGTCTAAACCGGGAAGTTGGTAGGTTATTAAGGGTCCTGAATTATGAAGTCACACTACATGAGCGTATGTATTGGATATCATACAAACTTTTTTAAACGAAGTCGTACACAAAAGTATTGGTTTTACACCAAATGAGGTATATTTTGGGAAGTCCAGGGAGCAAACCTTGTTGACTAAGATTTGTATACCCGAACGGGGAGACAATTGAAAGATAAAATACGATCTTAGTACTGGCACCTGGTCGTTTAGTGAGGCAAAGCCAAGCGTCGTCAACGTCGACATAATGAGTTGCACGAGGTTACAAACTTTAAAGTGGGAGAGTGGGTCTACCGTCGCACTCACCATCAGTCTTCTGCGACCATTAAAAAGTTTTTCTTATATTTGATAGCCCCTTTTTAGTAAAATCAAAATGCGGGCCCAATGTTTATGTGTTAAAGATGCCAATCACAAGGAAGTTGGCAAATATAACATTATTCATTTAAAAAAGTGTTGGTCCCTATGCATGGAGGTCTAAACTCCCCTTCATTTTATTAGGTATTAAGTTAGGTTAAAGTATTAAAGTGTCTTTGAAGCTTTAAATCCACTTTAGTGGGAGGGTAATGTAGAGCGCACATCCCTACTCGAATTATATAGTACCCAGCCTGGCTAAACACGATGCAGGTAGCAGTGAGACGCGTACGCAAGAAGGGGCAAGTCGCAAAGAGGCAGTAAACAGGAAGGCAGATGATGTCGTGCGTGAACTTAACCTTGTCTAGAAATTAGTGTTATTAAAAGTAGCATTAATGAAAGTATACATTTCTTTAAGCGTCGCTTGGTACAATGACGATAATAAATTATTTATGGGTAAAGTTACTATCATTTAAAATTGGTTGGGATGCAAATACGGAACATTAAGAGGTGAGGTCACCCGGTGTGTAGAATAGTGGTTTTGTTTTACGAAAAATGCGAGCTTGCGGCTGCATAAAGTACCGGTCCGCCTGATTATTTAAAGGAATTCTATGCTCATAACGTATGATTTTAAGTGGAGAGTTGTAGTGCAATCACTTTGCGATAGTTATATCAGGAATCCACGAATGTTGGACCCGAAGACAAAGCAAGAAAGAAGGTTTATTATCTTTGCAATGCAGGATTGGTGAAATAAGATATGTGGTAGTTTAATTACTAGTATTTTTATGGTGTAGGGTATTAATTAGTAAGACTTTGAACTCAAGGGAATATAATCAGAGTAATTTATTGTTTTTGCGTATGCTTTTGTTATAGGTTTTTGATGATTAGATAGTTGGTAAGGTTATTAGGAGCAAATATTAAGAAAAGAAAACGTGTACTGAGACTTGTATTTAGTCGAGTGTACGCAATTTCGTTGTGTCTGAGTTGCTGTATTTTATTACAGTGTACGATTAAGATTAAATTTCCAAGGATCACCGCCAACTGTAGCTAGTACAACGAGCAAATTACACCCCTTTTCACTCACTCACATAAAAGTGGGGGTACTGGTGAAATACATCTGTGTAATGCTGCATGTTCAGAGCTGTTGTTCTACATCTTGTCCTTACAAAGATGTGTCAGCATTACTGTCTAATATGAACGGTCCAAACTCAAAAGACGTACTAGTATTTATCAAAGTTGTGGCTGTGAAAGCATCATAGAGTAGCATTCACTATTTGCAACATTTTCTACAAGTGTTCCAAATAAAACGTACTTAAAAGAACAGCTGTTGAAATCAATTTCAACGACTAGAGATTAAAGCTTTTATTTTAACTACCATAAGGTAAATGACCACTACATTGGTTTGAGCATTCATAAATAAAATTGAATAGATTTCTTAACTTTTTCCATAAAACCTTGTTTTATGGCTATCTTTTCTGCGCATTATTCTTAATACAGCGCGTGAATATGTTGCGCGGTTCTCCGGAAGTTCTTTCTAACATTGCTAATAAAAGCTTAAAATATAAAATTAGGTATCTAAACAATAAGTTTAAACTTCTAATGTTAAAAAGTTATTGGGATAGGAAATATAAAAACCATATAACAGAATAGCTTTCTAAAATCTGGAGCAACTTTGTAGCTGAAACGGTAAATGGTCTAAAAAGATACTAACTGCAGTAAATGTTTTATAGCAAATTCCGCATTTATAGCTTTCAAAAGAATACAAATTTTTGCATTTTAGCAATCTGGCTTTAAAAGTACACCGCCTTATACGTGTCTAGCTTGTTTAAAATGCTTTTGTGTTTCTTTAAACTCTTTTCGGTATTGAAATCGTTGTGGAGTCGGAAAAGCTTTTCATTAAATAAAGGAAAACATTTCCTCTTCGTTCTGTGTTACAAGGCATACGATATTTGCTAATTTTATTATAAAGATTTGTACAATGTGTTGAAATATAATTTGTTTTTTTACGCACGAGCTTTGATGTAAGTCAGAATGGTATGCAAAACTCTAGCACGCTCTCTAATCAACGTACAATAAAATATGCAAACGTTTTTCAAGCTATCTCATTAAGCATGTAAGTAAATTTTCTACGCATCATCTTTCCTGAGAAGAATGAAAATACAAATTCAAAATGCTTTCCATATACGCACAAAGTATGAAAGCAAATAAAAATGCGCATATCTAGTTTGAGAAATAAATAAAATAAGATTAACAGCATGGCAACATTTCAAACCAATAAGAGTTGTAGCATGAATTTCACAAAAAATTTCAAACATATTTTTATAAACAGTTACAAAACAAAAACTTTAATTATATCTCTGCAACCAAGCTACGAATAAAAAACAGTTTGTATTTAAATATTTAACGTTACAAAATACCCCCCATGCGGCTGTTATCGTTCGGGTGGGCGGCGTCTGAAAGCATGTAGGCTTGGCTTGATTATTTGTTTAATAGTATATGCAAAATATAACTATAAGTTTCATAAATACATAAAAATAAAAGTGAAATCGTTAAATTTGCATGAATGTAATAGTTTGAAGCAGTTCGGAAGTCTTCGGTAATTTTCGGAACTCTTCAGAAGTCTTCATGTTTGCTTCTGGAGCCAAAAACAACTTAAACACTTATTGAACGAATGTACATACAGTTAAAGGCGGTGTGGAAGTCTTCGGTAGTTTTCGGAGCTCTTCGGAAAACTTCAAAATTTGCTTATGAGGCCCAGTGAGAACTTGAACAACGATAGTTAGAGGATATTCACAGTTTGAAAAGGTCTAGACGTCTCCGGCGGTCTTTGGGACTCTTCGGAAGGCTTCGGGTTGTACTTGTGGGACATCTTTAAGTTACAAAGAATTATGATATAAAAATACAAACTACTAATTTACAATATATACAAATATAGAGGGTTTAAAAGTCTTCGGTCGTCTTCGGTACTCTTCGAAAGGCTTCGGAATTTATTTGTGCGGCCCAGTAAGAACTTGAACAGTGAGGGCTAGAAAATATTTACAGTATTAAGAGGTCCGGACGCTCCGGTGATCTTCGGTACACTTCGGAAGACGTCATGGTATGCGACCAACAACAAACCTAGAAGGAGTACACGAGCAACCACCAACACGTCAAAAGAACAACTACTGAAAACCGACAAAAACGCTAACTCACCACAAGAAGACAACGCTTCCGACTCCAACAAACGTTCTCGCCCAGACTTGACCTCATCGACTGCTCCAGCACCGCAAGCTTCCACGACGACGAAAGCCAACACAATTACGATACCGTTATGTATGTGGAGAAATTTCCAAACTTTTTAAACCACGCCAAGGCAATCAACGGTATACTCAAGAAGCGACTAGATATACGTGCTTCTGCACAATGAGCACGAATACACGCAAGCGACATAACCTAATTTAGATGCCTGAAAGACTATCTAAAAAGAACAAAATTGAATTTCACACGTATACACTAAGAACAGAACGCGAACTGAAAGTTGTGCTACGCGGACTCGCTAGCAACCTGACCACCGACGATATTAAGGACAAGCTTGTGTATAGGGGATATCCAGAGACGCACGTGGGAAAGCTTTAGAGCGGAACCCGAGAATACTGCAACACGTTCTTGGTGATTCTCAAGAACGAACCTATCTCCAGGGAGATATATAAGTTCACCGACCTGCTGTATTGTACCAGGGTTCACGTCACCTCCTTCGAAACCAGAGTCGAAGTTCCACAATGCTTTGCCTGCCAAAGATTTGGCCACTCCAGTCTTAATTGCGGATTCAACCCACGGTGCGTAAAGTGTGCACAACAACACCTCGCAGCGCAATGCAAGAAAAAGAGAGAGGAGCAACCCACGTGCGCTAACTACAACGGGCCGCAACCAGCCAGCTACAGAAACTCTCCGGTGTATCAGAGACAACTCCAACTAAAACACAAAACAACCCCAGCACCTCCCCAACCACAAGCAGCACCGGAAACAAACGAAGAAGGTTGGACGAGAGTCACGCACGGAAGAACCAGACTTGCCACTACACAAGAGAAAACAACGCATAGAAACAACCGACGCTCAAGTATCGACCTACGCCCAAGCAACGGTCCGGCAATCAATCGATGAAGCACATAAACCAAGGTCAGCTGATGATTCAAGCGATACCGACACGAGTGCTCAACCGACTCAAGACGTCACTGAGAAAAAGACAACCAAGAAAAGACGAAGACACCGCCACAAAACAACAAGTCCAATAGTTGAATTAGAAACCGAACCACAAATACCTCATACATCGCGTCTGATCCCTCACAAGACCGTCAATCCAGCACCACCTACTTCCAACAACGACACATCGATTTTACAAAAAAAAATACTGCACAAGCTGATGCAAATAATTCAGGAGACGCATCAGCGCGTACATGGCAGGAGAATCCGTCACTTCTATAATCTGGATAGCTCTCACCGACATTCTCTCATCCTTTAATGTCTGAAGCCGCACAAAATAAAAAAGTGACCTTCCAGGAACACAACGTGGACTTGGCGCTACTAGGAGGAACCCGACTAACTGCAACAAGACAACTCCGAATTGCCAACTATACGACCTACAGAAAAGACAGAAAGCTACAACCTGGACAACAAGCACACGGCAGGATAGCAATCTTAGTACACAGACGAATACATCACTTACCAATCGACATCCCGGACACATACATGGACTCCGTTGCAGTGAAAATTAGAACGAACGACTTACACTTAAAATTGGTAGCGGCATACAAAAGTCTTGGACACATCCCCTTAAGGCCCGAAGACATAGACCTACTTCTCGACGATGACACATCGACACTAATCGCTGGAGACCTGAACGCAAAACACACTTCATGGGGCTCCAGAGTGAACAACCAGGACGGCATCCTTCTCTACACACACGCGATGGGAAAAGACTTTGACATACTTGGACCGGACCATCCGACAGGAATACCGACAATATCCACTGATCCGCCTGACACACTGGACGTCATGGTAATAAAAAACATCCCTTACCATATATCAACAGACGTCATCAAGGACTTAAGCTCCGACCACTTCTCAGTCATCGCAACCTTACATACAAACCCTGCAACACGGGACAACAGGACAATTCACACAAAACTGGAGAATATTTAACGAATTTCTTCAACGACACATTCCACACCAAGACCCTAACATAGTTTCAACAGCAGATTTGGACTTAGAAGTAACAGAACTAACAAGTACACTGAAAGCAGCCATACAACACAGTACAAGGACAATTCCAGCACAGGACAGAAAGAACGAGTTACTACACTACATAAAAGACTTGATCAAAAAGAAGCGCCAACTTGTGAGAAGCTTGGAACTAACGAGAGACCCAGCGACGAAGACAAGACTGAAAAACAAACAACAAGCACTAAAAATTGTACTACGAGAGTTGTCCGAAGAATGTTGGACCACGCACGTTAAAACCACCCAAGACAAGCAACAAAACTTATTCCAACTGAACAGGACGCTCAAAAATAAAGACGAACGCCTTCCGACTCCACGTCAAGGGCCAATAGGACTACTATATGCCGCTGACGAAAGGCAAACGAATTCGCCAGGACACTACAAGAAACGTTCACACCGAATTCCACAACAAACACAGACGAAACAAACACTATTCGAACAACAATCGTTCAAATCCTACAGGAAGATTCCGACGAAGACATTCCTTTTATCAACCCTAAGGAAGTAAAACTGACGATTACAGCACAGAACCGCAAGAAAACCCCAGGACCTGACGGCATTACCAACGAAGCCCTACGCAACATTACTAAACCCACACTGGCACGACTAACACGAATCTACAACAGCATCCTACACCAAAAATACTTCCCACTGACATGGAAACACGCCACAGTTGTGATGATCTCCAAGCCGGGGAAAACCGTCGGAGGCCTGGCTTACGTACCTAACAAGAGCAAACAAATCAAGACTGGAAGTTTTCAAAACAACGCACTTCGACTAGTCACAGGCGCTGCATGGTAAGTCAGAAACGGCACCATACGGAACGACCTGCAGATCACGACATTTCACGACCACTGTGCGGCGCTGGCAGCGAACACATTTGAAAAGATTGACAACTCTAAACATTCAACCATACGCAACATCGCACCGACAGACAGCGTTCTACAACGAGTTAGGCGAAGACCGAGACCAACGATACAGCCCTAAACAACAAGAAATTTTTCTCAATAACATTCAAGCAGCAAAAAATCCTAATTTTCAGGCTGTATAAGGAGGTTGACTCTGAGAGGGTCAAGCTCGACAAGGCAGGCGATTCTTAGTTCGTTCTATTTCCAGCTCGTGTACTTTGATATAGTCAACTGCAATTCCTCACTCCTCAGTCTATTCTGTGTTCAGCTCGTGTGCGGTGATATAGTCAACACGGCAGGTTAGAACCACTTTTTACTATTCTTTGCCATCGCCCATACTTTGGAGTAATAGTGAACTTCAGTATAACGCAAACCTATATTAATTGTGTAATCGTCGCATAAATGCTGTCGAGTTGGGTGCTAGACAAACGGCCACAGCCGACTCACTAAACGTATCATTCCAATCACAACAGCAACAGTCAGTCCGATCCTTGCAACATAAACCTTCGATCGCGCGAAGTTCGTAAAAATACTTCGCTCTTCAAACAATTCCCAATACTAATTCGAACATAACAGAGCGCCAACTTTCTTACTCAATAAGCAGAACGTTCCCGTGATACTCGATATGCGTACATGACTGCACTCAAAATAGCTAGCGTCTCCATCAGGACACAACGCTGCTATGCATTTTGTACAGCAAAAATCACTTTCTAGAATATCTTAAATGCTGACTAATTTAAGTGCACTGCATCACGAAGAGTGTTATATCAAGAACTATCGCAACACCCAAACTTCGATCCGGGTGCACTAAAGCTTCGTGGAAACTTTATTACATAAATTTTAATTTTTCATTAGCTCGATATATTATTTCAATGCCAACTATTAATATTAATTATAAATAATTTTATATACACACAACCAACAGTCTCTACAGTTTAACATAGCTTCAGAACCAAGTTTATTAAGAATCACGATGCAAGAGAAGAACTTATGAAAGAACTTTGATCCTTATTAACAAGTTTAATCTGCCTGCTTGCAGAAAAGCCTTTTGCAACATTCAGTTACAACTATAATGGCCACGTACTTTGGAAGATGGGAGGCTCATGCTTTTAACGGAGTTTTGCAAAAAATACTAAGTCATATTCCTTACATAGAAAGAATTAAAACAAATAGGCGAAATGAATGCGCGAGAATCTAGGAGTATAATCATTATTCAGTGTCATACACTGTAATTAAAAATGGCAGGCCCGTGCTGACCCGGGCGGACAGGAGGACGTATCCCCCTGCGCCCTATACCTGAATTGTTTTATGCGCCCCGACCCGGTGTTTACCACTGCAATAAAATCATAAAATTTGTAACAAACTTACAAAAAATGATCATAGTGTTTTTTAAATATACCAAACAGAATACAAAAATAAATTAGGTGTTTTACTCGCAAAATAAATAATTATTAAAAATTAGAACATTTGGTTCAGTAAGTGCTATGCCGCCGCGTCATAAACCAAAGCCGGCAGCCTCACTAGGTCGGGTAAGCTGTATCTCTGTACTACGTTTCAAAATTATTGTTTTTGTTTTGTCCTTCCAGAGTTGCATAGAAAATGGATAGTAAAAAAAAAAAGAAAAGTGGTAATGAGTTTAGAAGAGACAAAAGAGCCAAAGAGTTGCAAAGGTCGTCAAAAACTTGTTCCAAAATAACGACTTGCTCTGTCAAGCAGTAATAATCTTGAAAATGGGAGTAGTGCTAGTGCCGAACAAAAACTAGATTTGGTAGAAACAGCAGTGGACGTAGTTTATACATTTGCTGGTTGTGGAACAAAAAATCTTCAACCCAACGTTTTTGACACTTCAACAATTATTGATCATGAGTCCAAAACTGAAGGCCTATTGATAACTGATCCGATGCAAACATTAGAAGCGTCCCACCAGCAGAAATCTACACTGCCGCCGCCGCCGTCACCATTACCAGTATCACGACCGTTGCCGCCACTACCCTCAACTTCATTTTTATTAGAAGAGCAAGCTATGAAGATAGATGTTTTCTCAGAAAAGAAAAACAATTATTTTAAGAAGCCAACTGAAAACGATTTATCAGATTTTTTTCATTTCATCCTTATCAAGTTGAAAAAGGATTGCCATTTACTGGAAAAGAATCTTTATTTTATGCTGAACAGGGCGATGGTAAGTCATACAATAGACAATGGTTATCATACAACAAAATTGTCGATAGTTGTATTGTTTTTTATGTTTGGTCTACAGTAATCGAAATTCTACTTTTTGCTCAGAATTTGACAAATGGAAGCACGTCCATGACCAACATGAAAATTTTAGGTCTACAATTGCATCGGTACATTTATTTATTGCAGTAAAACGGAACAAATCTGCTTATGACTTACTTTTTGAAAGTCAAAAAGGAAAGAAAAAGTAAAAGAAAGAAGACATATTGTGGACACTATTGTTGATGTTTTGAAGGTTATCGGAAAGCAAGGTCTCTCTTTCCGTGCATCAATAAAGCAAGCACACACTTTAAATAACAATGCAATTAATCATGGTAATTTTTTAGCATTTTTATTACTACTTAGCAGGTATGATTTAACTTTAAAAAAACATTTGGATTCTGTGACGGTAAAAAGTAAATAACTTTATCAGGCAAGAAAACGTAAAGAAAATGAAGCTTGGGAAAAAGAAAGTAGTGGGAAAAAGAAATTGCGTGACGTTTTTGAGCAATAATACAGTTATGAAGATAGTTTCAATTATTTGCCACAAAATGAAAGAAATATCAGAGTGTAAAAGAAGCGGTGAAGTACTCAGTGTTAATGGACGCAACAATAGACATTTCGGGGAGTGATCAATGTGCCTTTGTGGCCAGCTACGTACACGGACACAAAGTTTATGAAAGACTTCTATCCTACTACATTATAATTTGAATAACGGCCGCTATACTTGCGGCCACGTCCCAAATGCTCCACCCGGAGGTACTACATTGGGTTTAAACGCGAAAAATAATCGTGCTTCTAATTAATTCTAACTTCATAGTTAATCCGCCCTAAACAAAAAACTAAATAAAAATCTAACAAACCTAAAATCTAACAAACCTAACAAACTCTAAAAATCTAACAAACCTAAAAATCTGATAAACTGAAACAAAAACTAAAAGCAAAAACTAAAAACAGGGTTGGGAAAAATGGTATCCCTAGCGCTGACTTTGGAGTGTACCCGATCAACAAGACACAAGCAAAAATGAGAGGGGAGGGATCCGTAATACCGGATAGTAGACGCCGGCTCTGCTTACCAGTGCGACCTGAAGGGTCGTCTTAAAACTATCCAAATCTAGCTAACTAATTTAAATCCATCCCTAGCATTCCCTATCATTCCTTAACTGATTTATATTATGATTAAAATCTTCACAATTTTACTCTTCCTTCCCAAATATATACTGCAACCAAAATGGCGACAGAACTTCAAACAAAACAAATATGCCACAAAATACTGCAATACATGCTAATAAATATAAAGTGTAAATATAAAATATAAATAAATATAATTATATAAATATATAAATAAATGTCTAATAAGCGTTAAGCATATAGCAGTGCACAAAATAGCAAAAGCATCACCCTATTTATCAGGTGCACTCGCACAAACATTATGTCGGCTAGCGCCATTACGCACAAATCGTGCTTGTTAAATTATTTCAAAAACTACTAATTAATGTAAATCAATGCTTATGCGAGTACAGCCGCCACAATTTAAGTCTTACCTCCATGATAAAATACTCCTGCATCCAAAGATCTGGTCGTCTGCTTACATCTAACTGTAACTTACTTCTAAGGGGAAGATGGGGTGCACTGCTAAAGTCCTGGTGGGTATGCACTAAATGTTCTTGAGGGGATCACAATCACTATCACTATCACTTCACTTTCAAGTCCTGGGGGGGATGCGCGGTTTCACTCTATTTTATTATCTTTGTTTATTTTATTGATTTAATTTAATGAGGGTTTCTGATTTATTTGTTATTGTTTATCTGTTATTATTTATTACCGATTTCCCGAATATCCACACATGATTATGAATATAGGCAGTGACTGTATTAATGGTGTGGGGGATTTCGCGTGCATATTGGACATTTGGGTATAATTATTATGTTTTTTTTATTTTTATTTTTTTTATTGTTTTTATATCAGGTTTTGGTTATATCTATGCTCGTATCCTTACTCACGCCAAGTCAATCTAAAATTTTCCAATCCTCCCACCAACTCCACCGAATTTTACACGCGGTTGTCATTGTCCAATCTCGCGGCCCTTACCGCGAATTCTTTTAAGGCTGTCCAGAACGCGTTCTGGTTAACCACTTCCCCGACTTCCTCCAGGTTCTTTGGCCATGCCAGACCTAGGATAGCTAGTTTTCTATCAGCCAACCCTCGATTTCCCGCCTCAAGCGGGCAGTCGAAGAGCAGGTGCTATGCGCTTTCCGAACCCTCACCGCATTCGCAGCGGTCGCTGTTGGTTAGACCGAACCTTTGTAAATACGCCTTAAGGGCGCCATGCCCTGTTACCAACTGCACCATTTTGTGATCGAACTTAACCTCGATCCTACCTCTAGCTTCTATGCTCGGTATGAATTTGTGGGTCAACCTGCCCGTGGCAGCGTTGTTCCACCTCTCTTCCCATTGTCGAATTGATTTTTCGCGCAGCTTTCTTTTGATTAAAGACCTCGGTATCGACGAATGTGATATCCGAAAGTTTTCCGTCGCGGCCTCTTTAGCTAATTCGTCAGCCCTATTATTTCCTACGTTACCATCGTGCGACCTAACCCAACAGAACTTTAAACGTCGAAACTCGAGCGCTGTATGCGCTATTTTCCAGACGTCCGCCTGGAGGTCTGTCGAGATGTTCATGTTAGTTAATGCCGTCAGCGCTGATTTACTGTCGCTGATTATATAATAATCGTCTCTGCCCGTGTGATTTATTACGTAATCGATAGCCTCTCGTATGGCTACCAATTCGCACTGGAAGATAGTGCTCCAGTTCGCGAGTTTGGTTTGAAACCGAAACACCTCCTTTCCTGCTTAAACACGACAAACGCCGCACATGCTTGCCCGTCATCCATACGTGAACCGTCCGTGTAAATTCTGATACCCGTCGCGTCCCGATCTCCTTCGACAAACTCGATTCCTCTAATATCGGCCGGGTGCTCCAACTCTGATACCACGATCTTTCTTGCAACGTCTCTATTACCAAGATTAATATCTTCGATAATTTCGCGCCCTTTCCCTATATCTATAAGTCTCCTATCTCTAATCTCCCTAACGACATATTCGATAGGGAGAATCCTACTGATCACCAAGACAGCCTCCGTGGAAGTGGTCCTGTATGCCCTTGCCGCCTTTACCGCGGTTATACGTTGCACGCTCGTTAATTGACGCACCTCCCGGACTTTACAACCTTCCGCCCATACGGATGCTGCGTACAGCATTGCCGGTTCAATTGCTCCGGCATAGACCATCCTCAGCGATTCGCCCCTGAAACCCCACTTTATTTTAGCCGCCGCCATCATTCTATTTGATACTTCGCCGCCCTTACTTTTAACGTATTGTACGTGCGCTTTCCAATTTAATTTATCGTCGATCTTGACGCCGAGGTAGGTAATACAATCTTTAAACGGGATTTTCTCCCCTCCTAGCTCTAGCCTAGGAGGTCTCTGTCCTGGTTTCGTGCCGAAAAAAAGCACCTCTGACTTTGCCGTGTTAAATTTTAATTTTACCGCCTGCGACCATTCGTGTAATTTCTTAAGCGCCTCGTTCGGTTTTGTGCGCATATCCATTAACAATCTCGATCTTACAATTAAAAGCGTGTCATCCGCAAACCCAACGATTGAGCATCCTGCGGGCAACTTGACCCTAAAGATGCTCTCATACAACAACTTCCAAAATGTGGGACCAGAACATGACCCCTGCGGGCATCCCCTTTCCACCTCACGCGACAGAACTTCACCCGGAATTTCAACCTGTGCCAATCGCCCCGAGGAATAACTCTTGACCAAAGACATCAAGTTTCGCGGACAACCCCTACGATGTAACTCGCAAACGATGAATGGCCACCAGGCAGCATCAAATGCTCCTGAAATGTCCAAAGCAACAACGACACAGTACTCTTTAGCATTTCTCGCCTGCTTTATTTTCCCGACAACAAACTCTAACGCGTCTATAGTCGACTTGCCCTCCACGAAACCAAACTGTCGGTTATTAAAACCGCCGCTGTCTCGCACTAGGTGCTCAACACACGTAGTCATAACGCCATCTAAAAGTTTCCCCAGCACCGGTAGCAAGCTAATTGACCGATAGCTGCCCGGATCTGACGCATCCGCCTTTTTAGGTTTAGGTATAAATTTCACGTTCTGGATTTTCCAGCAATGCAGAAGAACTCCCCTTTGTAAACAAAAATTAAACAACCCGACAAAGATACACGGGGCTAACAGGCACGCCTCAAGAGCTGCGTCTGAAGTGATTCCATCATGCCCCTGTGCCTTCCTAGGGTTCATCCTCCTAAGAGCCCTGACGACCTCGTGAACTAGGATTGCCTTATCGGCACCTGTTCCTTGCGCCTCTGCAGCTTCCCGACGTACTATACCGTGCGACCCTTCATCCTCCTCGGGATTATCCGATGGGAAAAATTTCTCTAGTAAATATTCCGCTGTGGTTTTAAAACCTTCCGTGTATTCGCCATTTGTTTTCTTTATATTACTGAGCGCGATTTTTTGTTGTTTTCCTCAAATTACGCGAGTTTTGCGTGCAGAATTCTTTAAATTTATTCGTTCGCGATTCTTCTATTAATATTTTATATTCGCGGTAACTTTGATTATATTCTATTCTCCGTTGTTCTCTTATATTTCCCGAGGCGCGTTGATAGCGGCGCCTTGGGTTACGCGTTCCTGCGCGCTTGGTGGTTAGTTCTCGGGTCCACCAGGGTACGCTCTCTTTAAATGTCTTCTTTCGCGGCATGGAGTACGACGACGCGTCTACCACCGCGCCGTTTAATTTTTTCGCGAGTGTTTCCACTTCGTGTGCCTCTCGGCAGTTAAATAGCACAGGGATACTTTCGCCAAATTTTTGTTTAAATCGCTGCCAATTTGCTGAATTTGCAGAACCGCGGAAATATAGTTAGCTGCTCGTTTGAGCTTGTTTTGATTTTAACGTCCCATGTTATTAATTTATGGTTAGAGAGCGTTTCCTCGTCCGACCTCAATTTCCAATTACAAATCGTTTCTAACATTTCGTGCGAGACTGCAGTAATATCTATAAAACTGCTGCCTCTATGCCCCTCAAACGTAGGTGAATCATTAGTGTTTATCACACTAAGATCCCATTCCGTAAAAAGATCAGCAACCTGCGAGCCTCTATCGTCTTCGATAGGGCTGCCCCATAGTGGCGACTTGGCATTAAAATCTCCCCCGATGATTAGATTTTTATTTCTGCCGATTTTACGAATAATATTATCTACTTGAATTATCAAGTCTTTGGTTTGGGGATTTTCCCGCCGGGAATCGACCGGCGGGAGGTACGCGCTTATTACGTAGAACGCATTTTCTCCTGATTTGATTTCGGCCGTCGTTAAAAATTCGGTCGATAAATTATTTAATATAATACCGGCGCACGTCCCATTATTTATTATTATCCCGCTACGCGGTCGTTCAACATTCGCATTTAATACGGTAACCCACTTCCCAAAACCTGTTATTCACGATTACTACGCTATAATTTGAATAAGGGCCGCTATACTTGCGGCCACGTCCCCAATGCTCCACCCGGAGGTACTATATTGTCACGATTACTACATTACATGTGATTTTCCAATGCTCCACCCGAAGGTACTACATTGGCCAGGAAGCGAGTTTTTTTTACCTGGAAAATTTTGAATTTTGCCGAATCCTTGCTGTTCCAAGCAAGGTAGGGATCTTTAACGTGCGTGACAACACTCACACGGGACCTCCATTTACCTCTCATCCGAACGAGGGTGTATTTTTGCGAAAAATGCTCGCCTAACATTTTTCAAGCGGACCGTGTCGGGATTCGAACCCGGGACCTTGGGCGTAGTAGTCACACACATACCACTACGCCACGGAGCCGCCTTCACGATTACTACAGCTGACGGGCTTTTGGAATCCCTAAGACAAATCCTGGAAGAAGTACAAATACCTATCGAAGACTGTGTGGTAGATGCCTTTGGCGGAGCATCTAACATGAGTAGGCCCTACAATGGACTTACTGCCAAATTATCAGCTTTCATACCAAATCACATTCATACATGGTGCTATGCCCATGTACTGAACCTTGTACTCTCTGATACTGCACAGGTTTTTCCTATCACTATTTTCTTTTTCAGGCTGCTTCAAGAAACACGTGTATTCTTGAAAGAATCACTAAAGAGGCAACAAAAGTACATGAAAAAAAATCCAGTCTATAAGCTAGCAGCTATTGATACTACACGTTGGCGACGCCGAAATGATGCCTGTACTAAGATTTTTGGTAGAATTGATGCCTGAACGTGTCACGGAAAATTTAAGTCAAGTTGACGGCCACTAGAAAAGTGCTTAGGTAGTGGCGGCTTTTGGGTTAGGGGTGGTGACAACTTTTGCTCCGACTTAGTCAGGGTGAGACTCTAATTCAGGGTAGATCAGAAAATGTACTGCACAGATTATATTAATAAGGGTTAGTATTGAATCAGAGCCTGGACAGGGAATGCCAAGGCGCCAGGAACTGATAAAAATAAAGGAGCGTATGAAACTTAAAGTCCTAGTTCCAACAGACTTCGAAGGAACCCCCTTCCAGATCATAAATATAAAACACACAACTTCACAAAATAACTATCTTTAATATCGCATCGGAACACAAAAACAATTAATAACAAAAATTCCAAATACCAGTTGAATTTCAATATTACATCAATTATGATTAACACAAGAATAGAAAATACAAAATTAGTAAATATTACCGTAAGGAACCCCGCACGAGTGCATATCAGGGAAGAAGAACTTTTAATTTCTCACTCACTTTAAAGTTATTTATTACTCACGTACTCATATACCCTTGGCCAGGAAAGCATGTAGTAGTACGTAAAATGCACCATAAATTAAGCGCTAGGTGTTCTAACCTCAATTTCAAATAAGCACCTCGTGGGAGCAATCTCTAACAATAGTGTAAATATTAGATACCTTAACGTACTGTTGAAATATTTTACAATTATCTCAATGAATCACCCTAGGCAGTAAAGAGGGTGCCTAGAAATATACTAAATGTTGATTTTTAAATATTAAATTTTGTATATCAGTGTTACAGAATTTTGAATGAAGTAGATGTACTTCTTATGAACAGCAATAGCTCAAATTAGTAATATTAAGTACTAGTAAAGGAAAATAATAAAACCACAATGGCACCAAATAAGCACAAACACTAACAACGAACAATAAATACATGGAATAATCTTACTCAATGATTAGCTTCTGTACGTAGTTATCTAACATCAAAGGTCGTCGAAGTCCTAGGCTACTGGAATGGTAACCCAGAGTAACGACAGCTGGTCGGCAACGCCAATAAATGATAAATAATAAAGTTGATAGTGCGACAACGTTCTTGAGATAAAGGAGACGGGAACATAACCAGAATGAAGAGCATACGTATAACGCACAATGAGACGGCGTAGGGAGGAAAAAGTAGAAGAAGAAGAAGAACCCTAAAATTTAATATTAGAAATCAAGTTACAAACAAAAATTGAGATATTAATTACCACGTAAATGAGTCAATTAAATGTGCACTAACTGATTTAGAGATAACAGGACGTTACAATATTTAGATTTTAATAACGAACATCTGCACCTAGAAAAATTAAAATAATAAAATTTAATCTATTTTAATTCATACCATTATGAACGATAATGATGAATTTAAATTCACTACAAGTAAAAATCGAAGCTTGCAAAAGGTATTCTAAAACCATAAAACCAAAATTCCCAAACTCCAATAATTATGTGTCGGTTCTACCTAAATCCGTAATCGTATATCGGCAGAATCCAACTTTCACCAACAACGATCGAAATAAAAATGCCTCCTATCCACAAGGACAAAAGCAAAGTATAGCTTATTATCATATTTGTAATTTCCAATGCAGATAAGTAACGTAAATTTGAGTATACGGCAATAACTCGTAATTATGAAGGTTAACACAAATGAAGCGGAAAGGTAACAACGATATAGATAGCAGGATAATGCTACCAGCAGACAATTGAATTTAGAAATATTATATAAATAGAATGCTGACACAGAAGTGTCGACCGGAAGGTTACAAGCGTCAAAGAAACCCCAGTCTCAACCACTCAATTACGTCTTTTTTGAACTGACACTGGCATTGCAAAGAATAGCTTTATGTACAGATTTCAATGGCAAAGTAAGGAACGATGCTACAAACCTTCTTAAGAAGTTTTAGTTTTGAAACTGTGGTGACAGCCATGATTTTCCTTTGGATTTTCAAGATAACAACACTATGCTCAGGCATGGAGATTGGTCGAATCAGCTGCTTCAAGACTCAATGCTCTTAGAAGCAAGTTTGTTGAAACTGTGCATATAGCAAAGACTTTTATGTTAAAGTTTACAGACAAAATCGAACATTCCGCAGGCAGAGATGCATTTAGCGATATATCTATTGAAACTGAATCTCAAAGAAAACGGCAAAGAACAATCAAAAAGATGGCAGGAGAAATATGTGCCGACGAAAAACTTCAGGGTTCCTCAGAAGATGTATACAGAGTTGAAATATTCAATTGCATTATTGATAAAGTTCCCAAGACGATTGAAAACAGATTTATCAAACACAAAAATCTGTAATTGACTATGGCTTTGTTTGATCCAAAAAGATTTGATCAGTATCAACACAACAAACTCCCGGTGAATGCTCTGCAGAAGGTGTGCAAATTAATTCCTACAGTTGACAGAGACATACTTAAATGAATGTTTAGCCAAGCATTTGTCAAAAATCATTGGATGCAGATTATAAAAGTGATGTGTTTGAAGAGGTTGGAAACAAATCAGATGAAAATGTGCACGAAGACTATGATATTGAAGAGGACAGATTTGTGCCTTGTAGTTCAAATAATCAGTGCAACTCTGGTATTAAATGTGCTTTTAAAGTCACAGTGGAGTTTAACATGTGCAGCCTACAGTACACTGAACTTTATAAGGTTTACAAGTATTTATTAACAATCCCAATGACACAGGTCAGCTGCGAGAGTGTTTTCAAAGTTGAAACTTATTAAAAGTAGACTGCGGTCATCAATGACAGATGAAACACTTGAAACCTTTCTTTTAATGCACACTGAAAAGGACATTCTAAATTCAATAGAAACAGATTTTATAATATCGAAACTGTGCGAAACAAGCTCAGAAATGAGGCGTTCTTTCCTTTTGTAGATTAACGTTCCTCAACTTCTTGAGAATAAAGTGAAACCAACAAATGAGCGATTTGGATTATGGCTGTTGACAGAAAATATGTACAACAATAATTTGGTGGCAGATATTGGTAATATTTGTTATATCGAAGGCGAACAGATGCTGACTGGTGGACTACACACACCAATTACAGAACCATTTTGTGACAATATAATGTTGGTTAAAATTTGCGACTTTTCTGACGCCGAGCAAACATCTGCAAGCAAAAGGATGTTTATCCTAAAAAAAGAAATTTGTGGTGCATTTAACAGCTATCTACAAAGAAAGTTTGACCGATTTGATTCCGCTAGGCATGGTGTTAAAGCTAAGCTCCCGTTTTCTCTGGAAAGCACTAACAAGATGGGTCAGAGAGTAAAAGAAATTATCGGAAAAGAAGACCTCGAATGCATTAATAAAAAATTCCAAAATCCTATATGTGTTCCATACAAAGTGGAACTAGCAGATGCTAAGTTGGAAACTTTATTGGAGGAACTACCAGATATATTAGACGAACTCAAAAAAGATTATTACTATCTTTTGGACATGGATGTAACCCAAGATTTTGCTGGCATATTTAGCAAGATGGAGATGTGTAATTATTTAACTTCAAACTTTTGCTACAAGGGCGAATACGAAGAAAACTGCAATATTATAGTTGACGACGATAAAATTGCGGGAATTGATTGTTTAACATGGCTAACAACCAATACTAGAATTAAGATATACAACAAATTTGTGTGTCAGATAACAACTCCTGGTGTTAATAAAAAACTTGACAATCATATACTAAATTGTTTACGTTGTCCACATGCACATTTATGGGAAACATTCGCGTCTACTTTGGCCAAAGAACGTGGTATTACGCGATTGGAAGCGACAATATACAACTGTACAATTGGAAACTATGTCAGTGCCGAACGGGTGTATAATCCCTTAAAAGACTGTTTAACCTTATTGGAAGATAGTAAGTTATACTTCCTAAAGACGCCAATGTACTCGGTTCCACTTGCCAAAATGTAGAGTAAGCTATCGGACAAGCTACAAAATAGCTGCTGTTTAGTGTATAATAACCTAATACAGTACGGGTATTGGGCAAATAGTAATACAAAAAAATTGACGGGCTTGCAAATTAAGTTGTCCGAAAATCCAGAGGAAAGGGAAAAATTGATAAACTATGTGCTTTCGGCTTTTAGTATTGTAACGTGCATTTTTATAGCTTAAACATTTTACGCTTTTTCCCAATTCATAAATACCTTTCTGCAATTACTATTTCTATATTTTATATTGATTAACTCGTTGGGAATGCGTCGTATTATAATGAGTGGATTGCATCGTTCTTGTCTTGCCATTCGTATAAATTTTGTTGCTTATGTGGATATACAAATCTAGATAAGAGACGATAAGAGGTTGGAATAGCAACAAGTTGATAGAAACAGATGAGCAGTTGTAGTTTGTTCTTGGTTCCTATATATTAATTACGTGGAAAAAGACTGTTTTCTTTTTGCTTTGGCAATAGTGAGCCTTAATGCGGTATCAATTTTCAAATTGTTCATGAACAAACACGGCACGATTTTAGTTGTTTTTCTTGTGAAATAAAAATTGTATATTAACTGTAAAAAAGTGGAGTGCTAATTCCGATTGAAGTAGTATGGTTTGTAGGCGAACGTGTTTGGTCGACCCACGTGTGTTTTTACGGACATTTGACGGACGGTTTTATTGCTTACGCGTGCCTTACTAATTGTTGTTTTGTTGAGTTTCTGTTGGAAATAAAAGTGGTAGTACTTGTTAAACTCGACCTGCACGCGTGTTTTACGGAACATTTGACGGACTTACTTTAGTGATACACGTGCTTTACTCATTGTGGTTTTTTTGTTGGTGCTTCGTCTTTTGATATTTAAACTTTGTGTGCGATCTAGTTTCGCGGCCCTTTTTTTTGTATCAGAGTAGTGCATACTTTGGATTATCCAAATACAGTTGATACTGTAGTTTCTGAATTTTCTAACCTCAAAGAATCTAAAATAGATCATTGCTTGCGCAAATTTCGTTATTTGCGAAATATAACAGATTACCGGTTTACAAAGGTATTGGTTGAAGTTTCTCCCTGCTTTTTGGATGTTTATGAAAATAATATACATTTGGTCCCAGTTGAAATTGAACTAGTGCTACAAAATATTTTGAAATTATTGTCTCAGGAAATAGAATTAACAAGAAATTTATCAATGCTACATAGTTCCGTCGTGTGATAAGATCTGCTGCTAACATCAGTGAAATATGTAGGTGTGATTAGGGTTACGTGTGATAAGTTCCATCAACGCCCTCACAGTCAAGGGTGAAGTGCTTCGTTAGTGCCGGACATCGTGAATCCCACACCTCAATTGCAAGTAAGCGTTACTGAAGGACCTTTTTGTAAGTTGAACTATTTTCTATTTGTTATTACTTTAAATATCTATCCGTTTGTTTTGCCATATCTTTGTCGTTCTGATACCTTTTACAATCGAATTGCCTGCTATTAAGAAACAGAAAAAAAAGAAAAAAAACAATCAATACTACTGTATTACTCATGTCAATTGTGTCTTACCTATTTATCTTTTGTTAACATGTTGTGTGATTTATGTTTAATTGGTGTGTGAGGAAACGTTTCTGCTACTCACCAATATTACCTCACTTTGTACTAAAAAATTTTATGTATTGCTTTTACCGTTGTGATATTATATAGATTATCCAAACAGTTTTTTTTTACATTCTACAAAGTACTGAACAATCCATGCTCGATCAGCATGCTATGCTTTTTCTTTATTTCAGGTTTGCAGGACTAATTTTTTTATTGCAGGTATTGTTACTAATTCCTTACAGCCGCGTACATTAGATGTTGGTCTGCTTTCTACAATCCCCCTAGTCTCCGATTGAGCCCGGTCACTTCTTTGATTTTCTTTATGTTACGCACGGCTACGAGCCAACGTAGCATAAATTTGGCGCCCAACGTGGCTGCAGCGAATAACGTAACAGTTTTAACTATTTACCTGTAAATTGTTTGGAGGTAGTAGAGGAGGAAGACAGCCAAGATAAAATAAAAATCTAACACAAGTGCTACATTAAAGCAGGTAGTACATATTTTACACAATCTGCAACACTATATTCTACAATTCCAAAAAAAATAGTCATTTCGGAATTGGAATTGATAGATACGCCTAACATTCGCCCAAAGGTTGTACGACGACGCGTAAATATTGGCAGCAAACTCTATTCGTTACGCTAAAGGAAATTGTCCCATTATGCATGCCATACGGTGCAAGTGGAAGAAAAAACAACTAGAATTAGAGGAAATGGATGCAAAAAGGCGAAAGTTGGACTACATGGAAAACATTGCGACAATACGCGAACAATACAAAGATTTTTAGACAAAGAACATCTTATTAGAAAAAATGAGGAAGAATTAAAAAATTATTTTGTGTGCCGATTGACTGACCTAAATACATCCGGGTTCTACAAGCTGTATGCATTTGCGGTTAGTAAGAAAGACTCTTTTAGAATATGTAGGCGTCCTAGCGGAAAAGGATGGTACTAAATTCGTATACTTTTTAAAAGGTTATTCTAAAAACGCATTTATCAAAATGGCAGATAACGTAGACGAACTAAGGAATGCGGGTTTACCTTGGCGTACACTACACGCAAAGGGGTCCGCTAAACATTGTATATTTGCCTATTAAAGAACCTTTCGGATCATTTAAACCGAGGGCCCTACAACCTATAACAACTATATATTCCCAAAAGTGGTAGACAGACTACACAACAGTGAGTGGGAGAATAAGGACTCCCTCCAATAACAACAAGAAGAAGTCGAACAAGCTAACAAGATACGTATGCAGAATATAATGGAAAAGCTGCGATTAAAAGATTGTCATAAGCTGCAAAAATTACACAAGGGAATGAATCTGGTTGTCGGTGAAATCAAATACTTTATATATAGAGACAAACTTTGGTACATTTTGCAATTCAAAAACCTAGATGGTGTTTATGTATCAAACTATTGGCTAAAGACGTAGATAGACTTGGGTGTCGATTTAAATTTTAAGCTGCGAATAAAATTAGATAAAATTAAAACCACCCCAAACAAACATAAAGAAAGGACTCTCTTTTGTGTAAAAATTTGTATTAAAATTAAGTTCAAATGGCTCCATGCTTGGCATTAAATATTTTTAAATTTTGTTATGTATAATGTCAAAACAAAAATTTTAGAATAGTATTACATTGCTCTTTATTTATAAAAGGCTATGACATAACCATGAAACAGCAGTCGCACAGAAAGGGGTGCGCATGGGCAGTGCGCATGGGCAGGGGTGCACATGGGTAGGGGTACGCATGGGCAAGGATGTCTGGGCGTACACGAGGGAAGCGGAAGTTAACAGTCACCAAGCATCTGATTCTTTATTTGGGTGGTATGGAGTACTTACCGGTGTATGTATCCGGAGTAAAAAAAACATGATTTGTACACGCAGCTTATTAATGAAATTAGTTTATCGAGCGAAGATGACAAGCGTAAAAATATAGGTATAAGGTAGTTGTTTATATTTGTATAGATTTTATAAATCTATTGTATATATTAATTTTAAGATTCCATAATTTTTAAGTTCTTCTCCCACCTTCCCTTTTTCCAAATCCTTCCTGCTGCTATCCTGGTGGACAGAGTATACGTGTTATCTCCACGTGGTGTTTTTTTTCCAATGCTCCACCTGAAGGTGCTACATTGGCCCGGAAGCGAGTTTTTTATACCTGGAAAATTTAGAATTTTGCCGAACCCTTGCTGTTCCAAGCAAGGTAGGGATCTTTAACGTGCGTGACAACATTCACACACGGGACTTGCATTTTACTTCTCATCTGAACGAGGGTGTATTTTTGTGAAAAATACTCGCCTAACATTTTTCAAGCGGACCGTGGCGGGATTCGAACCAGGGACCTTGGGCGTAGTAGTCACACACATACCACTACGCCACGGAGCCGCCTCCACGTGGTGTTCGCGGGACAGCGGTTTTGGATTTTTTGGGGAAATGGTTGGTTAAAGCATATGTCTTGTGTAGCGAAGAGAAAGGTTTTAAAGATTGAGTTAAATAAAGATGGGCAAAAATTAGAGATTTGGGCTCTTAAAAGGCGTAACTTTATAAGAGGTGGTTCTATTTAAAATCTATTTGCAGATTTGGGCTCCCTAGAAAAATCTAATATTAGTTGATACCAAACAAGATATATTTATCTTAAAAGAGTGACTACCCCGCGGATAATAAATACAATATACCGCTTGTCAACAAAAAAAAAGTTATAGGAAAATTCAAAGACAAATTTAATGAGGATCTAGCATTAAAATTTGTTGGTAGTAGGGCTAAGTCCTAATGTATTGTAAACGAGAAAGACACGATTAAAAAGATTAAAGGGGTCTCACGAAGTGTAGTTAAGAATATTAATGTAAATAGTTGTAAGGACATTGTGGTGCGGTAACTGTGCCGAGGTCGGGCATGAATTCAATAATTGCCGGAAGGCAGTCCCCTACTGTGTAGTTTGCGCTAGGGCAAACGACAGAACTGGCGGTGGCGCGAAGGTCGATACGCGCCACAACGCCAAGTCGAGTAGATGCCCCACGATGCAACGTCTGAAGCACGCAATCACACGAAACATCGATTATGGACTTAGAAGATTAAACAAAGTCCATAAGAAGCAAGAAGATTAAATTCGCACAACTAAATCTCGGGAAAAGTATAGAGACAACAAATAACATCGTAAAGTTATTCATCGAAAATAATATCGACATCGGGCTTATACAGGAACCGCACCTGTATAGCCACAAAATAACAGGTTTTGGGAGAGGGGTTACCGTCTTAAACGCGAATAGTGAACGACCGCGAGTTATGTATCCCCCAATTACCTATATATATTGATATATTGAATCTAATAGGAATTATTAGAAATTGTTAAATAAAGTATAAGTTCAATGCAACATTGTAACACAAGGATAACCCAGAGAGGTTATCGACAGTTCATGAGAACGGAATGCAACTTTGCATCCGTGAGGGAAGTGATACTGCAGGTGGCAAGTCACAGGCGGTCAACAGACCGCAATTACTTAGAATTAAGATTGATACATTGTAACAAAGTGTAAAACAGACTTGAGATCTGCATGTTCCCACAAGCCGTGTGAGGGGCAGGTTGTTATAAAAAGCCCGGGAGCTCAAGGACCGGCAGTCAGTCTTCAAACTCCATACTTCGTTGTTTGAGCTACTCAACCGAGTCAGTCTGAGTTTACAGCTTTTGCATTGTTGTCTACCTAGACTACTCGCCCAGTACAATTAATTATTTTTTTATTAAAGTTATTGTGAACCAGTTCTAAATTTCATTGTAATTTCTGTATAAACTAATAAACTTTTTTGTTAAAGTATCGATGTGTTTTTAAAAACATAGTTCCAAAGGCCCGAACTTTAACTTGCGTAGCGGGATAATAATAAATAATGGAACGTGCGCCGGAATTATATTAAATAATTTATCGAACGAATTTGTAACGACGGCCGATATCAAATCAGGGGAAAATGCGTTTTACGTAATAAGCGCGTACCTCCCGCCGGTCGATTCCCGGCTGGAAAATCCCCAAACCGAAGACTTGATAAATCAAGTAGATAATATTGTTCGTAAAATCGGCAGAAATAAAAATCTAATCATCGGGGGAGATTTTAATGCCAAGTCGCCACTATGGGGCAGCCCTATCGAAGACGATAGAGGCTCGCAGGTTGCTGATCTTTTTACGGAATGGAACCTTAGTGTGTTAAACACTAATGATTTACCTACGTTTGAGAGGCATAGAGGCAGCAGTTTTATAGATATTACTGCAGTCTCACACGAAATGTTAGAAACGATTTGTAATTGGAAATTAAGGTCGGACGAGGAAACGCTCTCTGACCATAAATTAATAACATGGGACGTTAAAACCAAAACAAGTGCAAACGAGCAGCTAACTGTATTTCTGCGGTTCTGTAATAAAAAAGCAAATTGGGAGCGATTTAAACAAAAATTTGGCGAAAGTATCCCTGTGCTCGAAAATGAGCTATTTAATTGCCGAGAGGCAGACGAAGTAGAAACACTTGCGAAAAAATTGAACGACGCGGTGGTAGACGCGTCGTTGTATTCCATGCCGAAAAAGAAAACATTTAAAGACAGCGTACCCTGGTGGACCCGGAAACTAACCACCAAGCGGGCAGAAACGCGTAACCTGAGGCGCCGCTATCAACGCGCCTCGGGAGATATAAGAGAACAACGGAGAATAGAATATAATCAAAGTTACCGCGAATATAAAATATTAATAGAAGAAACGCAAACGAATAAATTTAAAGAATTCTGCACGCAAAACTCAGAGAAAAAACCCTGGGGAACCGCATACCGCGTAATTAGAGGAAAACAACAAAAAATCTCGCTCAGTAATATAAAGAAAACAAATGGCGAATACACGGAAGGTTTTAAAACCACGGCGGAGTATTTACTAGAGAAATTTTTCCCATCGGATAATCCCGAGGGGGATGAAGGGTCGCACGATTTAGTACGTCGGAAAGCTGCAGAAGCGCAAGGAACAGGTGCCGATAAGGCAATCCTAGTTCACGAGGTCGTCAAGGCTCTTAGGAGGATGAACCCTAAGAAGGCATCGGGGCATGATGGAATCACTTCAGACGCAGCTCTGGAGGCGTGCCTGTTTGCCCCGTGTGTCTTTGTCGGGTTGTTTAATCTTTGTTTAGAAAGGGGCGTTTTTCCGCGTTGCTGGAAAATCCAGAACATGAAATTTATACCCAAACCTAAAAAGGCGGATGCGTCAGATCCGGGCAGCTATCGTCCAATTAGCTTGCTACCGGTGCTGGGGAAAGTTTTAGATCGCGTTATGACTACGTGTGTTGAGCACCTAGTGCGAGACAGCGGCGGTTTTAATAACCGACAGTTTGGTTTCGTGGAGGGCAAGTCGACTATAGACGCGTTACAGTTTGTTGTCGGGGAAATAAAGCAGGCGAGAAATGCTAAAGAGTACTGTGTCGTTGTTGCTTTGAACATTTCAGGAGCATTTGATGCTGCCTGGTGGACATTCATCGTTTGCGAGTTGCATCGTAGGGGTTGTCCGCGAAACTTGATGTCTTTGGTCAAGAGTTATTTCTCGGGGCGATTGGCACGGGTTGAAATTCCGGGTGAAGTTCTGTCGCGTGAGATGGAAAGGGGATGCCCGCAGGTGTCATGTTCTGGTACCACATTTTGGAAGTTGTTGTATGAGAGCATCTTTAGGGTCAAGTTTCCCGCAGGATGCTCAATTGTTGGGTTTGTGGATGACACGCTTTTAATTGTAAGATCGAGATTGTTAATGGATATGCGCACAAAACCGAACGAGGCGCTTAATAAATTGCACAAATGGTCGCAGGTGGTAAAACTAAAATTTAACAAGGTGAAGTCAGAGGCGCTTTATTTCGGCACGAAACCAGGACAGAGACCTCCTAGGCTAGAGCTAGGAGGGGAGAAAATCCCGTTTAAAAATTGTATTACCTACCTCGGCGTCAAGATCGACGATAAAATAAATTGGAAAGCGCACGTACAATACGTAAAAAGTAAGGGCCGCGAAATATCAAATAAAATGATGGCGGCGGCTAAAATAAAGTAAGGTTTCAGAGGCGAATCGCTGAGGACGGTTTATGCCGGAGCAATTGAGCCGGCAATGCTGTACGCAGCTTCTGTATGGGCAGAAGGTTGTAAACTCAGGGAGGTGCGTCAATTGACGAACGTACAACGCATAACCGCGGTAAATGCGGCGAGGGCGTACAGGACCACCTCCACTGAGGCGGTCCTAGTGATCAGCAGGACTCTCCCTATCGAATATGTCGTTAGGGAGATTAGAGATAGGCGATTAATAAATATAGGAAAAGGGCGCGAAATTATCGAAGATCTTAATCTTGGTAATAGAGAAATTGCAAAAAAGATCGTTGTATCTGAGTTGGGGCACCCGGCTGATATTAGAGGAATCGAGTTTGTCGAAGGTGATGAGGACGCGATGGGTATTAAAATTTATACGGACGGTTTACGTATGGACGATGGACAAACAGGCGCGGCGTTTGTCGTGTTTAAGCAGGAAAGGAAGGTGTTTCGGTTTCAAACCAAACTCGCGAACTGGAGCACTATCTTTCAGTGCGAATTGGCAGCCATACGAGAGGCTATCGATTACGTAATAAATCACACGGGCAGAGACGAGTATTATATAATCAGCGACAGTAAATCAGCGCTGACGGCATTAACTAACATGAACACCTCGACAGACCTCCAAGCGGACGTTTGGAGGATAGCGCGTACGGCGCTCGAGTTTCGACGTTTAAAGTTCTGTTGGGTCAGGTCGCACAATGGTAACGCAGGAAACGATAGGGCTGATGAATTAGCTAAAGAGGCCGCGACGGGAGACTTTCGGATATCACATTCGTCGATACCGAGGTCTTTAATTAAAAGAAAGCTGCGTGAAAAATCAATTCAACAATGGGAAGAGAGGTGGAACAACGCTGCCACGGGCAGGTTGACCCACAAATGCATACCGAGCTTAGAAGCTAGAGGTAGGATCGAGGTTAAGCTCGATCATAAAATGGTTCAGTTGATAACAGAGCACGGCGCCTTGAAGGCGTATTTACAAAGGTTCGGTCTCACCAACAGCGACCGCTGTGAATGCGGTGAGGGCGCGGAAAGCGCAGAGCACGTGCTCTTCGACTGCCCGCTTGAAGCGGCAAATCGAGGGTTGGCTGATAGCAAACTATCTATTCTAGGTCTGGCATGGCCAAAGAACCTGGAGGAAGTCGGGGAAGTGGTTAACCAGAACGCGTTCTGGACAGCCTTAAAAGAATTCGCGGTAAGGGCCGCGAGATTGGACAATGACAACCGCGTGTAAAATTTGGTGGGGTTGGTGGGAGGATTGGAAAATTTTAGATTGACTTGGCGTGAGTAAGGATACGAGCATAGATATAACCAAAACCTGATATTAAAAAAAAATAATAAATAAATAAAAATTAAAATTAAAATAACATGAATATTATACCCAAATGTCCAAGATGCACGAGAAACCCCCACACCATTAATACAATCACTGCCTATCTTCATAATTATGCGCGAAAAATCGGGAAATCGGGAATAAATAATAACCAATAAACAATAACAATAAATCATAAACCCTCATTAAATTAAATAAATAAAATAAACAAAGATAATAAAATAGAGTGAAACCGCGAATCCCCCCCAGGACTTGAAAGTGAAGTGATAGTGATAGTGATTGTGATCCCCCCCGAACATTTAGTGCATACCCACCAGGACTTTAGCAGTGCACCCCATCTTCTCCTTAAAAGTAAGTTAGAGTTAGATGTAGGCAGACGACCAGATCTTCGGATGCTGGAGAATTTTATTATCGAGGTAAGACTTAAATTGTGGCGGCTGTACTCGCACAAGCATTGATTTACATTAATTAGTAGTTTTTGAAATAATTTAACAAGCACGTTTTGTGCGTAATGGCGCTAGCCGATATAATGCTTGTGCGAGTGCACCTGATAAATAGGGTGATGCTTTTGCTATTTTGTGCACTGCTATATGCTTAACGCTTATTAGACATTTATTTACATATTTATATAACTATATTTATTTATATTTTATATTTACACTTTATATTTATTAGCATGTATTGTAGTATTTTGTGGCATATTTGTTTTGTTTGACGCTCTGTCGCCATTTTGGTTGCAGTATATATTTGGGAAGGAAGAGTAGAATTGTGAAGATTGTAATCATAATATAAATCAGTTAGGGAATGATAGGGAAAGCTAGGGATGGATTTAAATTAGTTAGCTAGATTTGGTAAGCAGAGCCTGCGTCTGCTATCCGGTATTACGGATCCCTCCCCCTTTCATTTTTGCTTGTGTCTTGTTGATCGGGTACATTCCAAAGTCGGCGCTAGGGATACCATTGTTTGAGCCCTGTTTTTAGTTTTTGCTTTTAGTTTTTGTTTCAGTTTGTCAGATTTTTAGGTTTGTTAGATTGTTAGAGTTTGTTAGGTTTGTTAGATTTTAGGTTTGTTAGATTTTTGTTTAGATTTTTATTTAGGGTGGATTAATTGTGAAGTTGGGATTAATAAGAAGCGCGATTATTTTCGCGTTTAAACCCAATGTTGTACCTCCGGGTGGAGCATTGGGGACGTGGCCGTAAGTAAAGCGGCCCGTATTCAAATTATAATGTAAGGACATTGTACATAATAATTCTGGTGTTCTTATGCATAGCATGGTGTGTATTCGAAGTCATAAACACCAACTTTATACTCAATTAATAAAATTAGTTTGTTGTGCGAGGATAATAAAAAGGTACGTCATCCCTAATAGGACAGCAACCTACGCATAGAGGTATAAAGATATAAGAAAGTTACTATATTTGTATATATTTTATTGTGTATATATAGTAGTATGTAAGTTAGTTATAAGACATACCCACCATCCCCATCCTTAATTATTCCTTTGCTCCCGGCGACATGTGTTTACCTCCACGCGGTGTCGCTGGACGTTAAAACATATTGTTAGATTAACGGCAATATGTCTTATTGACCGAAAACACGTTTCCTCTCTTTTTAAACAGCACATTAATCTCTTTTCTGTTACAGGTTACTTTAACCTGCTAGGATTCGGCTACACGAAGGAAATAAAATAAGGTTATACTTTGCAATGTAAAAATTGCATTCTATTAGTTTATTAAACTGTAAATAGGATAAAATAAATTATTATATGGCATTGAAACATATATTTAGTATACCTCAAAAACACGCAGTCAATGATATAATTAATAGAAAGTTCATTGAAAAGAAATAATACACCGCTTTCACATGTAATTCAGGTGATGATGATGTTAAACACAACCTTCCCATTTATATATTAAAAACACATTACATTGAAACATTTTACATTATTCTAAAATCAGAACATTACTGTTTGAAAATATTTTTAAATATCAAACACTTATGGATTAAAAAGAGTTCATTTCTATAATTCCGATTCGCGCAATACTTTTATACAAATTTTAATAAGTTTGATATTAGGTATAAGAGTACAATTTTCTTGAGGGTGGTCTTATTTAAAACTTATTTACATATTTGGGTTCCCTAGAAAAATTTAGACCAAACTTATGTGTCGTACCCTAAGACGGTTTGGACAACTTCCTAAAATAGGGGGCATGACTTTGTAAAGGGCATTTGGATTTAAACAACTCCGACGGTTTTAGATTGTCCGCGAACTTATAGATAAAGTTAATATGGCTAGTCGAAGAAAACTTTTATCTAGGTTAGATATGAATGCAAAAAATTAGAGGTTTGGGTCTTTAAAAGGTGTAACTTTGTAAGGGGTGACCCTATTTTAAATCTGTTTACAGATTCGAATTCTGCGTAAAATTTTAGACTAATTTGATGTATCACATGGTTAAAAAATTTTATAAGGACGGTCAGAAATCGCTGCCAGTAAAAAATCTTAAAATGAGGGTAGCTCCCTGTGGGGTAATGCTATCTAAAAAATTTAGGTAGTTGAGAAAAATTTAATATTAATTAATACCAAACAACATAGATTTATCTCGAAGAATGAGCTAAACAAGATAAAAAGTATGATATGACAATAAAAGCGATTAGTAGTGCGGTGGCGGTATGATCGCTAGAGGGAATGTGTGTAAAACGGTAAGGAGTGGTCCTATTTCAAATTTGTTTACAGATTCGAATTTTGCGTAAAATTCTAGACTAATTTGATGTGTCGCCTGGCAAAAAAATTTATAAGCATTGTCAGAAATCGCTGCCAGCAAAACATCTTAAAATGAGAGTAGCTCCCTAGGCGATGATGCTATCTAAAAAATTCCTAGAGATTCGAGTAGCTAAGAAAAGCTAATATTAATTGATACCAAACAAGGTGCATTTATCTCAAAAGATGAAATGGCTAGTCGAAGAAAACTATTTGGTCCAGATGTGTGAGGTAATGAGGGATTCTGGAGGAAATGAGGTGCTCTAACTGTTCAAAACTACCTACTAGTGGATTATTTTAGGAGTTGACTCTCAATAGTTTATATATCATATGATCACTGATATAAAAATCGACCTTTCATTAAATTTGGAACCAGTGACAAATTTTTACAATAATAATAAGAGGGAATAAACAACATACATACATCTATTTCAACACTGTGACACAAATGTAAGAATCAACTTCATTATTGTTGAAATTAAACCAGTGGAATATACTGAAACTAAGTGCCGCACATTCTAAAGTTGGAACATTGTGTAATTCCAATAACTGGTTATTAACTATATAGAAGAAGAACAAAATAGATCAATTCCATTTTTAGATACCCTTTTAATTAAGGATGCTACCAATAAATTAATATTAGACTAATTTCAAAAACCTGTTAATCCCAATAGATACATAAATTACTACAATAAAAGCGATTCATCTAACACTAACATCAGGAATAACAACAACAATATACATTATAATAAACAAACTCAACCGTTGTATAACCCTATTTCATTTATTAAAAACCTCACCAGTAAATTAATAAATGAATTTAAAGATACTAATTTAAAAATTACCACAAAAAATGTATTTACTTTGAATAGATTACAATCTAAATTAAAAGATAAAACACAAGTGCTACAACAAAGGAACGTAGTTTACCAAACTAGTTGTTTGGATTCCAACAAAATTTACATTGGACAAACTTCGCAAAATTTAAAGCAGAGAATATCTCAGCATAAAAGCGACATAAGAAGAAAATCAAATGCATGTGCTTTAACACAACACCTATTAACAAATGATCATCCAATAGACTTGCTATGTACATAGCGGTAACCGTGAGAGACAAGGAAAAAACCACCGGGCTCAATTGGCGAGTAGGCGGGGTTTTACGATTACAAAAATAAAAAAAGAATGCTTGAAATAAAAAAAATTAAAAGTGCTTATTAATACTTATAATTATTATAAATGACATTTTGGAGGGACATAAAAGCGCAGTGTAAAAGAAAAAAAATCAATAACCACAATACACATATATCAGGAAAAACAAAAAAATCTCTTCTTAAAATGGCGAGCTGCAGTTTTTATGTCAGTACGAGGTCTTAATTAACAAACATTTACAATTCCAAAAACAACAGCTCTAAATCACCATCGTAAGCATAAAATTAAATGCATAAAATTGTCACAATAAAAGATCAGTAAATAATACAATATTAATAATAAATATCATCTCACATAAAGATAATCATTTTACAACTACACCGTTTAGTCATCAATAGAACTGTTTTGACAATTTCATAGGACTTATATAAGAAAATAGTGAATAAACACTCACCTGCGCGTCCACGTTATAGATCACACCCTCCCTAAGGACAGTGCGGAGCAGGTAGACCTGGGACCTCAATTCGTGCATCCTTCCTACTAAAGAAGCGGCAATTCAATAGACGGTCGTGTCCCCGGAGGAAGCACACAACTGGGTGCACGAAATTCCTTAGATAACGAAAACGACAATTACTTTGAGTCGTATGTAGAAAGAATCAAAATTTGATAGCACGAATTAGCATCAATCCCGGCGTTATCAAACGCAGGTGTTAAATAGAAACTTGAAACAACTTTAACAAATAAGTACGATCCATTATTTCAACGAGTCTTTATGATTGGGTATTATAAGAAGTAATTATACGCTATAGTAATGTGTATCAAACCAACGGATACCTCAAACAAGGTACCGACTATTTAAATTATAGAAGAAACTTTCTAATTCGCAGCAAGTGGGTTTTAATGAAATTATAAAATAAAGCGTACTTATTGTAAAAAAGTAAAATATACAGGACGGTGTTTGAATATTGGAAGTAGAATCTTTGTGAATGGGGAATGAAATACAAAAGGAACGGTTTAATACATCGTCGGAAAGCGAACGTAACAGACTTTCAAAATCCAAAAGTTATTAATATTCAATTGAAAGGAAATAAACGACTATTCCTAGAAATGTGTTATATTTATCAAAATTTTTGTACCATGAACAAAAAACAGACATTAAAAATCTGAGCACTATATATACATATTTATTAAATTCCAAAAAGATAAAAGAATAAATGAATAAAAAATTATAAACATAATATTATACTTTGGTTCAAAGCTGCAAATCTATGGTAAATTTGACAAACTATATATTTGCATACGATACACCACTCGTACAAGTTTACAGACAAACATTCACACGCACTAACACACACACACAAACATACACACCTGCACACACCTAAAAAAACACGCACACACACAAACATACACACCTAAACACACACACACACACACACACACATACACACACACATATTAGTATTAGGGTAGACAATTATGAGATAAGAAGCACAAATCCGAGCGAATAAACATATAATTAGCATGTCAAGATAGTGATAGTAGAGTTTTTCAGTAGTTGCATAAAAATCAATAACTAAAGAGAGTGCGTTTTTATGTAACAAATATTGAAAGCGTAATTATTTTGTTAGTGTACATAACGTAAGGTATGGTAATATAAAGCTGGAGCATTGATATATTTTCAGTAAAAGTTTAGCTTGGTAAACACATTCTTCGTATTGAGTTTAAAAGCTTGTTGACAAACGTTAGGTTCCTTGGTAATAGATAGTTTGGAAACAAACAACCGGTCTAGGGTAGATAAGACGTGAGCGTTGCATGCAGAAATGGATCAATAATATAGTCTATGTTTTAAATGAGATAGCAAAGAATGGAAAATAGCATATGGTTAGTTGTCGTTGACTTTGAAACATCTGTAAGACAAAGAGACTTTTAAAGATAAATAAGTGCGAGGGAGAAGCTACGTGTTTGCATAAGATGTTTGTTAAAGAGGGTAATGGAAAATATTGTAGAGGCTACAGACAGAATCGAACGATTAGACTGCATGTATAAGAGCAAGACAATAATGTAGACCGGTTGGTATGGATAAGACATGAAAATAAGCGAGGATGAAGGTAAAGTAATAATACACAAGTAAGACAAGGATACACAAAATCGATAACAAACGTTGAAAACTGGGGAAAGATACAAGACAAGGAACAGTAAATTTGAATGAAAGTTAGAATGAGGCGATCGGATGTGCGTGTGTGAAAGAGGCGTGTTTTGAAGCTTAGGTGGAAATTAGTTGCCGGATGATTTCGTAGAAGCTGACAACCGTTAGATATTTTTAATAAAGAATTTGAACTAAAATGCTTGTTTTGCAAGTGAGATTTTCGGATTTTTGAGACGGTTGCGAAGTTTACGGAGAAAAACTCAAGGATATTGGCTGGTTTTGCAGAATTGGACGACTGTTAGTTGTGGTGTGAGTGAAATTTGTGGAATCGGTGAACGGTTGAGAAGTTTAGCAAGAAAAGTGTGCTTGGGGTATGGCGTGTAACGATTCAGGGGTAGAATTCGGAGATTATATAAATAACAACGAGGCAGTAAGGGCTTACTTTTCCTTTACGATCTTCAACCAAGCTTCGTGTAATAGTAAATGTGTATAAGTGAGTTTGAATTCTTTTTATTACAATTAAGATGCACAAGTTGGTGCAACGTTAATATTGCAATTGTGAATATCTAAAATACAGTTGATAACCGAAGCTGGAAGAAAAGTATGTAGACCTTTTGTGCGCTGGTAGAAGTCGAGTATGTTGATGGACCAGGAGCAGATTACGGGATCATGGAAGTACCGTGCATTAGCAGCTGATAAATCTAAGTAAAGGCGTGTAATTCCTGATGGTGAGAGGCCACCTGGAGCAATTCTTGAACTACCAGTCTATCAAGATGACCACATCGGAGATGATTTTAACGTAGAGGGCTGGTGGTGCTTAATTTAGGTAATTCAACCTTTTAAAACTTTTAAATATTGTGAATTTGTTGGTGATTATGACAATTTGGTAATTTTTGTAAATTTTGTTCTGTTATAAGGACATTTTTAATTCACAATTTTACTTGGAAAAGGGATTGTATGAAAACATATTTAAGTACTACTTGGTATTATAAAATAAAGGTGTAATTTTGGTCTTTTGTACAAAGTAAAAAGGTTTTTGGTAATCTTTTAGTGCAGTAGTAAGCACATAGGTACAGAAAGGTTTTTACTATGAGCTCGTAATAGACCTGGGGCTTTAAAGTAAAGTTTAGGGATAAGTCCAGTTACTTTTATTAAATGATCGATGTAAATTGATAAATTTTCAAGTTATTTTATTTAAAATGATTTCATTTCAAAATTGGTAATATTTGTTAAACATCCAAGGTGTATAAAGAATGTAAGACTAAAATTTTTGAATTGCAAATTAATGTTCCAATATAGCGTGATGTACTTTTGGCAATCAAATTGTATTTATTTTTAAATAGTAGGGTATTATTTTCAGAGAGCAAGTGAGCAGCCGTGGCGAATATCCCTGTGGAAGTTGAGCAAAAAGTTGAAGGCTTTGGCGTCCGAATTGAAAAGCATCTTCAGAGAGTATTATTATAAGATGATATGTAATGCAAGTCTAGGTGGTAGGACTTAATTTCCAGAGTGGGTCCAGAGCATTAATAACAACACAAATTTTAGGGTGTGTTTTCAGGGGGACCTACACGGCAATATATATTCAGTTTTTCTTTTATGGGTTATAGGTCCTGTTTAAAAAAATAATAAAAGGCGTACTCTCTTTATTCCATCTGAATTTTCGGATATATTTGTACTCTTGGTCACAGATTACTAAAAATTACACGTGACCAAGAGTACAAATATACTCAAAAATTCAGATGAAATAAAAGAGTACGCCTTTATTATTTTTTAAACAGGACCTATAACCCATAAAAAAACTGAATAGTATTAAACCAGAGGTCGTTAATTCTAACTATATATATATATATATATATATATATATATATATATATATATTGCTGTGAATCCTCCAAAATCCGGGAACTACGGTTTTCGAATCGAGCCCCACAGATTGGGCGTCAAAGAATGCTGTGAAACCTACAAAAAGCTATTAACTTAACTAGTCCGTCATTTTCTTCTCTTAATCGCCTCTTTACTCCTTTCCGCCTCGGCTGCTCACCTAGTTAAAACTTTCATCCTCAATCATAACAAAAAAACAAACACATTCCTATCACAAACACCAACGTTAACTCTATTTACATTAATATTCACAATACATTAAAATTTCAAAATTAAAATTCAGCATAAATTTCAAAATCAGAAAATTTCAAGATTAAATTTGTTATCATTTTAAAGTGCATCCAGAATTAAAGTCCTTGTAGGATGCCTACTAATTACTATAACAATATATGCAGACCTGGGTCTGAGTACAAAGGGAGCATCTACCACCCCTTTACGTTAATTAACCAGGTTCGTCTAATTGAGCTCAAAGACATACCCAAATTTTCATCATAATCCAGAACATCAATACTAAATACCCCTTTCTACTTAAACAAGCAAATTTCACCTTAAAATTAAAATTTTATTGTTAGTACAATTTCACTACTGTCCATTTTAAGTAAATCAATTATAAAGTTGTTCAACACACACCAAAATATCAAAATCCACCAACAAAGCATAAGTTACCTGAAGGTTACTCCACTAGTGGCTTCAATGTACATCGTCCTCTGTTAATCACACCAATCCAACTGGGTTATGTGAAGGTCCTCGTATTGCTGGTCGCTTTTAAACATTTTCTCTATCACCATTCATCTAAAGTAGTTTCAGTGCTTTTCCGGAACTTATTTGTGTATATCTGAAGCTTGTTTTGTGGATCCAGACACGTTTACGAATCATTTCATTATTAATACCCCCGAAAAATAACAAAGAAATTCATACTTCTTTCACAAATATACGCCAAAACTGCCTACTTTTGTGTATTCATTTGTCGTTGTAAATTTTACTAATTGGTACAGTGATACTAAACTTTATTACCTTGTATCTTCTTTTTTAAGTGCACTAAAGTACATTCATTGTAGCACGTAAAGAACAAACTGTTTTAAATCACCAAAATATACGAGCAAACTTTAAATTATTCTATCAAACTCGGAAAACTAAAAAGCACTGTTTAACGCATTGAATCAAGTCGCAGATGTCAGAGAGCTTGTTCATATTAACCTGGGTATATATAGAGGTTAGCCTGTCTGTCGGTCTAGTCCCCAAAACAAACAATTCTTCAGAATTTCGCATGCTAGGTTCCCATTCCGCAGCCCGGCATGCGATTTTTACAAAATTTGCACTCGCACCAGTTAAATCTCAGAAATTTCGACACGGCTCGCAAAGTCTGGAAATAACTAATTGAATTTTATACAGAAATGTTATTTTTACCTCTCAATTTTGCCTTTATTTTCACCCAATCGCAACCCAATGACGTTGCTCTACTCCCGCCTTTTACTATATGTGTCTCGGTCTTGCGCATATTATCTGTCTCTATCTAACCTGTTCTTTATTGGTGCAAATTGATATTCCTTATTATCGATTATTTTCAGTCCACATGGACTGTTATCTGGGTTAAATAACCCCGTATCTAGTCTTCCCGTTAATATAAGCGACGGTTTCTCCAACATTCTCTGAAACCATTTGTTATCTGCAAATTTTACGCGGAACAAGCTTTTTTAAAAATACGCAGGTGTTCTGTATTTCGTGCTAAAGCATCCGACCGTTTCCAATATTCGTAGAATCGACATGTTTATCTAAACAAATTAAACTGAAATTGCCTTTTAAAAATACGCAGGTGTGTTCAAACGTAACATTTTAAATACCCTTCTATGATTTGCATTTTATTGGGTTTTTACAAGTTTTTATAGATATTATATGTTACTAATGGTTCAATTAATTTCAATTAAAAATAATACCCTTTAATTTTTAGTGAATCCTAATTAAATATTCAATTATTATCAGTACATTTTGTTTAATACCGGTTACTTAAAATTGAGTTAATTAATATAAATTTTGCACGTAATTTTATTCTCCACGGTTTTTTAATAACGCGTACCTTTTCCCAAAGCTTCTACATGGTGATTAAAATTATTTGATGTGATTATTTAATTTTCTACCCTGGTCTAAATATGAGTAATATATACATATATATAATATAAATTTTGCACGTAATTTCTATTTGTTTCTTTACTCGGAATAATTAAATTACACGTAGAGCTTTCTAATACTGCTTCCTTTGATATAAAGCGTCTTGTACATGATTTAAATCTCTTATTTTTAATGAAACGAATGAATTTTTATTCATTATATTTATTCATTCGTTTCATTAAAAATAAGAGATTTAAATCATGTACAAGACGCTTTATGTCAAAGGAAGCAGTATTAGAAAGCTCTAATTTAATTATTCCGAGTAAAGAAGCAAATAGAAATTACGTGCAAAATTTATATTAATTAACTCAATTTTAAGTAACCGGTATTAAACAAAATGTACTGATAATAATTAATATTTGATTAGGAGTCACTAAAAATTAAAGGGTATTATTTTTAATTGAAGTTAATTGAACCATTAGTAACATATAATATCTATAAAAACTTGTAAAAACCCAATAAAATGCAAATCGTAGAAGGGTATTTAAAATGTTACGTTTGAACACACCTGCGTATTTTTAAAAGGCAATTTCAGTTTAATTTGTTTAGATAAACATGTCGATTCTACGAATATTGGAAACGGTCGGATGCTTTAGCACGAAATACAGAACACCTGCGTATTTTTAAAAAAGCTTGTTCCGCGTAAAATTTGCAGATAACAAATGGTTTCAGAGAATGTTGGAGAAACCGTCGCTTATATTAACGGGAAGACTAGATACGGGGTTATTTAACCCAGATAACAGTCCATGTGGACTGAAAATAATCGATAATAAAGAATATCAATTTGCACCAATAAGAACAGGTTAGATAGAGACAGATAATATGCGCAAGACCGAGACACATATATTAAAAGGCGTGAGTGGAGCAACGTCACTGGGTTGCGATTGGGTGAAAATAAAAGGCAAAATTGAGAGGTAAAAATAACATTTCTGTATAAAATTTAATTAGTTATTTCCAGACGTTGCGAGCCGTGTCGAAATTTCTGAGATTTAACTGGTGCGAGTGCAAATTTCGTAAAAATCGCATGCCGGGCTGCGGAATGGGAACCTAGCATGCAAAATTCTAGAAACTGGCCGTTTTGAGGACAAAACCGACAGACAGGCTAACCACTATATATACCCGGGTTAATATGAGTTTCGCTCTCTTAGATTTTTCGATTTAATTCAATGCGTTAAACAGTGCTTTTTAGTTTTCCGAGTTTGATAGAATAATTTAAAGTTTGCTCGTATATTTTGGTGATATAAAACAGTTTGTTCTTTACGTGCTACAATGAATGTACTTTAGTGCACTTAAAAAAGAAGATACAAGGTAATAAAGTTTAGTATCACTGTACCAATTAGTAAAATTTACAACGACAAATGAATACACAAAAGTAGGCAGTTTTGGCGTATATTTGTGAAAGAAGTATGAATTTCTTTGCTATTTTCGGGGTATTAATAATTAAATGATTCGTAAACGTGTCTGGATCCACAAAACAAGCTTCAGATATACACAAATGAGTTCCGGAAAAGCACTGAAACTACTTTAGATGAATGGTGATGTAGAAAATTTTAAAGGCGACCAGCAATACGAGGACCTAAACATAACCCAGTTGGATTGGTGTGATTAACAGAGGACGATGTACATTGAAGCCACTAGTGCAGTAACCTTCAGGTAACTTATGCTTTGTTGTTGGATTTTGATATTTTGGTGTGTGTTGAATAACTTTATAATTGATTTACTTAAATGGACAGTAGTGAAATTGTACTAACAATAAAATTTTAATTTTAAGGTGAAATTTGCTTGTTTAAGTAGAAAGGGGTATTTAGTATTGATGTTCTGGATTATGATGAAAATTTGGGTATGTCTTTGAGCTCAATTAGACGAACCTGGTTAATTAACGTAAAAGGGGTGGTAGATGCTCCCTTTGTACTCAGACTCAGGTCTGCATATATTGTTATATTAATTAGTAGGCATCCTACAAGGACTTTAATTCTGGATGCACATTAAAATAATAATAAATTTAATCTTGAAATTTTCTGATACTGAAATTTATGCTGAATTTTAATTTTGAAATTTTAATGTATTGTGAATATTGATGTAAATAGAGTTAACGTTGGTGTTTGTGATAGGAATGTGTTGGTTTTTTTGTTATGATTGAGGATGTACGTTATCTAGAGGAGCAGCCGAGGCGATTAACAGAAGAAAGTCAATGGACCAACACAGTTAAGGTAATGAATAGCTTTTTGTAGGATTCACAGCATTCTTGTCTTCCAATCAGTGGGCCACGATTCTAATAACGGAGTTCCCAGATTTTGGTGGAATCACAGCATTCTTGACGCCCAATTCGTGAGGCTCGATTCTAATACAGGGAAACACAGCTTTCTTTACATATTGTTGTGATACTGTAGCAATACCCCTATGCGCCTTTTTTGTGAATTAAAAAGGTAAAAAATTTTAATCTGTCAATTTATAATTTTTAATGTATAATTTTAATTGCGTCGGTTAGCTCAGTTATTGAATTACGCACGGAGCTTGCGACAATACGACAAACAAAGAATTTAAATCCATCTTCTATCTCTCCTTCATTATTCCCAAAGATGATCAAAAAACCAGCAAAAACACTATTATTATTAATTATTGACTGAAGCCTGATGAATGTTCATTTAACCTCCTTTACTATTTACGTAATTTACAACGTACACTAAAAAAAAATAAATCTTGCCAACCCCTCACACAAATTATCATGAAAGCCATTTTTAAAGTATTTCAATTAGTAATATTCAATTAATCGTTAAATTTAAATGATTCAGTTTAGCAATGTAAATGAAATATCCACAAATAAAATAATGAACATTCAGATTGGCTAGCCTGTTGTTTTTCAGTTTGAATCAGTTTCTCGTTCAACTGTTTTCGGTATTGTGTGCATTTCTCATAGCATCGCCTTAAACACACTAGCGTCCTCCATTAAACTCCTTGACTATTTATCGTTGAAGTAAATGCTTATTGCATTTCCTCATTTATTCCAGTAATAATCATTTATGATCGCTTTAGTATTTATTTAAACTTGCTCCCGTATTTATTTAGAGCTGTCTCCCGTAATTGTTTAGATTTGTCTCCAGTGATTATTTAGATTTGTTTCCAGTAATTATTCAGATTTGTCTTCCGTAATTGTTTAGAGTCGCTTTTTATTTAAGAATAAAACGCCAACCCATCAATTTTCCATTTTCAGTGGTATTATTTTACATTTCACAATTAATCGCATTACGTGGATATCTTTGTTTTCAGAGACGTGAGCTATGCCTTAGTTCATGATAAAATGACAAGCGCAAAGTTCGTTGTTTGTGTATAAACTTTATACCAGGTTTTCGGATATTTCATGGTGTTGTTCTTGTATACTAACATCAACGCATTACTGGTGTCACGTACTATTTTGAGTTAATAGCCTTGATTCGCTTGGACTTTCATACTTCTAGATAAGTAAACCATTGTTTGTTCAAATAAATTTGGTAAACTTTGATTTTAATTACCATGCCTTGTTTGTTTCTAATAAATCAGGTGTCGATTTTAATTTTCCAGTCACGTAGACTTAATACAATGTATGCATTAAATCATATGTGTTTGCTATCTTACGCATTTTTGAATCTGCTTGTTTTAATTGTCGTAATAATGGTGCGTTATACATGCGTGTCGCGTTTCTGCTTGCAATTATGTTGTTTAACGACTTGCGGATATGATTTATTCAAAAAATTTCAAAGTATTTTTTATTAACTAAATTAATTATGATTATTATTTATATACAGGGCGTTGTCATTTACTTTCCAGTCTAATCATCGTATTTCTTGTTTTCTTCAGAAAACTGTGTCGTTTTCTGAGCCCTTATGTATTTCATATGGAGTGCGCTATACTATTGGTCCTAACTACCCCTAAATGACCCTATTAACACAGCAATATATATATATATATATATATATATATATATATATTCTTGTATTCTATTATTATGTTTTTTTCTCTCTACTATTTTATATAATATAATTACTCCTCCTTTAAACAAGATTTTATTACACGACTTTTGTCGTCGTCACAATGATTTCAAATCGAGGTGCTTTAGCAAACGTTTGGTTGGTTTTTCTTTTACTAATTACTATATTTTGTATGCCTCGACTATTTGAAACTTTAATCTCAGGGTTTTCTCACCTACTCACCGTGGGTTCAATCGTGAGTAGATGTGCAATACCCAACCAAACTGCACCCTCGTTTGTTTTACCACTTTTGAAATGTACTAAATTTATTTTGATATGCCAAATCTTAATAGATCAACGATGCCTGATGTCAAATTAATTTATGTAACTTTTATGACTTTAATTTCTGACGTTCTAATATATTCACGGTACTTACCAGAAATATACTGCGCTGAAGGCCTTCCTTTGACTGCTGGCTCAAGTTCGAAATTGCCGTACGCACTTTCACACAAGATTCTCCAAAATTGTCCTCTTGCGCACTGCCTCCAGGTGTTTGTAAAACAATTTTGATGCCCCAAACCTGAAATAATGTTACCCCAATTTAGAATTTAGTAAAAACCTTTATCTACTTTCCCTGCGTCAATTCTTCCTCGCCGTATTCCTATCTCCTGTTCCTCTGCTCCGTATCCCGCTTACTTCTCTTCGCACAACCAAATCAATCCCGCTGTCTTAATACAAATCACTCCTAATCCTGCTATACCAATTATCCATACGATGTCCTTCTGCCGTTATATCTTCTCAAATCAATCCAAATTCTTTACGTCGTCGATGCCTTCTTTAACCACTCCAATATCCTGCTGCCGTAATACCCAAATCTATCCCAAAACCAACACTAATCTTCTCAAATAATATACCGTCGCTTTCTCCTTTACATCAATAACCACTTCCAAAATCTTCTTTACATACACGCTGACTTTCCCTTTTCACTTTTAAACACTTTATATACTTTCTTTTATACTTGGATTAAATAATACTCGATGAATACACAAATAAACTTTTATTTCAAAACTATTTTACAATTTTAACGCAGGTTTCATAAATAGGTCTGTATCTGAACAAATTTTAAAAAGAAGTCTTTTATTTATATTGCTTAGTTATTAACTAAACAAACTTAGCTTACTACAATAACATTTTTTTACATATATAACATCCAATAACAAATCTCCTATCTTTCAGTGTCCAACATACCTTCGCTATAGTCTTTATAATAATTTTAAATTTCTACCATTGGTCCAAAACACTTCACTAAACTCCAATAACCTTTTACATTTTGATTCACTTTAAATTTTGATTTACAATTCGTCTAAAAGTTTGATTCTATAAAAGGAAAAGCCAAATAATTCATACACGACCTGGGCGCTTTGTTATATTGCAGATATCCATAAATGCGTCCGGCTTTCCGACGGCAAATGTACTCTCAACTCTCATGAAATATCAACTCAGTATAAAACCTCAAGTACCGTGCATTATATCAACGTCATAAAGTCATGTTACTACCTTTTGGCATATAAGTTTCAATCTGAAATGGTACATACTTTAACGTATGTAAAGTATAGCAAAATTTATAGTTTTTAAATTATTAAATCTGAAATATTAATCCTATCGTTTGGCATACACCCCTATTAATACAAATATACCTATAGAAACCTTCTAACCCCCTCTCTTACACAATATTTGGCCCCACTGGTTTTTAATGAAATTGGAAATTTCATATGTTTTTCTCTTCCCCTGGTGTGCAAAAATTTCTGATTTTCATTCAAAACCATCCTTTCGATTTTTCTATTTTACTTTGGCAACCCGCATTCGCCTTTCTCTCACATCTATTACACTACGCTATTTTCTAACCTATACTAATTACTACTATAACAAAAACAAAAATAAAAACTAAACTAAACTTTCCGTTGCATGAACCACATTTTAACCTATCCTATTAAACCCTCTTCCTGTACTACTCTATATGGGTACAAATTCTCCAAATGAAAACGCCCGCGATATCCCCCTGTCATATTCTCCAGCTCAAACGTATTGCCTTCAGCAAAACTACGCGTGATCCTGTACGGCCCTTCATAAGGAAACAACAGCTTTGCGCAAATGTTTTTGTCGCGGTTTGAAACCCTTAATCGTTTGACGACCACCAAATCCCCTATTCCAAAAATCGTTCTTTTCTTAATTTTCCTACACCTTCGTTCGATGTCCCTACGCTGCATCCTTTCGATTCTGCGCCTGGCATTACTTAGCAACTCTGTTATGTCTTGTACCTCGACTTCCTCCCTCCGTGGTCTAGCTGGTATAATCCTTCGCATTAATGTTACCGGACATGTTGTCGGATTCTATTAGAAATTTCTTACCTAACAAATAAAAACGCAACTTCTTCACCGCGTATACTATGGCCAACATCTCCTTCTCTGCCGTCGCATACCTGGTTTCGCAGTCTTTCAACACCCTAGAAATGAAAACAATTGGTACTTCAACTCCATCCTGTATCTGCACCAACTCAGCCCCGATTGCATATTTCGACGCATCCGTCCTCAAAATAAAATCATCTTTAAAATTGGGATATTTTAATGCTAACTCCTTGTAAAATGCATCTTTTAAATCCTGGAACGCCTTCTCTCGTTCCGCAGTCCACTTCCATCTTTCCTTTTTCTTTAACAAACTCACCAACGGTACGCACATTTCAGAATACCTCGGTATAAACCGTTTGTAATAATTTAGCACCCTAAAAATCCTCGCAGTCCTCTCACATTCTTTGGTCGCTGAATGTTTTCAACTCGTCCAATCTTTTATTGCAAATTTTCATCCCTTGTTCGCTAATTTCAAACCCTAAGTATGTAACCTTGCTTTTAAACAACTCGCATTTCTCTACGTTCAGCTTTAAACCCCCTTCGTCCAGTCGTTGGATCACCTTTTCTAAATGCTCCAGGTGTTTTGCTCGTCCCTTGAAAAATTAACAAATCATCGACATAATGCGAACAGAAACCTTCATATTCATTAAACAACTTCTGCATCGCTCTTACAAGTGCTGCTGAAGAACTACTTAAACCAAATGGAACTACAGAAAACATATAAATCTCGCCTTCGATACTAAAACCTGTAAACTTTTACTGTCTTCATGCAACGGAATTAACCAAAACGAATTCTTTATATCTAATTTGCTGAAAACTTTCATTTCATATACTTTATACAATAAATTATCCAACCCTTGTGGTTGCTCATACTGCGGTTTTGTAATCGCATTCAATTTCCTCGCATCTAAACAAATCCTTATATCCCTTTTATTTGGTTTTGGTACTATAACTACTGGGTTCACATATTGAGTTCTCGCTGGTTCTATAATACCTCTTTTAACATTCTGTCTATCTCTATTTTAACCCTATTTCTTATGGCAAACGGAATTGGATACACCCTTGTATTAAATCCGATGTCTTCCGTGACCTCCAACTTATGTGTGTACCGCCTCGCAAATCTTGGCTCTTCATTAAATAACCCTACATATTTATTAAATAATTCTCCTAGCTTCATCTTAGTATCAATACTCACTTTCCCTATCTGTTCATCATTAATTAATCTTACAAACATATTACATAATCGTACTTTAACCTGTCCATCATTATACTCTTTAATCATTCCTAATCCTGTACTATCTATATCATTTCCATTCCTATTTTTCTCACTAACCGTAGGCACCACCCATGACCTATCTTTATCACATATTCTAATTGACCTATCCTTTCCATCTATATTCAATCCAAAATCCTCTATAAAATCCATACCCAATATGAAGTCTAACTGTAACCCTTTCGTAATTAAAAACTCTGCATTCCCTGCTTCTTTATTTCCTATATATATCGGTACACGGATAACATTATAAATCGTCGTAAGCTTTTGTTCATCGCTGACCATAAATTAACCCCTCAATTGTTCCTATTCTTTCCTTTAAAAATTCTCCATGTTCGACTACTACCCTATCATTTACCAGCGACAACTGTGACCCACTATCCACTAAAGCAACATAAACACGGTCCCTTAAACTAATATTTATAAATAACAAATTCTTTTTATTAAAAATGTAACTGTTTAACAACAAATCCCTTATACTATAGCAAACATCAATCTTTACTCCTAAGCAGTCGGTCGTCCAAAAATTCGCGTTTTTTTTTCTTAAGGCGACTCGTGAATTTCCACCACCTCAATCCTATTCGGGTCCGTTGTACTTGCGCTCGTCGTCATATGTTGGACGTTTACGTCCCTGTCCGTCCGGCTATTTCCATTTTGTATTCCTCCCCCAGTCGTCCGGCCGTCATCCTCGCCGTTGTCGTGTCGGTATCTGTTTTGTCCATTGTAAGCGTTATCCCGGTGATCCCTATTGAAATACGGTCGTCTATGTGCCTCGTGTCCCCAATGATTCCTATGTCCGTAGTTAAAATTTTCCTGTCTATAATTTTGTCTGTTTTCATGGTACGGTGGTCGTCGACTGTCTTCCCTGTAACCCCTGTTTTGTTCCCAATGGTGTGTCCGCGTTTTCGCTTCCAGTACTGTCGCTAGGTCGAAATTTCTCATTACTCCCAAGAATTCCTTAATGTCTTGACATTTTGTACCACTACAACTCTGGTAACCTCCGGTTCCATATGACCTGCCAGTAGAAGTACAATGTCGTCCTCGCTCAGTTTCGGTGTTAAGTGTTGCGCCTGATTGAACTTGTCAATCGCCTATTCTTCGCGCGTGCCGTGAGTCCTGCTATAATGTCCTGTAATTAGGTTTGTCCTTATGTCGGTCTGATGTGTAGTGTTCCAAAACTGTTCTATAAATAGTCGTTTGAAGTCCGCGTACGTGTCATACTGTTTACGAATAATGTTATGCCACTTTTCGGCGTTTCCTGTCAAACTCGCCCCCACAATCTGTAATTTTGTTCGTTCGTTTTCTGTCCCTACGATCTCGTCTAGTCGGTCCAGGAATCCCATGGGCTGTTCTGTCTTACGTCCTCAAACTTCGGTAAAGCGTCCCGGTTTAATCGAAAGTGCGGTCCGTAGTCCAGTCCAATTCGCCTCCTTTCTATGTCATCGAGTTTCTCGTAAATTTGTCTAACGTCATGTCCTACCCTGGTTTCTAATCCCGTGACTTTGTCGTCAAGTTTTGTCCTACCGTGTACGTTTTCGTTTTGTATGGTCTCTAGTGTTTGTCCAAAATTTTTGTAGTTAGTCCCTTGTCGTTTGTCACATGTTTCTATTTCCGTACTTAAATTTGAAAACCCGCTAATCATTGTTTCTTCCACTGTGTCGACCCGTGTCTTAATTTCAGTTCTTAAGTCAGTCCGTGTCGCGTTCAAGTCTCCTTGCAAATGTGCCCGTGTGTGTTCTAACTTGTCGTCAACCCTGTCTATTTGTTGTTGGACCTCTGTCCGCACGTCGTCTTTTGCAATCTGTATTTGCGTTAGTAAGTATTCCTGTGTGTGGTTCATTTTCGCCGTCAGGTCCGCGTGCGCTGTCCTAAACTCGTCCCTTAACTCGTTATGTGATTGCGTAATTTTGTCTGTCAGCTCGTTCTTTAATTCTGTCTGTGATGTCTTAAGCTCTGTTTTTAACTCCGCCAGTTCCATGTGTGATTCATTAATTTTGTCTGTCAGTTCTGTGTGTGATGTCTTAAACTCCATTCTTAGTTCCGTTTGTGATTCTGTAATTTTGTCTGTTAAATTTTTCTGCAAACTCATCAGAAATCTCCTAAGGTCCTGGTTTCCGTCGGCTTCTGCTGCTCTCACCTGCGGTACCGTCGCCTGGTCCAAGTCCGTGTCTGTCATCTCCAACTCTGTCTGCATCGTGTCCGTCTCCTGTAGGTCGCCCCCTGCGTCTAGCTCTATGTCTTGTCTCCCTACATCCATTTCAACCCCGTATATTAGTCCCGATCTTGTGATTCTTTTTGTGTCCTCGTCCGTCATCTCTGTTTCCTTGTTTTGAACTCGTTTCCTGAAAAAAAATAAAAAAAACTTGCGGGCCCCACCTAACTCGGGCTCCCGGATTCTGCTCTCTTTCGCACTAACAACTTTTTAACCTTTTTCTCGAGCCTCACGTTGGGTTTGCCACCTTCTTGTATTCTATTATTATGTTTTTTTCTCTCTACTATTTTATATAATATAATTACTCCTCCTTTAAACAAGATTTTATTACACGACTTTTGTCGTCGTCACAATGATTTCAAATCGAGGTGCTTTAGCAAACGTTTGGTTGGTTTTTCTTTTACTAATTACTATATTTTGTATGCCTCGACTATTTGAAACTTTAATCTCAGGGTTTTCTCACCTACTCACCGTGGGTTCAATCGTGAGTAGATGTGCAATACCCAACCAAACTGCACCCTCGTTTGTTTTACCACTTTTGAAATGTACTAAATTTATTTTGATATGCCAAATCTTAATAGATCAACGATGCCTGATGTCAAATTAATTTATGTAACTTTTATGACTTTAATTTCTGACGTTCTAATATATTCACGGTACTTACCAGAAATATACTGCGCTGAAGGCCTTCCTTTGACTGCTGGCTCAAGTTCGAAATTGCCGTACGCACTTTCACACAAGATTCTCCAAAATTGTCCTCTTGCGCACTGCCTCCAGGTGTTTGTAAAACAATTTTGATGCCCCAAACCTGAAATAATGTTACCCCAATTTAGAATTTAGTAAAAACCTTTATCTACTTTCCTGCGTCAATTCTTCCTCGCCGTATTCCTATCTCCTGTTCCTCTGCTCCGTATCCCGCTTACTTCTCTTCGCACAACCAAATCAATCCCGCTGTCTTAATACAAATCACTCCTAATCCTGCTATATCAATTATCCATACGATGTCCTTCTGCCGTTATATCTTCTCAAATCAATCCAAATTCTTTACGTCGTCGATGCCTTCTTTAACCACTCCAATATCCTGCTGCCGTAATACCCAAATCTATCCCAAAACCAACACGAATCTTCTCAAATAATATACCGTCGCTTTCTCCTTTACATCAATAACCACTTCCAAAATCTTCTTTACATACACGCTGACTTTCCCTTTTCACTTTTAAACACTTTATATACTTTCTTTTATACTTGGATTAAATAATACTCGATGAATACACAAATAAACTTTTATTTCAAAACTATTTTACAATTTTAACGCAGGTTTCATAAATAGGTCTGTATCTGAACAAATTTTAAAAAAGAAGTCTTTTATTTATATTGCTTAGTTATTAACTAAACAAACTTAGCTTACTACAATAACATTTTTTACATATATAACATCCAATAACAAATCTCATATCTTTCAGTGTCCAACATACCTTCGCTATAGTCTTTATAATAATTTTAAATTTCTACCATTGGTCCAAAACACTTCACTAAACTCCAATAACCTTTTACATTTTGATTCACTTTAAATTTTGATTTACAATTCGTCTAAAAGTTTATTCTATAAAAAGGAAAAGCCAAATAATTCATACACGACCTGGGCGCTTTGTTATATTGCAGATATCCATAAATGCGTCCGGCTTTCCGACGGCAAATGTACTCTCAACTGGCTCATGAAATATCAACTCAGTATAAAACCTCAAGTACCGTGCATTATATCAACGTCATAAAGTCATGTTACTACCTTTTGGCATATAAGTTTCAATCTGAAATGGTACATACTTTAACGTATGTAAAGTATAGCAAAATTTATAGTTTTTAAATTATTAAATCTGAAATATTAATCCTATCGTTTGGCATACACCCCTATTAATACAAATATACCTATAGAAACCTTCTAACCCCCTCCCTTACACAATAATATATATATATATTACTCAAATTTAGACCAGAGTAGAAAATTAATTTACGACATCAAATAATTTTAATCACCGTGTATAAGGACGCTTTGGGAAAAAGTACACGTAATTAAAGGCCTACTGTGAAGATTTAAATCATTCAATTAGAATGTAGGGTTTGTATAGAATTTTATTAGATAATACGCGTTATTAAAACCGTGGAGCATAAAAATTTATTCGTTTCATTAAAAATAAGGAATTTAAATTATTCATTAGACGCTTTCTATAAAAAGAAGCAGAATTAAAATGCTCAACTTGTATGTAATTCTAATTGTTCCAAGTACTAAAACTAGCGAGAAATTACGTGCGAAATTTATATTAATTAATTCAATTTCAAGTAACGGGTATTAAACAAAGTGTACAAATAATAATTAATATTTAATTAGTATTCGCTAAAAATTAAAGGGTAGAAGTCAATGCCATTCATTATTATTTTAATTGGAATTAATTGAACCATTAGTAATATATAATAAGCATAAAAGCCTGTAAAAATCCAAGGTTAAAATACCATGAAAACAAAGCTCGGACAATTATATTTAAAACATTCATTAGGAGCGCACACCTGCAAACTTTTAAATGTCAAATTCTAATAAATTCGAGCTGATAAACATGCAGATTCTACGTATATTGGAAACGGTCGGATGTGTTAGCAGGAAATGCTAAATGAGAAGTTATTTTACTCAAATAGGAATACACGTGGATTAAATAGCAGATAGTAAAAAATATCGATTTGTACCACTCAGACCAAGGTAGAAAGGGATGGATAAAAGCGTAAAGCAGAGACACTGATAATAAAAGGCGTGATTTGTGAAGCTTCACTAGGGATACGATTGGTTGAAATAAGATGCAAATATGAGAGGGGAAAGCATAGCAGTTGGTGTGTAAAATTAATTAATTGTTCTCGGACGTGTTTGCGAGCCGTGTAGAAATTTCTTAGATTTTCAACTTGGACGTGTGCAAATTTAGTAGAATCGCTGTGCCGAGCCGTCGAAAGGGAAAATAGAATGCGAAATTCTAAAAATTGTCCGTTGCGGGACAAATTCGACGTGCAAGCGGGCCATTATATAAACCCGTGTTTATAGGAGTTTCGCTCTCTTAGATTTTTGATTTTATTCGATACTTTAAACAGTTTTGCCCTTTATTTTTTTGATTATTTAATACTTTAAGTAGAATACGTGGTGATTACGTGCTACAATAAAAGTTATTAGTACATTTAGAGAAGATAGATAAGGTAATAAAGTCTAGTAATATTTGCGGGTATTACTGTACCAATTATCCACATTAGTAGCGATAAATAAATACATTGAAGTACGCAGTTTTTAGTATAGCGTGAACGAATTATGAATTTCTTTGCTATTTTGTTCGGGAGTGAGTAATCAAGTGTTATTCCTAAACGTGATTGGATCTACAAAACAAGATTTAGATATACATAGATGCGTTCCTGAGAAGCCCAGAAACTTTTACGATGAATGGTGGTGTAGAACAATTTTAAAAGACGACCCGAAATCCGAGGACGTAAACATAAACCAGCTGGAATGGTGGGATGAGCAAGTCCGATGTACATTGAAGCCACGAGTGCAGTAACCTTCAGGTAACTTACGCATTGTTGTTCAATCTTTGATGTTTTGGTTTGTGTTGAATATCTTTATAATTTGTTTGATAAAAATGGACAGTAGTAAATTTGTATAAACAACAAATTTTTAATTTTAAGGTAAAATTTTCTTGTATAAGTAGAAAGGAGTATTTATCAGGTTTATGTTTTTGATCTTGATGAGAATTTGGGTCTGTCTTTGAGCTCAATTAGACTAACCTATTAAATTAACGTAAAGGGGTGGGAGATGCTCCCTTTTATTCAGACTCAGGTCTGCACACATTGTTAACTTAATTAGTATGCATCCTACAAGGACTCTAATTCTGGATGCAAATTAAAATGATGACAAATTTTAACTTGAAATTTTATGATGCTGAAATTCATGTTACAATTTAATTTTGAAATTTTAATGTATTATGAACATTGATGTAAATAGAGTTAATGTTGATGTTTGTGGTAGGAATGTGTTTGTTTTTTTTATGAATGAGGATGAAAGTTTTAACTAGGTGAGCAGCCGAGGCGGAGAGAGTAAAGAGGCGATTATCAGAAGAAAGTCAACGGACCAGTTAATTTTGAGGGTTTCACAGCATATCTTGGTGCCCAATTCGAGAGGCTCGAATTTTTTACTTTTTTTACTCTGGTGAGGCTTTTTGTAGGTTTCACAGCATCTCTTGACGCCCAATCTGTGGGGCTCGAATGATCAGCAGATCAGCCCGTGACTAAAGGCGCATTTCACAGCATCTCTTGGGCGGCCCAACGCTGGGGCTCGATTCGAAAACCTTAGTTCCCGAATAATGAATCTAGTTATATACATAATTCATGTACTAATAACTTGATCATTCCATTTTTGTAACGTTCCGAATAAACATGTAACAAACATGTAATTATATTATTATTAATAGAGAAGAATATATATATATATATATATATATATATATATATTTATCAATAATGGACTGGATAGCATAAATATTTTAATGATAAGTTGTTTGTATATTGGGTATGAAGTCCAAGTAATAAAAGTTGGTGTAAAATTTAAAAGTTTATTTTTATTATTCTTAACGTTTCGGCGACTCTTTTCGCCTTTATCAAAAGTATCTACAAATGGAAGCGTTGTATATTAAAGATAACATAGAATATGAATAAGTCACTCACCATATAGAATTAATAATTGTCAAATTATTTTTTTGAAAATGACAGATGATTATGTGACTAACATGATAATTAAAATAAATTTAGATTGAACTTGAAGGGAAGTTTCTTAAAATATTGTATGTTGAAAGTTGAAATGATGAAGGTTCGGTATGGTTGAAGATGATGATGTAGGAGTGTTTCAAGAACATGGACATAACATCAGTGTAATCTTCATATAAAGGAGTTACTGTTGTTTACTGGATTTGAAGTGATTCGAGTTGTATAGAGTGGAATAGAATCTATGTGAGTCTTCTACATCTTGTTTGTTGTTTAAACATTGTTTTCTTTGTTGATGTGGTAAGATTCTAAGAACAATCTTGTTTTGTAATGTGGCTCCTTTTCTAATATTTCTGTTTCTTCGAATGCGGGAGTATGTTTGGTTGCAATTACATGTGTGGAAAGTGCACATTTGTTGGGATTGCGTTTACAGTCGCTTCTATGTTGGGTTAGACGACTTCTTAACCACTGGGAAGTTTGGCCAATGTAACAAGCCTGGCAACTGCAGACTATCTTGTAGATTAGGTTACTGTCAAGTAATTTAGGTGTAGGGTTCTTTATTTTGGTAAAAAGATTCTGAATAGTATTGTTGTATTCGAAGGAAATGGTAATATCTGGTTGTTTGAGTACCTTAACCAACAGTGGAGTTAGTCTTTGTATGAATGGCAATTTTTGTGCATAATGTTGTTGTGTTCTGTTGATAAGTTTTAGGATTGTTGTTGATTGTCAGAGTATTGGTGTAAATGAGTTTACGTAAGAGTTGTTTGGGGTAGCCATTATTTAATAAAGTATTGAAGAGAATTTTCTTGTTTTGTTTAAAAATTGTGGGTCAGAGATCTTCTGTATGCGTTGTTTCATGGCATTGATTGTGCCGACTTTATGTTTGAATGAATGGTTAGAGAAAAATTTAGATATCTACCTGAATTTGTAGGTTTGGTATACCAGTCAAAGATTAAAGAGTTGTTAGGTCCTCTGATGACTATGGTATCGAGGAAAGGTAATCTTCCATTTATTTCTATTTCACTTGTGAATTGTAGATGCTCATTAAAGCTGTTGAATGTGGCTATGGTTTCTTCAATATTGTCGGGTGGGGTTGAACATATGATGTCATCGACGTACTTGACGAGGAATGTCATTTCATAAGGTAGTCGTGGAAGCACAGAGTCTAGAAGGAGTCCATAACAATCTGGCTAATGACAGGTGATATTGGGAGCCATTGGTGTGCCGAATAACTGGAGATAATAACAATCTTGAAAAGCGAAATAGGTGTTGTTGAAGATAAGGTTAACAGTACTTAGGAAATAATCTACTGAAATTTTGCAGTGAGGTTCAATAGTTGACCATTTTCTTTGATGATATTGAGGATTAAGGTTAGTGGAATGTTAGTAAATAACGATGTGACATCTAGAGATAAGAATGTGATTTTGGGAAGTTTAAAGTTTTGAATTTGTCTACGAATGTGAAACTATCTTTGATGTTGTAGTTTTTAGGTGGAAAAGCAATTTGAAGTATTTTTGAAATGAAGGTGGCTACCAAATACGTGGGAGTATTTACAGATGAAATGATAGGTCTGAGTGTAAGTAAAGGTTTGTGGATTTTTGGTAGTCCGTAGTATTTGCCTGGGATTGCATTGCAGATGTATAGTTGTTTCTTTTCATTATCGTTTAACATGCCTTTATTGTGGAGTAATTTTATATGATCGTTGACACGTTTTTGGGTGGTGAAGGTTGGATCTTGACGTAAGAGTTTATAAGTTGTAGTATCAGATAACAATTCTAAGGATTTATCGACATATTGTTGCTTGTTCATGATGACAGTGACAGCACCTTTATCTGCTTTGGTTACAATTAAATTAGGGTTATCAGATAAGAATCTTTTTGTTTTGTAGAATTGTGATCTTTTTATAACTATATCAAATTATATTATGGAGAAGACGTTGTATTTTACCTAAAGATTTGGGCTAATAACACCATCCAACAAGCCAACCTACTAAACCGAATTCATTTTTTAGAACGATGTAGAAGAAACAAAATTACCCCCAACCATATTAAAAATATATTATTCAACACAAGCAACTTACTAAACAATACAAACCAAAGAAATAGACAAAGGATAAACAACCACTTGAAAAGATCATCCACCTTCATTATTAATTTAGAAATCCAAAATAGCCACAGCATGTTAACACGTTGCTACAAAAACATGCACAATGCTATAAACTTTGTTATAAGGGCTTTGCCCCAACATATTATACATTCATACGATTATATACAGTCTATACGTTATAGTCGTCATTTTGAAAAAGTCAAGTCTATCAATATTAGTAAATTCTCAAGATTAATTAATGAACAGACAAACCAGTCACGTGTCTTTATAGACAATTCCAAATGGATAGTGAATATTAGTGATGTTCCACTACCTAACGAAATAAAAAACTTTCTATCTTTAGGACCAAAATTCAACATAAAGCCGTTAACTAAAGATATTCACATTGGCAAGCTATTAGGACGAATAGAATCCATTCTTGACTCTACTGAAGTACCCCAAAGACAAAAAGACATCAACAGAGGCAAAATAAACAACATAATCTTGAACTTTGCCAACAAACCTATCAACAACCAACAAGAAAACGAATTCAGATCACAATTCTACAAAACAAAAGATTCTTATCTGATAACCCTAATTTAATTGTAACCAAAGCAGATAAAGGTGCTGTCACTGTCATCATGAACAAGCAACAATATGTCGATAAATCCTTAAAATTGTTATCTGATACTACAACTTATAAACTCTTACGTCAAGATCCAACCTTCACCACCCAAAAACGTGTCAACGATCATATAAAATTACTCCACAATAAAGGCATGTTAAACGATAATGAAAAGAAACAACTATACATCTGCAATGCAATCCCAGGCAAATACTACGGACTACCAAAAATCCACAAACCTTTACTTACACTCAGACCTATCATTTCATCTGTAAATACTCCCACGTATTTGGTAGCCACCTTCATTTCAAAAATACTCCAAATTGCTTTTCCACCTAAAACTACAACATCAAAGATAGTTTCACATTCGTAGACAAATTCAAAACTTTAAACTTCCCAAAATCACATTCTTATCTCTCTAGATGTCACATCGTTATTTACTAACATTCCACTAACCTTAATCCTCAATATCATCAAAGAAAAATGGTCAACTATTGAACCTCACTGCAAAATTTCAGTAGATTATTTCCTAAGTACTGTTAACCTTATCTTCAACAACACCTATTTCGCTTTTCAAGATTGTTATTATCTCCAGTTATTCGGCACACCAATGGGCTCCCAATATCACCTGTCATTAGCCAGATTGTTATGGACTCCTTCTAGACTCTGTGCTTCCACGACTACCTTATGAAATGACATTCCTCGTCAAGTACGTCGATGACATCATATGTTCAACCCCACCCGACAATATTGAAGAAACCATAGCCACATTCAACAGCTTTAATGAGCATCTACAATTCACAAGTGAAATAGAAATAAATGGAAGATTACCTTTCCTCGATACCATAGTCATCAGAGGACCTAACAACTCTTTAATCTTTGACTGGTATACCAAACCTACAAATTCAGGTAGATATCTAAATTTTTTCTCTAACCATTCATTCAAACATAAAGTCGGCACAATCAATGCCATGAAACAACGCATACAGAAGATCTCTGACCCACAATTTTTAAACAAAAACAAGAAAATTCTCTTCAATACTTTATTAAATAATGGCTACCCCAAACAACTCTTACGTAAACTCATTTACACCAATACTCTGACAATCAACAACAATCCTAAAACTTATCAACAGAACACAACAACATTATGCACAAAAAATTGCCATTCATACAAAGACTAACTCCACTGTTGGTTAAGGTACTCAAACAACCAGATATTACCATTTCCTTCGAATACAACAATACTATTCAGAATCTTTTTACCAAAATAAAGAACCCTACACCTAAATTACTTGACAGTAACCTAATCTACAAGATAGTCTGCAGTTGCCAGGCTTGTTACATTGGCCAAACTTCCCAGTGGTTAAGAAGTCGTCTAACCCAACATAGAAGCGACTGTAAACGCAATCCCAACAAATGTGCACTTTCCACACATGTAATTGCAACCAAACATACTCCCGCATTCGAAGAAACAGAAATATTAGAAAAGGAGCCACATTACAAAACAAGATTGTTCTTAGAATCTTACCACATCAACAAAGAAAACAATGTTTAAACAACAAACAAGATGTAGAAGACTCACATAGATTCTATTCCACTCTATACAACTCGAATCACTTCAAATCCAGTAAACAACAGTAACTCCTTTATATGAAGATTACACTGATGTTATGTCCATGTTCTTGAAACACTCCTACATCATCATCTTCAACCATACCGAACCTTCATCATTTCAACTTTCAACATACAATATTTTAAGAAACTTCCCTTCAAGTTCCATCTAAATTTATTTTAATTATCATGTTAGTCACATAATCATCTGTCATTTTCAAAAAAATAATTTGACAATTATTAATTCTATATGGTGAGTGACTTATTCATATTCTATGTTATCTTTAATATACAACGCTTCCATTTGTAGATACTTTTGATAAAGGCGAAAAGAGTCGCCGAAACGTTAAGAATAATAAAAATAAACTTTTAAATTTTACACCAACTTTTATTACTTGGACTTCATATCCAATATACAAACAACTTATCATTAAAATATATATATATATATATATATATATATATATATATATATATATTTATAAGATACTACTTATTAATTGAAATAAAAAGTGTCATGTAACACAGTAACTGTTACTTTGCTGCAAAACACTTTTTAGGTGACTTGGGACAGTAAGCTACTCGTTTAGAAATCTCTGCTTAATTTGGCGCGAGTCTGCGCGTCGATAAGTAGTGCTCTACGTCTTATCCTGAGAATGCCCCGATAATATGAACGAATTCGTCAAACCCAGAACGCGTATTATAATTAATCATGCTTTAAGTCATGAAAGTCTCCGACAATATGTTTGAAAACATTGGTTTGTAGACATATTAATATTTTTAAGACAATAATTTTTCTGTTTCTATAGTTTTATTGCAATTTGCGTTTTATTTTTGCATAAGTAAGAGGAGCTTGTAAGTATAAGAAAAAGTGTCAAATAAAATAAATCATAAGAATTCTTCGTACCATTTCCAATTCAGTTGGTGCTTTTATAATCAAACTGTCATCATACGTGTCACAAACTCATTGTCAACGTCGTGGTATTATAAAAACTTATTTCATTCTAGTAATTTGGTTGTATGCCTCATTGAACTTCGCATTTCTGTATAGGAAAAGTTAACGGCTGTAGTTCCAAACTAAGCTTGACTAGATTTAAATTATAAATTGAGCGACTTTATATAAAACGCGAGTTGCCACTTTTTAAATTACTAGAATTTAAATATATGTTAAAGAACATATTATTTAAACAAATCTGAGCAATTTTGCATAGTTTCAGATATCGTGTTAGATTTAATAATTAGATCATAATCAGCCTCAGTAACCTCATCAGTAAGACGGCTACGTTTTAAGAATATATTTCTAGTCAGATATTTATATACGTGCATCAAAAGATGCAGTAAAGGGATCTTTATAAAATAGAAATTTTAGAAACTTGAGGAAACCGAAAAAGAATTAAACAAGATAAAGTCAAATAGTAAACCTAGTTTGATTATAATTTTTTATTAGGGCTAATCTAGTTATAATTTCATAATAACAATGGCCAAAAGAAGGAAGATGATGAGAATGAAATAATTAATTTACAATTTTCTTTGACTGCTACAGAAAATTGTAGAATTATCTACTTAAAATTATATTATAGCGTCGTTTAATACACTTTTGAGACTGATGATGGATAGTGTAAGCATCAGAGCCCTCAGTGTTATACAATAGCACGCCTTAGAATTTAAGAATGTCGGGGAATGCGAACTGACGTCAATGTTCAGAGTAAAGCCATCCACGTTTGATGGAAGTCACCTTAGCAGACATATTTTAACCAATTTGAGGCTACCCCGAGAACTAAGGGCTGGAACGATGATGATTCTGACAAGTGTACCACGCTCAAGTGAAAAACCGTTACCAAAGGACCAACAAAAATTTGTAACAGATAATACTTGCTTGATGATACTAACCTATCCAATAGCACCGGATAGCTTCCTAGATCAGCTGGTAGTACAGACTTTTATTAACCGGATATGCGACGGAGAGATTCAACAGGCACTGTGATTGGTTCGATTACAGACCCTAGATGATGCTCAAGCGCATGTTTGGAAATTGAAGCGGTAAAACAAGCTTCGCATTGTAATAATAGCAACTTAGAATTCCTCTTAAACGAGCAGGGTCAGGAAATCATAGAGCATGTGATTCGACGATTACTGCGTAAACACCAACCAAAGAAGAAGAGACCAAGATGTTAGAATTGTGGTGAGTTTGAGCATATACAGTCCAAATGTAAACATTCCAGGAAGAAAGAACAGAAGCCGGAAACCTACAGGGACCAACGAGAGTAGGCGAAAGTCGACCTACGCGGATTCTGCCCCGGAGATAATTAAGCACATCGCACGATCAAAGCATGCATACAGCATTTACATACATGGACAGTCTAACGGCTAGATTACGAATTTCTTGGATGATACCGGAGTCACCAGCACAACTGCTAATCCGGATGTAGTGCGCAGCCATGGTAAATTGTCATCCGCGACGGTACGTATTTGAACCGTAGCTGGTGAGGAAATACAAGCACACGAAATAATAAATAACAAGTTGAAAATGCAAGGCATTGTCGCAACGAACTTCCAAATGTAGACTTACTTTAAAACAATTTAAAGAAATTAAAATTATTATGTTGTAATAATTATAAGTATTCAGATAAAATACAAAAATTTATAAACAACAAAAGAGACATTTTAATATATTTTATTTTATTGAATAAATATTTTAAAAGCTATATATGTGTGTGTGTATGTATGTATGTATGTATGTATGTGTGTTTGTGTGCGTGTGTGTAAATAAGGGGGCATCATATTTCGATTCAGTTTTTTCAGAGGATTTGTAATAATTACCTAATCAACCGTCCGTCGAGGGCCTGTAAAGACCAGTCAAGACGGTTAATTAAGGCCAGGCAGACTAAACTCAGCGGCGTAGGTCGTGGTTCAAACTCTTAACTAAACCCTTCTTGTACTTACCAAATATGCGATATGGATAAAAATCATCGATACATATATTAACAATTTATAATAAACATGGGCGCCAATCAGCGGAAAGGCACTGATACCTAATAAAAGTAATCATGAAATAAACTTCATAGTTTAGAAAAGAAATAACATTTTATTATACCATCGACTGTCCGGAAAAGCAGATATATACACAAATAAATAAACAGTCTTGAACTCGAAATGAAATAGGGCCTACAGGGCCCACTATTCCGACATAATATAAACGTAATTCTATCTAACCTAATTGATATCTAGGGACGTGCACGTCGTCACATATACCTAATCTTTAGCCTAACTAGGATTAACTTAAGATCTTTAATTATATTAACAAAAGCACTGTGAAACACAACTATGCATTACTGTCTTTACAACACGGTATCCGTATGTACAGATTAAATCAAGGATTCCATGGGTTAATACCGTATGCTCTCTTCAATGATTATTTTTTGGAACACGCGAACGTAATTTAATGTCAATATAATTCACAAAAAAACAGACCGGACTATAGCTCGCAACACGGCTCCCGCACCCCGTCTTTAGCGACTATAGGTAGAACGAACATACATTTCCGCGATCAAAAGTAAACAGTATCAACTGGTCTATAATAATTAACCTTTACAACACTACAAAAGTTTGACACGTAAATCCGAAAAAGCTTTCTTTACTGAGCTATTAACAAAGGTTAGTTCACGTCTTTATTACGTTCCAATGACCGGTAGTTGAAGCAAAGGAATTTTCTTTTAAATAACTTTAAGCAATAGCACACCGTCGTAGCGTCTATGTAGAATTAAAGTAATCCTTCCTACAAATTAATAAGACGCTACAAAAGAGACGCAGAATCGAAATAAAACTCATAGCAAAGGGTTGCTTTGCATTATTAAAAAATGTCATCCAACAAAATAAATACTCACGTGTTCTAAGCACACACAAAACACGTCTGTCCCCAAAGACCACACACCAAAAAAGCCAAGAATCATTGCTGTTCTTTACATCTCCAACCACATTCCTGCAAAACCCCAATGAATTCGTCCGGTCCTGCGGCCATAGGCCGCACCATATGTTTAAAACCAGAAACTAAACCCTCTCCCTACATTGTATTGTAAATATTATGCGATCTCAGGTACCGTAGATGTATCACGAAAGCTTTTAAAATATAGAAGAATTCGCTTGTATGAGGTTATTCCACCACGGTGTATGCAGGCTTTGTAAAACGTACATATAATTCCACCACGATTCGTGAAATATACAAGTGATAATTAAATTGTGTCAACTATTAATACTATAAGAATTGGTACGCAGTAGCGTAACATTATATAAAAATAATTATAAAATTTATGCTCAACAAAGCGATTGAACATCGGGTTGTTACACACCCCCCCCACAAAAGTTGAAATTGCGGGAAGAAATTTAAACCCTTCAACCTCTCAACGTAAGGAAACCATACTAAACACATTTTGAACTTGAAATACGTTAAATTCACCAAGTCAATATTAGATTCTACACCTAACACCGATTATCGAAACTATAAAACAAAATGACTTGCTACAACCTCCAACAAGTTAAAATGTTTCACACATTTAAGTGATTAAAGGTAACTTGAAAACTATTAGCTCCAGCAACTATCGAAACAATAGTTACAAATCCAACTCTTGAAGCTAAGTTCCTAAGTATTAAAACTTAATAATCGGCAAATATCTACTTTAGAAGCCAAGCTTCCATTAAATAAAATGCGCAGTCCAAACTGCAACTACAGAGTTTGAATAAGCGAAAGTGAATGGAGTGATCAGTTCCAACACCAACGAAACTCAAATCCAATAACCCACAAAATATACAAAAAAAATAGACTTCTAGGCGAAATCCAAAAATAAGTGTATGGACCAACGTCCACAACAACCTCTGCACCAGCAAAGGCAGAAATAAAATGTGAATACTAGTGAATGCACAAGGCTTAAATCCAATAGCTTGAATTCAACTTAACAACTGAGAACTGGGAATAAAGGTAATAGGAAAATATTTAATGTGGCTTTAAATCTTTAACATGAAAAATACCCAACGGTTTATCATCCACCGTCGCTAAGCGGTAAGTCGTAGTACCAACAACCTCAATTATCTTAGCTTCCAAATATTTAGGAGCTAATTTTTATTAAATGATTTAGTAGCATCCGACAGAACAAAATTCTTTCTCCAAACAATATCACCAACATTAAACTTCAAAGGTCTTCGTCTTAGATTATATGAACGGGTATTGCGCTCATACGCCAAATGAAGATTTCTTTTACCTCCCGAAAAATTGGAGATAGTTCATTCATGTCTCGAACTAACTGTTCTCGATTTTCTAAAACAACTCATCCTCTTTGAAATTCTTTAACCGACCAAAAAATCTCCAGAAATAGGAACGGTACGGCCAAAAGCCAAAAATGATGGTGAAAATTTTGTTGATTCGTGAACAGCGTTTCGGAGGGCGTGTCCTATTTTATGGATTTCAACATCCCATTCCTTATGACTGTCTTTAATATAACTACGGATGGCTGTTCCAATAACTTTATTTACTCTTTCGACAAAATTTACCTGCGGATGGTAATTTGCGTTAAACCAAACGGATTGAACGTTATAAGTATTCATTAATTTTGAAAACAAAACGCTTTTAAATTGGGGACCATTATCCACCATACAAATTTGTGGAACCCCGTAAACCAAAAACACATAATTTTCAATATATTCACAGATGCGTTGTGCAGAGGCATTGCGCATTGGGTGGATTAGAGTAAATTTGGTAAACCAATCACTGATGACTAAAAGAACTGTATTCCCTTGTTTTGAACGAGGAAAAGGACCAACTAAATCGATAGAAAGGCATTGAAATGGGAAAGAGATCTGCTTTTCCTGGCCCATAAATCCATAATGATTAAATTGAGCAGATTTGCTTTCACAACAAATTTTACAATTGCGAATATATTTAGAAATGTCCGACTTCATTTTGGGCCAATAATATAACTCTTTAATCTTTGAAAAGTTTTGAAAACTCCTAAATGAGCCGAGGTAGGGTCATCGTGACACTTTTGCAAAATCTCATTACGACTCGACTTTGGAACAACTAGTTTCCATTCCACCAAATTTGATTCAATTGATAAATTATTAGAAATATATTTATAAATTTTTCCATCTTCAACTCTCCAATCCGGATAAGAATCAGGTTTATTAGAAATTTCTGATAGCATCTTTTGTACCAGTCATCGATATCATCAGAAGAAAATTTTAAAGAATTAATTTCAACAGGAGCTCTGGAAAGAGCATCAGGTACAACATGTAGTTTACCTTTCCTATGAATCACCTCATAATCAAACTGCTGAAGCTTAACGCTCCAACGCGCTAATCGACCTGAAGGATCTTTTAGGCTATTAAGCCAGATCAAAGAATGATGATCGGTAATAACCTTGAAGTGTGTGCCTTCTATGTAAGGCCTAAATTTCTGAATGCCAAAATGACAGCTAACAATTCCCTTTCTGTCACCGAGTAATTTTTCTCAGCCTTATTAAGAGCACGAGATGCGTAAGCAATTACCTTTTCGTTGTCGCCCTCACCTTGAGTCAGCACAACTCCAACACCATAATTCGACGCATCACATTGTAAGTAGAAATGCTTAGTAAAGTCAGGGCTAGCCAAAATGGGAGCCTGGCCAAGACAAGCTTTAATTTTTGCAAAGGATTTAAGAGCTTCTTCATTCCAGGTAATAGATTGAGACTTCCTTTTGCTTTTTAATAGGTCATTAATCGGAGCCAAAATTGTGGAAAAATCATTGATGAATCGACGATACCACGAACACATTCCAGTAAAACGTTTAATTTCTGTGGCTGTCTTAGGTAGCGGAAAATTGACTATAGCATCTATCTTAGAAGGATCGGTATGAAGACCGTCTTTATCAACAACATAACCCAAATATAATAACTTGGGTTTACAAAATTCACATTTTGAAAGATTAATGGTAAAATTCGCATCTCTAAGTCTTTTGTAAACTTCCTCTAAAATTTCAATATGTTCTTTAAAAGTACTCGATACGACAATAATATCATCTAAATAAACAAAAACATTTTGCGACAAGGAATGGCCAAAATAGACTCCATGAGCCGCTGAAGTGTACTAGGCGCGTTGGTTAAACCCATAGCCATTACATTATACTCGAATAAACCTCGGCGAGGAACTGTAAAGGCAGTCTTTTCTCTACTCGCCGCGTCTAAAGGTATTTGCCAAAAGCTTTCTTTAAATCAATAGAGGTTAAGTACCTGGCATTGCGAAACCTATCAAGTATGTCATTTAAAATGGAAGAGGATACGCATCTTTTTGTTACAGAATTCAATTTTTGCATCAAAGCAAACACGAAATTCTCCGACTTCTTCTTAACCAACAGCATCGGCGAATTCCAAGGACTAGAACTCGGGCTAATAATGCCTTGAGCCAGCATCTCATCAATCTCTTTATTTGCATGTGCTAGCATGGCAGGTGATAAAGGATAATAACGTTGTTTAATTGGAATAACATCGCCAGTAATAATAGTATGAGTGACTTTATCAGTTCGACCCAATTCTGGACGATCAAGTAAGTTAAATAAAGAAATAATACGATTCAATTCGGATTTTGACCTTCATCCAATTCATCAGCACATTTAATCATATGAAAAGTATCAATTTCAGAAGAACAAGCAAAAATTCTTTTGTAGAAAAATCTACTTTAATTTCAAATAATTGGCAAAAATCTACACCAAGGGTAAGGGCATTCTCAATTGTATCAGAAACCAAAATTGATAATTCATGAGTGAGACCATTAACACAAAGTGGCAAAGTAATCTTACCAAGAATAGACTGTGAAGTACCATCAGCCGTAGAGAGTGACGAAAACTCATCGTTACGATTTAATTTTAAATCGTATTTGTCAATTAAAATATTCCCGATTTCCCTAATATCGTGGTCGTTGCGCCAGAATCCAATAGAGCAACTAAATTATCGTTAAAAATTTTAACAGCGATATGAGGTCTGGAATCTCTTTCAGAATTATAGAAATTAGAAGAAATTTTAGTAGTTTGTAAAAATTTTTGACTTTTGAAGCCAATCGGGCCAAATCTTTTGTCAGCCAGCGCAAATTTTGGTGAAGAGGTACATCGGCTAACGAAATGACTCTTCGAAACTAGTTTTTTGACTTCTGGGAGCATTTTGGACAATCCAATGAAGTAACATCGTGTTGTCCGCACAAATAACAAAATAATGCGCGCTTTTCGGCACAGGTATGAAATGAATGACCTAATTTTTGCAGTTGAAACAAATTGTAGTAGACTTGGCAGTATTCGTTTTGAGAAATTAGAAATATCAGTTCTTGCTACTATATTTTTGTAGTAGGTGAAACAAGGACCCTAGGATTTGGACTGAATGGCAATCTGTTGGAAGTGGGAAGCTCCTCGACAGGTGCATGTCGTAATTTAATAGCTTCCAAGGTTTTACATAAAGAGATTAGGTGCGAAATGTCCGTAACCTCAATCAAAGCCAATTGAGTGGCATAAAAAGATTGCAAATTTCTTTTAATAATTTTCAGTTGTTCGGAGTTTGCAATAGCTTCATCCAATTGAGCAAATAAATTTACCATGGTAGAAATATAAACAATAGGGGACTCTTCAATTTTTGTTTTCGCGCCTTTATGTCGGCCAATAAATTTTCATTGTAGTCCTCGGGAGAAAGTCTTGTTTAAGTTTGTAAATTAATTCATCCCAGGAATGAACAGAGGAACGGGTGGCTCTAAACCAAGCCAAAGCCGAATCAGAAAATAGGTCAATGGCTCCTTCGAATAAATCTTCAGAAGAAACCTTCCGAGCAACCTGAAGCTCATTGCAACGTTGAATGAAAGATAAAACAGAAATATTTTTCGGATCACCCGTAAACTGGAGACCCCATTTATAAATCGGAACCGCTGAACGAGTTCTATTAAGCGAGTCAATTAAGGTACTAAGGTCCTTAGTTGAAATACCAACTGAAGGCTCAGTGTGGGTGACAACGTTGGACGTAGAAGGTAGGTCTTTTCCGGTATGAACATGAGTAGAGTCGCGATTAACACCTAAAGAAAAATACGTAAAGTTAGAATTAAATTCTTGTTCTTCATGGACTTGCTCTAACATTTCAATAGACTTAATACAACGAGAAAATATTTGTGAATGAAATGAAGAATATTCTTCATTGAAGGTTGTGTATGTTAACCTTCGATAGACGTGTGAAAGTCTGGTATGCAACCGTAAATATTCATTTTCTTAGGAGTAATTTTATAAGAATGAAGCAAGGATTCCAATTCATTAATTTTTTGTTCTAAACAATTTAATTCGTCTTTTGATTAATTTGAATTTTTTCGTAGTTAGAAAAATTGAAACATCCATTTTTCTAATGCAAGTTTGGAACGTAATAATTTTCTTTTAACATCAACAGTTTTATCAGAAGGATCTGAATTTCGAATTAATAATTCGTGACTCAGCTCGTCAGCTTTTAAAGACTCTACTATAAACATTTTCAATAATAATATCAGTTCAATAAATTCAAAATACACGCATATGTTAACTCCACAAAAATTATAATGTACATTCAACTTGGCAAGTAAAAGCAAATGCTTCAGCACAACAATTCAAAAGTGTCTGCGTCAGTACAATTATGTTTGAAAAATTGAGCAACGTAAAACGATACAAAATTCGAGCCCCAAGCGTTAGGCGCTAGTGTAATAATTACCTAATCAACCGTCCGTCGAGGGCCTGTAAAGACCAGTCAAGACGGTTAATTAAGGCCAGGCAGACTAAACTCAGCGGCGTAGGTCGTGGTTCAAACTCTTAACTAAAACCTTGCTTGTACTTACCAAATATGCGATATGGATAAAAATCATCGATACATATATTAACAATTTATAATAAACATGGGCGCCAATCAGCGGAAAGGCACTGATACCTAATAAAAGTAATCATGAAATAAACTTCATAGTTTAGAAAAGAAATAACATTTTATTATACCATCGACTGTCCGGAAAAGCAGATATATACACAAATAAATAAACAGTCTTGAACTCGAAATGAAATAGGGCCTACAGGGCCCACTATTCCGACATAATATAAACGTAATTCTATCTAACCTAATTGATATCTAGGGACGTGCACGTCGTCACATATACCTAATCTTTAGCCTAACTAGGATTAACTTAAGATCTTTAATTATATTAACAAAAGCACTGTGAAACACAACTATGCATTACTGTCTTTACAACACGGTATCCGTATGTACAGATTAAATCAAGGATTCCATGGGTTAATACCGTATGCTCTCTTCAATGATTATTTTTTGGAACACGCGAACGTAATTTAATGTCAATATAATTCACAAAAAAACAGACCGGACTATAGCTCGCAACACGGCTCCCGCACCCCGTCTTTAGCGACTATAGGTAGAACGAACATACATTTCCGCGATCAAAAGTAAACAGTATCAACTGGTCTATAATAATTAACCTTTACAACACTACAAAAGTTTGACACGTAAATCCGAAAAAGCTTTCTTTACTGAGCTATTAACAAAGGTTAGTTCACGTCTTTATTACGTTCCAATGACCGGTAGTTGAAGCAAAGGAATTTTCTTTTAAATAACTTTAAGCAATAGCACACCGTCGTAGCGTCTATGTAGAATTAAAGTAATCCTTCCCTACAAATTAATAAGACGCTACAAAAAGAGACGCAGAATCGAAATAAAACTCATAGCAAAGGGTTGCTTTGCATTATTAAAAAAATGTCATCCAACAAAATAAATACTCACGTGTTCTAAGCACACACAAAAACACGTCTGTCCCCAAAGACCACACACCAAAAAAAGCCAAGAATCATTGCTGTTTCTTTACATCTCCAACCACATTCCTGCAAAAACCCCAATGAATTCGTCCGGTCCTGCGGCCATAGGCCGCACCATATGTTTAAAAACCAGAAACTAAACCCTCTCCCTACATTGTATTGTAAATATTATGCGATCTCAGGTACCGTAGATGTATCACGAAAGCTTTTTAAAATATAGAAGAATTCGCTTGTATGAGGTTATTCCACCACGGTGTATGCAGGCTTTGTAAAACGTACATATAATTCCACCACGATTCGTGAAATATACAAGTGATAATTAAATTGTGTCAACTATTAATACTATAAGAATTGGTACGCAGTAGCGTAACATTATATAAAAAATAATTATAAAATTTATGCTCAACAAAGCGATTGAACATCGGGTTGTTACAGATTCTAAATATGTATCGCACATTAATTTTGGACCTATTTGAAATTTTTGATAAAAATTAATTCCCCGGGGGGGTCGGGTATCCGTGGTCAGATTTTGTGGGGGGTACCATATTTCGACTCAGCTATGTTAGGGGAGTCCAAATATGTATCGCACATTAATTTTGGACCTATTTGAAATTTTAATTTTCCCGACGGAATATCGCGGGGGCACGGCGTCCCCGTGGCCCGATTTCAACTGACATCAAAACTTAAGCTCAGGACACCGAGCTGAATCGATTGATGTATCACACATTGATGTCCGACCATTAGAAAAGCCTCGGACGGACAGACGGACAGACAGACGGACGACAAATCGATTTCATAAACGAACGAAGTTCGTTGAAAAAATTGAAGTTGGGAACAAAATATATGACTATCAGGTAGTAACAGTGAATATCAGAAAAGAAGTTATCTTAAGAATATAACGTGAAGAAGTATGGACACCGTGAAGATGATATGAAAGAGGATGTCTTGAAAGTGTAAAAAGAGGAAGCGCCGTTATACAGACAATGTGTCTGTCTGGGTTCGTTTGACGGGCGATATTATCCTAGCTGGAAGAATAGAAACTGTAGTTATGAGACGCTCGTAAAGGGCGTGCTTGCAGGGAAAGTTTTGACCAAAGCGATGGATGGTATACCCGTTAGGGTCTTAAACGCAAATAGCTACGGTGGCACGTTGAAAAAGAATGTTACAGTTGGATGGTGCTTTTCGATTGTTCACGTAGCGAGGTGTGCCGGTGTCGAGAAAGAACAATCCATCAAAATGTGGTGTCCGCAAACTTGTTGGAGCAGTTGACAAAACCATATCGGCATCTAGAACAACAGCAACTGGCAGGACCTAAAACGTGATCCGGCAATACTCGGACGTGTTCACGGTCGATTGAAGTCGATTAGGAAAAATGGTAATAGTCAAGAATAGAATCAATACATCAAATGCCCGACCAATAGGACAGCAGCCGTGAAGGCTCTCATTGGCCAATCCCGAAAAGGTCGAGAAAATGATTGGAGATATGGAGAAGCAAGAAGTGATTGAACACTTTGATAGTCTTTGAACATCGCCTGTTGTACTTGTAAAGAAGAAAGCCGAATCAACAAAATTTGTGTGGACTACAGACGATTGCATAACGTGACCAAAAAGATTAACTCCCCACTTCAAGGATTGACACCCTATGTACACTTTCAGGGTCGCAAAAGTTTTCGATTTTGGATTAGAGGAGTGGCTACTAGCAAGTGGATATGGAACCCGAGGATCAGCAAAAGACTGCCTGCACTATTGGCACCCTACATGTGATTTTTCAATGATCCACCCAAAGATACTACATTGGTCAGAAAGCATGTTTTTTTTACCTAAAAAATTTGGGATTTTGCCGAACCCTTGCTGTTCCAAGCAAGGTAGGGATCTTTAACGTGCGTGACAACACTCACCTCAATTTTACCTCTCATTTGAACAAGGTCGTATTTTTGGGAAAAATGCTCGCCTAACATTTTTCAAGCGGACCGTGTCGGAATTCGAACCTGGGACCTTGTGCGTAGTAGTCACACGCAGACCAACTACGCCACGGAGCCGCCTGCACTATTGGTACCAGCCTTTTTGCAATTTACAATCAAGACACTTGGGCTCTGCAATATTCCTGCCACCTTCAAGCGTTTAATGAATAACATCTTGCGTGAGCTATCGTAGAAAATGTGTTTTGTATATTTGCATGACGTAATCGTGATTGGGAAGTCGTTTGGAGAACACTTGAAACATTTGGAATAAGTGTTTCATAAATTCAGAGAAATCAATCTGAAGCCGAGTCCAAAGAAGTGTCACCTGCTAGGAGAAGAAGTGAAATACGAAAGCACGAAGTTGCACGCAACGCAGTCAAACCAAACCTGAAGAAGGGCAGTACATGAGTGGTAGATGCTAAAAAACAAACATAAGTTACGCAGCTTTCTGGGGTTGTTCAGGTACTATAGAAGATTTGTTTCTGGGTTGGCAGATATAGTCAAACTCTTGACCAACCTGGCTGGAAAAGGCGTTATTACTTTTGGAATGAAGATTGCCAGAATGTGTTCAAAAAACTAAGGCATTTACTAACAACAGCTGCAATCTTAGGTTATCGTCGGTCTGAAGGCAAATTCTTCGTGGAATCAAATGCAAGCCATGTCGTCATTGGAAGTGTATTATTGCAGATACAAGTCGTGCAAGAAGGAGTCATTGGTCACTTTAGTAAGTTTTGCCTGAAACCCAACCACGCTGTCTTGGCTATTATAGTTTAAAGATCCCGAAGGTCAAATCGCCAGCTAGATAGAAAGGCTACATGAGTACAACTTCGACACGGAACACCGTGCTGGTACAAGTCATAGTAATGCGGATGCGCTTTCGAGATGACCTTGCCCTGAAGATTCTAGCCATTAGTTATGGTTAGAAACGAAATGTGGTCTGCTTGGTCGAACTACCTTGATCAACAACCATTGGCTGCCTCTATAATTGTGAAGTATACAAGAAAATGATAAAGATCTAAGTGTCATTCTGAGTTGGAAAGCCAGAGGAGAACATCCATCTTGACCGGATGTTAGTCCGTTGAATAATATCCTAAAGTCACACTGGGCACAGTGAGATTTCTTAAATGTAGAGAATGGGATCTTGGTGCAATCCATGGAGAATGGAGATTGATCCGTGAGTACGATTTAGATGGCGGTACCTAAAAACCGGGTGGCTAGAAGTTTTAGTATATGTACATAAAGGAAGTTTGGGAGAAGTCTGGAAAGAGACCGAGCAAAATTTTACTAGGTAAGTTGTAAGGACGATGTTAAAGCATGGTGCCACAGTGTCAGTAGTGTGCACCATTGGGAAACCATAATACTCTGATAAGGCAATACAAGGTGGAAAACCCATTTGAGAGTGTGGCAATCGATATTGCCGGTCCATTCATTGAGACCGACGCTGCAAATAGGTACATCTTAGTAGTCATGGACTATTTTACCAAATGAACCAAAGCGCATGCTATACCACACCAAGAAACTGCAACCGCCACTGACGTTCTGTCATTTTAAGTTGCACGCCGATCAGGGCAGAAATTTTGAGTTAGCGTTATTTCAAAAAGTTTGCCTATTGCTAGAGATGAGAAAAACCTAAACAACACACAACTTTTAATTTTGTGCACTTTCGTCGTCATACTAAACAAATTTAGCGATAGTTGAAACACGCCTTAGGATCTTTGAGCATTTTTGGCAAATGTACGCACTGGCGTAATGTTCTGAAACAAAGTAGACCTTGATCTTGCCAAATCCAATCATGACCAATCCGGTGTTACTCCTAAGTAAAGCATATCAAAATTTTGCAAAAGTATTTAAACTTTTAGATAAAGCAAAGTTACTTTAAAACCAGTGAAATGTTACATACTTACTTGTAAGAATGAACTTACATATTTTGGTTATGTTATTTGTACTAAAGGTTTGTTGGTTGGCTCCAAAAGAGGTTGGGCCTCACACACAGTTACGGAAATAGGAGAATAATTAGTATGATATCATATTATTGGCGACTTAGACTGACTTTTCAAGTATCATAGCCCTATTTTCAAAATTATAAAAGAAAAAAAAATTGATTTGGGAAAACTTTGTGATACAGGTTTTTGGTACTAAGGAATTGTTTGATTTTACGATCGATTTGGTTTTGCTTTCATTTTAATTTATCCTTTTCGATTCAGTGTGTCCTCCCTATTATAGAATTTTTATCGATCTCGCCCCTTTGACACTGTAGAAAATGTTATATGGTGTTTTAGTCGTTTTCTGACCCCGTGACTGCGATGAAATGTCTATCAGTGTCAATATCAATAGTAAAAGTATATCCATACGTAAAAAGTAATCATTTTTAAATGCTTACGGAAGACATCTCGTTAATTTGCAGCAGCCCTCCGATTGACTTTGTCGCTAATCACTAAAACTACTGCAATTTGATTTTAAGATTGTTCACCCTAAAGGTTTTATGAATTTCATTTTTATAAGGCGAGTTATGTATCCCTCAATCTATATATGTATAGTAAAATAGAATTTAATAGGAATTATTAGAAATTGTTAAAAAAACTTAAGTATATGCAACAATGTAAATTCAAGAATAAACTAGAGAGGTTATTGAATATTCACAAGCAAGTTTTGAGAACGGATGCAATACATTGTATTCCAGATAGTAAGTGATACTGCAAATGCAGGTGACAGACGGTTAAGAATCGTGATTACCTAGAAAGTAAGATTGTTACATTGAATAATGAATAGAGTTAAGAAATAAGCAGACATGAGCTCTGCAAGTTTCCACAAACATGTGAGAAGGACAATATAATACCCCGGGAGTCCCAAGACCATCAGTCAGTTAGTCTACAGTATTTCAGCTTTAACGTTGTCGTTTGCTTAGGTTACTCACTCATATTAAACTCCAATTATTAATTAATTTTTGACTTAGAGTATTTTAAATCAGTTAGTCGAAATTTAATTGTAATTTGTGTTTAAACCAAATAAACTGTTACGAAGTTTTTGAAAGAAGTTTTTTAAAACACCGCTCTCAACGCCCGAAACGTAACTGGCGCAATCGGTAGAATTCAGAAAGGCGCTACGAAGCCAAAAATCGGAGAACTGGTGACCAAGAATTTCAATTCCCAATTCTGGAGAAACCCAACCAAACAAACTTGGAAGAGGTAAAAGAATCGACCGAATCCAAACCAAACAAAACTTGGACGAAGTAGAAAAATCGACCGAGCTCACAGCCAGAAAACAAAAGAAACAGACGATGAAAATTATGTAAGTTTATTTTCCTAAACCAATTTATTCTTTTACAAATTTATTGATATTAGCTAGTAAAGAAAACAATTTTTTATTATTTTATGTATGTACAGATTTTTTATAATTATTGCAATTTATGCCACTTTTTGCAAATAATTTATTTATCTATTAAAAGAAATTATTTTCAACAATGCAAACTATTTTAAGATAATTTATTTTAACAAAAGAATTTTTAAACCAAGAAAACCGAAAAGACGCATGTAAATACGCAATTATTATTAGTACAAATACTACAAATTATTAATAAACTAAAACATAACTAACACACGTATTATTAATACAAAACAAAAATAATTTTAAAACTCAACTAATTTTTACCAATTTATCACCAAAAACTTAATGTACAATAAGCAATAACGATTAATTATAGAAACGATTTATTCGTACGTAATCTTCATCGCATTTCCATAAATTAAACACTCCAAGTGTATAAATTATAGAAGCACTTTGTAATTATTATTAAATTAACTTAGAGTGCAAATCCACAACACAAATTCTCATCATTGAATAAAAAAAACATTCACTTATTACAAATTGAAACGAAGAGTGCAAATCTAAAACGCCGCTCTGATACAACTTATTACGGACAGCCATCAGTAAATGAAACCATTCACACATGGCAACTTTATGAAAAGCTATCTTTCAGACGTAACATTTTATGATTTAAGTAATTAATTGTAAAAGACGCAATTTAATTTATCACCGACTGAAAACAAAACCCTTCAGAAGACTTAAAACTTATAATTTAAACAATTTATTGTATAAATTATAAAAGGAACCTTTTATGCAACTACTGTAACGAAACGGTAGACTAAAAACTTGTAACTCTATATTTAGATATTTAAGTTGACTAGACAATACAATTGAAAAGAAGCATTCTTAAGCACTTATTAGTTACAACACCTACAGAAACGAGATAATTATAACAGACTCAATTAATCAGCAGGAATAAAATAAGATGGTAACTGACTCAGAAACATACAAATTATAACGCAATTACTGCAATAAAATATTAATCCCATAAAAACCTTTCAGAAAATTAAAACTTGTGACAACTATCACATCCGCAAAGTATAAAAATACAAATCCAAGGCTACAGCAACTAACCAGACACTGCAAAGTACAAATCCTGCAATTTAATTATAATACCGTATAACCACGTATAAAAAATAAGTAAAGCGATTTTTTAAATATCAAATGCCAACTAAACTGAAAAGTAATAAACCAAACCGCAAAATAAATCTCAATTTATACAAAAATTTGAAATTAATTAAAAGCGAAAGCAACCCTTAACAATCGTGAGTTTAGATATGAAGATTTATCTCGAAAGCATCCTCCAATTAAACCTTTTACAAACTAAAAAATAACGAACGAAATGTATAACTTTTACACCTAATAATAAGTAAACTGAGCGGACTAGTACTAACGCTAATAGCCGTTCCAGACGATTTAGACGAATGGCAGGACTTTAAACACATATTAGTTGCATATTTCGGCGACCAACGCAACATCAAATGTCTTATCCGCGACCTAATAAATATAAGAATAAAAATTAACCAATCCCCGTATCAATTCGGAATGAAGTGTTTAGAAGTAAAAAGTTTAATCCTAATAAAACTAAAAATCGAAGAACCCTACCAAAATATACGCCTACTAAAACCAAAAATGTATGACGAAATGGCACTGTACACCTATATAAATGCATTACCAAAACGATTATCAAATGAAATAAGCTTCCAACAACCCCAAAATTTAGAAGAAGCAATGAACATAAGCATAGAGGAAGAAAATGTAATATATTACCGAAACAGACTACATAACCCCAACGCGAATAAAAGTTATTCACCAATAAAAATCATACAAGCCGCAAGACAAACAACCACCCAATCAAAATTCACTCCATTCAATGCACAAATGAACCAACCGCGAATCAACAACCCAAATTTTAATAACACAAATTTTAACAATCAATTTAAACAATTCCAAGACCAACGTTCAACTCAAACTTTACGAAGCACACATTCACACTAAGATTCAACCAAAATATGAACCAACAAAGACCAGCATTCAGAGCAAACCCTATTATAAATACACCGATGATGAATAATAATAACCCCAACAGTTACTATAAACCAACTCTTATGGACACCTCATCTGGTAACACCAGACAAAACACAAAAATATCGCAAATCCGACCATGTTATAACCACAAACGAAACTTTACCTCCGAAAAACTGTTTCACCAAGAAATAGAAGAACCTAACGATGAATCAAACCACTTAGAAAACTATGAACTTGACAAACCATGTGAAAACTACGAAGAAGACGATGAAGAAAACACGTGCTCAGTATTTCAGACAAACGGATTTATAAACGACCAAACATAATTAATTTAAATAATATTAATCAATAAGTATTGCCATATATAGAAATACTCTACGCAGAATTTAAATTATTAATCGATACCGGATCCTCAATACCACTAATTAGCCTCCGAATCGTAAAAAAACATTATTTATATTTTGTAGAGAGAACCCCTTAAAATTAAAACAGCCCATCAGACGACGCTACACCAATTCATAGCTAACACACCCCTACCAAAACCTTTCAATGTAAAAATGAAACACAAATTTTGAATTTTCGAATTCAAGGATAAATACGACGGACAAATAGGAATGGACCTTCTAAGAAAACTAGGATACAACATTGACATAAAAAACCGTTTATTAAGAACAAAACACCGACAAATCCGCATTAAATTTCAAAATTCTCAAACCGATCAAAAATACACGATAGATCCCCCGACCAAAAAAAATTAAAAATCCCAGTAAATTTGAAAAACGACGTAGGAATCACATAACATTTCAACAAGGAGTAGAAACTCCCACAGCACTAGTACCAATAAAGAATAATTATTCCACTACCGTAGAACACGACAAAATGTTAAAAAAATTTAAATAACATTCGCTTCAATACCGACATCAACAAAGACTTTTTGGTTATAATAATTCTTTAAGTTTTTATTACAGAATCTGATGTAGTTTGACCAGAGCTACAATTTGCTGAAAACTCTAATACTGTAGCACTTCTGGTTCACGAGATAATAAATAAATAAATAAATAAATAAAGTAACTTTTTCGACTTTTAGGTTATAAGCAATTTAAAACTTATGTTTTGAATACCGCGATGTATTCCATTGTGAAGGAATATCCTTAACCTTTACCAATACAGTTAAACTCAATATCTAATTAACAAACAACAAGCCAATTTTTATAAAAGCATACAGATTACCTTTGGCAAGCCAAGAAGAAGCCGACAGACTGCTAGAACAAATCAGATTGCTAAGATTAACTTACAAGAAGGAACACATCACCAATTTAATGTCATACGCACTGATCGCGTACAACAATACAATTCACTCATCAACAAATTTTACATCCATAAAATTAACATTAGGACATTCAGATTCCAGTAACCCTTACGACACCCACTATAACAAAGAAGTATATCAACAATATGCCAAAGATCACAAAGAGAAACTAAAAATAACTTACGATATAGTGAAAGATAAACTAGATAACGAGAAGGAACGTATCACCACAACCCGCAATAAGAATACCGACGCAAAGAAATTTTCAATAGGACAGACCGCGTACGAGACAATTTTTCAAAGTAAAAGACCCAAAACGGCACTCCGGAATTTAGACCCGTTTAAAATTACAAAAATATCAGACAAAAATATAGCCGTAGTAGACAACGGCAAGATAATAAAATACATTCATTTAAAAAACCCTAAGAAACCCTGTAATTTCAGATGGACAATCATCACCCTTACCATCAACCTCCGCCCAGGTAAAAGGGACAACGAAATATTAATTGAATATATAAAAATCAACCCCGTTATACTACCAATATTGGGAAGTATGCAAATTACAATAGACTATTTGACGTTCGCACAAAATTCGATTTAACGGAATTAAAATCAGAATTTCAAATAATCAGAGACAATTATTATAGACTAAAACAATCAATGGAAACAGCCAAATTCGGAAAGGAATGCGCTATAGAAATGATGAATTACAACAGTATAATAAAAGGCATTTTAAGAAATATGGAACATAAATTTAACACATTATTACCCAGGGAACAAATTGCAAGACGAAAGAGAAGACTAATTAACGGACTAGGTAACATAATAAAAGCTATCACAGACAATTTAGATAACCAAGACGCAGAACGTTATGACAACGCAATACAGCAATTAATTGAAATCAAAACGATATAAAAGCGATTGTTAGCAACCAAATATCTCTAACCCAATCAACCATCATAAAATTCAACGATATATTAAGAAAGCAAGTAAAAAAATCAAGACACTATAGCCAATAGAATACAAACCCTTAAAACTAACATGCAAACCACAATGTTAGGAATGCGAAACTTAGTCAGATTCAATACGATATTCACTCAAATAATATCAACTCTTACTGTAATCCAACAAATTTTAGCCACTTTAGAAAACGCTGTAACATCTGCAAAATTAAATACATTACATTCTAGTATCATAGAACCAACTGATTTATTAAAAGAATTAATAAGAATTAGATCATGTATAACTAACAGTAAATTACCCTTTGATGTAACAGAATCAAACATTCTTATATTTGAAAAAATAGCTATAGTAAAAAGCTATGTAAAGAACAACGAAATAACATTTCTAATAGAAATCCCCATAGTAGAGAGTAACAATTATTATTATTATCATTTATTTGCTTTTCCAATAAAAATTATTAGTATGTATCACGTTATCATACTCAAAACCAAGTTTCTATCCTTAAATGAACTAAGATATAGTTACACCAACGAAAAATGTAACGAAGTAACACCGAATCAATATTATGCCAATCGTTGACAACAACTATCCAAGACGACAGCCTTTGCGAAGTACAACTACTAAGATTTTCAAACCATTACAGCAACTGTGAAGCAAAACTCGTACAAATCTCCAACGTGTAAATTCAGAAAATTAGCGAAAACAAATGGATTGCCAAATTTCCAACAGAAGTAATAGCAACCCTCAACTGCAATCAAGACGAGAGCAATTTAGCATTAACCGGAAGCAAACTAATCACTCTTAAAGAAGACTGTTATTTAAAATTGAAGAACAAAATCCTCAGAGTATATCGAGATCCCACAGCAACCAAGAAACTCGCAAATTTACCGGAGCTACAATTCAAGACAGCACAAACCGAAAATGACGAAATAATCAAAAAAGCTCATGCAACTAGAACACCTAGACTTAGATGATCTCAACCACGCCATGAAAATAAGGCACAATTATAAAGAACACTTGAATGAGTTAAAAGTGCCAAAATTACACTACGACAATATAAGCGTTTGGACAATTTTATTAATTATTTTAATTATTTTTCTAATTATATATGTATTTTACAAAATGTATCTTAGATATAAGAATAAAAAGAAAAATTTTAAAAATAAGGAAAGGAAGGTAAATAAAGAAGCAATAAACGTACCCTTAGGGACAATTTTAAACAACGAATTTTAAAAACTAAGCAAAAAACCTTAATTTTTCATTTACGTTGGGAGAAGTAATGTATTCCCCAATCTATATAATTATAATAAAATCGAATTTAATAGGAATTATTAGAAATCGTTAAAGAAACTTAAGTATATGCAACAATGTAAATTCAAGGATAAACCAGAGAAGTTATTGAAAGTTCACAAGCAAGTTGTAAGAACTGATGTAATACATTGTATTCCAGACGATAGTGATACTGTAGGTGGCAAGTCACAGACGGTTAAAAACCGCGATTACTTAGAAAGTAAGATTGTTACATTGTATAATGAATAGAGTTAAGAAATGAGCAGACATGAGCTCTGCAAGTTCCCACAGACATGTGAGGGGCAGGGACAACATAAATACCCCGGGAGCCCCAAGACCATCAGTCAGTCTACAGTATTTCAGCTTTAACATTGCCGTTTGCTTAGGTTACTTACTAATATTAAACTCCAATTATTAATTAGTTTTCGATTTAGAGTATTTTAAATCAGTTAGTCAAAATTCAATTGTAATTTGTGTTTAAAGCAAATTAATTGTTGCAAAGTTTGTAACAAATACGATTTCGCCCTCATTAATATGTACATTAATTATAATTATTTAATTCACAAGGATCCTTAACAGTATTAGAAGTTTCTATTTGTACTTCATTAAAATAATATTTATTCGTCACATAGAACTCCAACTGTGTTCATGGTTTTAAAATAACATTTTAGTTACTGTTTTTTACGTCATATGTTAATAATAAATTAACTAACAAATGCACGTCGGACTGTATATAATTATTTATTTGGTTTAAGAGCATAAGATTACAAATATAGAGATTGTTGTAGACACGAGTGCGTCTACACTTTAGAGAGGCTAACGAACAAGTGCGTCGTGGTTAAATGCACCCTCTTCACCTATTAACGGCGGGCGTGGTACAGTCTTATACAAAAGTAACGTATACACACAACTACAAATTAAATATAAAGTATTGAACATAAAGTGGGGCCCAAAAAAGGTGAGCCAAGAAAAAAAATTATTATTTTTTTTTAAATCAATATAGCCTTAAGCTAACAAACTAACATACGTAGAATGAACAAAGAGCACAAAAAACTTTAATGCACTATTGCACACAACAATAAAATGTTAAACAAGCACATTCAATATACGCACTCCGGTAATGGGCAGAGCTTTGCGAATGAGCGACGAACAATCCCATTTGAGGTCTTTACTGTAGCAACGCGGTTTACTAGATCCTTTCCGGTGAGAACGTCTATTACACGTCCGAGACGTCAAGAAGCAACTGCAGTATTATCGTCCTTGATAATCACTAATTGACCAGATCTGAGCATGTCACGTTTATGCTGCCATTTGGTGCGAAGCTGTAGTTCAGCAACATATTGTAGTTTCCATCTTTTCCAAAATAACTGTTGCAGTTGTTGTATCCGAGCAAAATTCTTTAGTTGATTTGGGGCAGTGTCAGTAACATCTGGGTGTGGTATCGTGCTCATATGCCGCCCGATTAGGAAATGAGCTGGGGTTAAGGGGTTTAGGTCTTCAGGATCAGAGGATAGTGGACAAAGTGGTCTGAAGTTAAGAACGGATTCGATTTGCACTAAAAGAGTATACAGCTCTTCAAATGTAAGTAGAGAATTCCCAATGGAGCGCTTTAAATGATGTTTCATACTCTTAACACCGGCCTCCCAAAGGCCCCCAAAGTGAGGTGATTGAGGAGGTATGAAGTGCCACTCAATACCTTTCTCTGAAGTAGTATTAACTAACGCGTCTTTATTCATCTTAACAAAGTTATGTAATTCCTTTAAACTAGAGTTCGCACCGACAAAATTGGTGCCGTTGTCCGAGTATATTCTGGAGGGTTTGCCGCGACGACCAATAAATCTTCTCAAACACATTATGAAAGCTTGCGCAGATAAGTCGCTAACAAGCTCAAGGTGTACAGCTTTTGTAGCAACGCAGACATAAATACATATGTAGCACTTAGTAGTTGTACCGCGACGGCCACTTTTATATTTAATTAGCATGGGCCCAGCTTAATCGGTACCGACAACGGCAAAAGGCAAGTTTGGTGAAATTCTATCACGCGGTAAATTGCCCATTATCGGATCGATTGTTTTTGGTGCGCAACGGAAGCATTTAACGCAATTACGCACAACTAGTCGAACCAAGTTTCTGCCATGAGTGAGCCAGAAACGTTCTCTTATGTATGAGAGGAGTAACTGAGGACCACAGTGCAAAAGCCGAACATGTTCACATGCGGCTAACAATTTGGAAAGAAAGTGGCGACCGTCTAAAATAATAGGGTGCTTTTTATCAAATTCAAACTCAGAATTTTGAATACGCCCCCCTACTCGTAACAGACCTTGGTTATCAAGTACAGGAGACAAAGCTATTAATTTGCTACGCAGGGGTATACATTTTTGAGCACTTAACAATTTTATTTCTTCTACAAAGGAATCTAACTGAGCAATTCTAACCAAACGCATAAGTGCGGAGTCGATTTCCTTTGCAGATAGTGGGCCAAATGTCCTCAAATCAAAGTTCACGGAACAATTGTTAACAAAACGCAAGCAATATGCAATTGTTCTTACAAGCTTATTATAATTTGAATAATTTTCTATGGGAAAATGTTCATTCGAGCTTATTACTAAAGAGGTGACTTCCCTTTTCATTTCAGGAAGCCTTGTTTCTGAGATGATTAAATTATTAAATTCAATGTCGTGTTTGTAGAGAAAATTGGGACCGTTCCACCAAATATCGCATACTTTTAATTGCGAGGGCATGAGTCCGCGTGACAGTGGATCAGCAGCATTGTTGTGAGTAGGCACATGCGACCAAATAGCATTGCGAGAAATGTGTTGAATTTCAGCGACTCTGTGAGCCACAAAGGTTTTTAATAGATGAGGTGCTGTTTTTAACCATCCAAGGACAATTGTGGAATCTGACCATAAATAACAACGATATATCTTGCTCTTTAGCGCATTTACTGTGGTATACGCCAATTTAGAGAGGAGAACGGCTCCACATAACTCCAATTTAGGAATGGTTAGAGTTTTGAGAGGAGCTACTCTGCTTTTTGAACACAGTAGGTGACAAGATATCACGCCATCGATATCGATTGACCTTATATAGATACAGGCGCCGTATGCCTGGGTGCTGGCATCACAAAATCCATGCAGTTCGATAACCGTCGGGTTTAGACAAATTGCATGCCGAAAAATTTCTAATTCATGTAATTCAGGCATCTCAGTCCTAAATTGAATAAATTTTTGATGCAAATGTAGAGATATCGATTCATCCCATCCGGTCTTGTTTAACCACAATTGTTGAAGTAGTACTTTTGGTATTAGAATACAGGGATCTAACAGGCCGAGAGGGTCAAATATCTGGGAGATTTCTGAGAGTATACTTCGTTTCGTTATCCGTTCATTTGTAGAAGGGGATATGAGAAAAGCCAAATTGTCATTTTCAAAATTCCAATATAGGCCCAAGGTTTTTGTATGGTTATAAGATCCAATTTCTAAGAAGTCCGGGTGTATATCAGTCGGATTAACATCCTTCAATACACGAGGGTCATTAGATATCCACTTTTTTAACGGAAAACAACCTGATAAAAGAATTTTTGGTAAGTGCTCACATATTTCTTGAGCTTCTTCAAGGGAATCCGCACCCGTGAGAATATCATCTACATAGAAATCCTCCATTATGATTTTGGAGATTTTTGGGTGCGTATTTGCACATTCAATTCCTAGCTGGTGTAGACAGCGAATTGCAAGAAAAGAGGCTGCAGCAGTGCCATAAGTTACAGTCCTCAAATTATAACTATGAATTTCCTTAGTTGCTTCATTTCGCCATAATATTTGTTGCAGAGGTAACTGCGAGGGGTTAATAAGTACTTGTCTATACATCTTTTGTATATCGGCAGATATGGCAAACTTATGAGATCGAAAACTGAGCAAGATTGAGAATAAATCTCGTTGAATTACGGGACCGACCATTTGTATATCATTAAACGAATAGCCAGTGGTTGAGGGAGCACTACCATTAAATACAACTCGTATTTTGGTAGTGGAGCTTTGTTCTTTGAGCACGGCATGGTGAGGAAAAAAGTATGAACCTTCCGAAACTCCATTGTCTACTTTCGCTAAAGACATATGAGAGAGTGCTAGATATTCGTCCAGAAATTGTGAATATCGTTCCCGAAGAGACTGGTTTAAACTTAGTCGCTTTTCGAGAGATAGAAGACTTCTTTTTGCAAAACTATACGAATCGCCTAGTTTTAACGGAGAATCTTTTAGAGGAATTGTGACGACAAATCGACCATCGCGTTCCCTACGAGTATTGAAAACGAAATGATTTTCACATTCAATTTCTTCTACTGACATGGGTTTTTTGGGAGAGCATTCTTCGGTTTCCCAAAATTTTGCGAGTTGTTCTTGAATGAGCATATAACTAGAGGAAAAATTACAAACAGCTACATTTGAAGTTGAATTAGAGAATATACGGCCGCTAACGATCCAGCCAAAAAGAGTTTTTTGTAATTTGGGCTGTCCTTTTCCCAGAGAAATTTGTCCGACACATAACAAATCATAGAAACAGTTAGCACCTAGTAATAGATCTATATTGCCGGGAGTGTTGAAATTGGGGTCAGCCAATTTTACATTTGACGGCAACTTTATATGACTTGTGTCAATTGGAGCATTTGGGATATTGCCAGTAATTGCGGTTATTATTAGGCAAGAGGTTTTTAAGGTATACGAACTATGTTTGGCCGTTAGAGAGACATTACATTTTGAGTTTATTTGAGAGTTATAATTGGCCAAACCAGTGACGTTTATTTTAAAGTTGTCACGTTGGAGTTTTAGTCGGTTGCACAAGTCACTTGTAATGAAATTACTTTGACTTCCGCAGTCTAGAAGCAAGCGAGCATTATGGGCTTTACCCTGAGAGTCCAAGATAGACACGACGGCAGTAGAGAGAAAGACGTTCGTGTTGTTATCAACAAACGAAGAAGTTAGAGAGATTTTTTCTTCCGAAGGAATTGATTGAGAAATACCCGAAGGGCCTGGGGCGTTTACCTCTGACGAAGGAGTTTTACCAATATGTAAAAGAGAGTTATGCTTGGCCATGCAAGTACGACAGGAGTGTCGAGATTTACAATCTTTGCTGATATGACCACGAGCGAGACAATTCAGACACAATTTGAGAGATTTTGCATTAGAAATTCTGTCATCTGCAGTGAGAGCTTTAAATTTTTCGGAAACATATATTGAGTGTGTACCTTTACAGTAATTACAAAGAGCCAGGTTAGCGTTAGTTACAAAGGATTTAGTGCTTTTTTGCTTAACAAAAGTCTTATTTTCACGAGCGGTTGTAGAGAATTTGTGCGACATATTTTCGCTTTCTAACGCTTCAAGTACACTCGCTTTCTGTTCCAAAAATTGGATAAATTCGGACAAAGCAGGTATTTCATTATCATTTTTGTGCGTTTTCCAGTCACGTTTAGTAACCGAGTCGAGAAAAGAAACTAAATTTTGAGTTATAATAACTTCGCCTAATTTATCTGAGGGAACCAACGAATTTAAAAATTTGGAATGTTCTAACGTATTGTCTATTATTTTTCTGATATGAGTGGAGGATTCTTTTTGGGCAACTTCTAAAGAGAAAAGAGCATTTACATGATTCCTAATGAGACCACGTTTATCATTATAACTTTTACAAATCATCTTCCACGCTGATTCGTAATTGTCCGAACTGAACGATTGAGTTCTAAGAACGTCTGCCGCTTTTTCTGTCAATGAAGATTTCAAATAGTGGAATTTTTGTATGTGACTTAGATTAGTATTGGAATTGATTAAACTTTCAAAAGTGTCTCGAAATTCTATCCAAGTAGTTTGCGATTTGCCATTAAAACGAGGGAGCTCTATGACAGGAAGGCGCACATAAGGCGCAGTTGCCGATTGCCCAGGACAATCATTAATACTTGAGATTCTAGAGTGAAGAGAATTAGGAGACTGCCTTGGAGAATTATCGATACTAGGAGGTTTAGATTCTAGAACGGAATTCGCAGAGCTATTTTTAACGGTCACTTGTAACAAAAGTTCGGCTTCTGTAGTCAAAGCGTAATATTTTTCTTCAAAACTATCGCGATGTACAAGTTCAGCATCGAAATCTTCAGAGAGGGTTTCAATTAGATTTTGTATTTCATCATATGCACTCGGTATGCATACAAAATCATTTAGTCGTTTACGCAATTCAATTATTTGACCCGCAGAAGGAGAATCCATTTGTTGTAAATTACTAATAAAGGTTCCAAAATTTGTTACCTTTCGTTTGAGTACTGTTCGCTTTTTACGCAATGTTTCAATTTCTGTCGCCATAATTAAGAGTAATGTTAATAAAAATACAAATATTTTTAAAACAAAGGTAGGCCTAAAGACCGGTATAAATACCAAAAGAGAGTAAGAGAGAGATTTGCGACAAAATTTAATAACACTTTTTGAGAAGTATAATTGTACGACAAGGCACTAATTTTGCCGTAAACTAGTCAAATAACTTAGTTATAATACGTTTTCAGAGAGAGATATTTGAGCGCATCAACCTTTTACACAAAGAGCGTGAATAAAACCAATATTCACTACCAAACACTTGTTACTGAAATTTAAGAGCATTGAACATCACTGAAAGCAAAATAATTTTTATTTCAGTTGAGGTTTGTGTACATGCATCACTTACTTGATATACTTTAAATAATGCGTTGTAATATTTTTCATTAGATCATTCATACAAAATAACCAACTTTTAGCACAAATACGTTTTTTATAGGAAAAGTGAATAAAATAAATAGGATGGACTTACAGCTTTGTGATGAGTGTACCGTTGTATGGCATCAAGAAACCCTTAGGTAGAAACCAGTTTGTTACTGCAAACATCTAATATTTCATCCCCTTTACTTTCGCCTTGCTATGTTGAAGAATGCGAACTCGAGCTTGAGATATGCTGAAGCGTGATGCGTGATCTACAATTATAGTTAATCGAAGTGATTGCTAATTCAATAATCCGGCTCGAAGGACCAATGTTTTTTACGTCATATGTTAATAATAAATTAACTAACAAATGCACGTCGGACTATATATAATTATTTATTTGGTTTAAGAGCATAAAATATAGAGATTGTTGTAGACACGAGTGCGTCTACACTTTAGAGAGGCTAACGAACAAGTGCGTCGTGGTTAAATGCACCCTCTTCACCTATTAACGGCGGGCGTGGTACAGTCTTATACAAAAGTAACGTATACACACAACTACAAATTAAATATAAAGTATTGAACAGTTACTTTGTTATCCGTGTTGATGCAAGTCTTTAGTTCATTGCGCCTGCCCGCGTAGTAAAACAGAGGAATGCTTGTTTCCACTACAACAGGATGTAATTGAGACAGACAAGTTTTTGAGGCGTAGCCGAGAGGTTGTTTCAAGATGTTGTCCGGCAAGCAGATGGCTTGGTCCCGGAGGATTGCTTGGCCTTTCTGAAATACAAATCATCGCCAGATCAGTAGGCCTCTAAGATGAAACAATTGTAGTAGGTTTAAAGAACATCATCAACGGTAGGTAACTATTTTTATTTTTGTATTTAAATTAATTCCGTGGTTTTTATAGTGCAAGTATAATTACGTGTTACAAAGTTTCAAAAAATTTTAGTTATGCTATATTGGAAGTTTTAATTATTGGTTTTGGCGCATTGCAAAACTTTCGTTTATTATTTATTCTGAGAAACTCAGTTTGTAATCTCAAGAACAGGCGAAGGTGGCACACCTATCGTTAACAATGATACACGAAGTTCAATGGACCAAAAAACAAAGTTCAAGTTCATTTGAATGGGCAACTATTTCTTGCTGAAAGTATTGAGGTATTTGACAAAATCTTATGGCGAGTGCTTTCTGTATTTAATTCCACACCATAATGAAAATGTAGTGAACTTTTCCTAGATTTTTATATAACAGTTTAAATTGGTGATCGTAATTTTTGGTTTAAGATTAATTAATTTGATGAGTATAATGTTCGTAAAACACAAAAAAGAATTAAAGAACTAAAAAATCAATATGCTACACAAGTGGATTGGAACAAAATAAATGACATCTTTGAGGTTGTTTGTCACATTTTAAGAACCAGTTTTTTATTGAAGCATAATTATTATACAGACTATTTTATACCATAAGGGAATTAGACCTTTAATACATAGAATAAATTTTTCTGAAAATATAATTTCAACAATATATGAAAAATCAATCCATTTACTTATTTACTTGTAAACCAAAAAGGATCATATTTCGGTAACAATAAAAGTTGTTTCATAATAATAAAAATCTAATACCTTTCACTGAGAATTTTAATAAATAGTTTTTTTTAAATACATGAAATTTAATAAGAGATAATGTATGAACATTTTTATGTTTTGATGGTTAACAAACACTAACACATGCAAAGAAGTATAAACGATGTATATATATATATATATATATATATATATGTGTATATATATTACTCATATTTAGACCAGGGTAGAAAATTAAATAATCACATCAAATAATTTTAATCACCGTGTAGAAGCTTTGGGAAAAGGTACGCGTTATTAAAAAAAAAACCGTGAAGCATAAAAATTCATTCGTTTCATTAAAAATAAGAGATTTAAATCATGTACAAGACGCTTTATATCAAAGGAAGCAGTATTAGAAAGCTCTACGTGTAATTTAATTATTCCTAGTAAAGAAACAAATAGAAATTACGTGCAAAATTTATATTAATTAACTCAATTTTAAGTAACCGGTATTAAACAAAATGTACAGATAATAATTAATATTTGATTAGGAGTCACTAAAAATTAAAGGGTATTATTTTTAATTGAAGTTAATTGAACCATTAGTAACATATAATATCTATAAAAACTTGTAAAAACCCAATAAAATGCAAATCGTAGAAGGGTATTTAAAATGTTACGTTTGAACACACCTGCGTATTTTTAAAAGGCAATTTCAGTTTAATTTGTTTAGATAAACATGTCGATTCTACGGATATTGGAAACGGTCGGATGCTTTAGCACGAAATACAGAACACCTGCGTATTTTTAAAAAAGCTTGTTCCGCGTAAAATTTGCAGATAACAAATGGTTTCAGAGAATGTTGGAGAAACCGTCGCTTATATTAACGGGAAGACTAGATACGGGGTTATTTAACCCAGATAACAGTCCATGTGGACTGAAAATAATCGATAATAAAGAATATCAATTTGCACCAATAAAGAACAGGTTAGATAGAGACAGATAATATGCGCAAGACCGAGACACATATAGTAAAAAAGGCGGGAGTAGAGCAACGTCATTGGTTTGCGATTGGTTGAAAATAAAAGGCAAAATTGAGAGGTAAAAATAACATTTCTGTATAAAATTTAATTAGTTATTTCCAGACGTTGCGAGCCGTGTCGAAATTTCTGAGATTTAACTGGTGCGAGTGCAAATTTCGTAAAAATCGCATGCTGGGCTACGGAATGGGAACCTAGCATGCGAAATTCTGAAGAATTGTTTGTTTTGGGGACTAGACCGACAGACAGGCTAACCTCTATATATACCCAGGTTAATATGAACAAGCTCTCTTAGATCTGCGACTTGATTCAATGCGTTAAACAGTGCTTTTTAGTTTTCCGAGTTTGATAGAATAATTTAAAGTTTGCTCGTATATTTTGGTGATTTAAAACAGTTTGTTCTTTACGTACTACAATGAATGTACTTTAGTGCACTTAGAAAAGAAGATACAAGGTAATAAAGTTTAGTATCACTGTACCAATTAGTAAAATTTACAACGACAAATGAATACACAAAAGTAGGCAGTTTTGGCGTATATTGGTGAAAGAAGTATGAATTTCTTTGTTATTTTTCGGGGGTATTAATAATGAAATGATTCGTAAAACGGGTCTGGATCCACAAAACAAGCTTCAGATATACACAAATGAGTTCCGGAAAAGCACTGAAACTACTATAGATGAATGGTGATAGAGAAAATGTTTAAAAGCGACCAGTAATCCGAGGACGTAAACATAACCCAGTTGGATTGGTGTGATTAACAGAGGACGATGTACATTGAAGCCACTAGTGCAGTAACCTTCAGGTAACTTATGCTTTGTTGTTGGATTTTGATATTTTGGTGTGTGTTGAATAACTTTATAATTGATTTACTTAAAATGGACAGTAGTGAAATTGTACTAACAATAAAATTTTAATCTTAAGGTGAAATTTGCTTGTTTAAGTAGAAAGGGGTATTTAGTATTGATGTTCTGGATTATGATGAAAATTTGGGTATGTCTTTGAGCTCAATTAGACGAACCTGGTTAATTAACGTAAAGGGTGGTAGATGCTCCTTTGTACTCAGACTCAGGTCTGCATATATTGTTATAGTAATTAGTAGGCATCCTACAAGGACTTTAATTCTGGATGCACATTAAAATGATAACAGATTTAATCTTGAAATTTTCTGATACTGAAATTTATGCTGAATTTTAATTTTGAAATTTTAATGTATTGTGAATATTGATGTAAATAGAGTTAACGTTGATGTTTGTGGTAGGAATGTGTTTGTTTTTTTTTATGAATGAGGATGAAGTTATCTAGAGGAGCAGCCGAGGCGATTAACAGAAGAAAGTCAATGGACCAACACAGTTAAGGTAATGAATAGCTTTTTGTAGGATTCACAACATTCTTTGACGCCCAATTCGTGAGGCTCGATTTGAAAAACGTAGTTCCCGGATTTTGGTGGAATCACAGCAATATATATATATATATATATATATATATATATATATATATATATATTGCCGTGTACCTCGGGTAATAGCCTCACCAACAAAAATATATTCGAAAATTTTATTAATTTTTCAAAATCGTTATAAAATTCAAAAACAAAGAAAATAGTATTTCTTTCCCCGATTCCAGCTTCATCACCTTAATTCGCTTCCTCGGTTGAATTGCTTTCTTCAACTACTTCCCTGGCTAGCTCAGTTGGGCTTCCTCTTGGATACCTAGATTCACTCTCATACTCTCTATCATTCACGTACACTCTCAATAAAACCACAAAATAATACAAGAATTATACAATATCTATTTTCCACTATTTACAAATACAACTTCAAAATTATTTACATCTCAGTGGTCAAGTTACACCTCAATAAATTCTATTTTGTAAAGTCCAGAATTTTAACTAGAAATATCAAACACATTGAATGTAACCTGAATAATGGGCCCTGAATAATACCTTTTTTTTTTTTCTTTATTTATAATTAATTTTAATTAGAAAACTCTGGAGTATGGTGAGCTCATGATAACCCAGTTAATTATGATTAATGTATGCTCTTTACTTGGCATATTCTTATTACAAACACAACAAAAACCCTTGTACTCATAATAAAAAATATTTAAATTCCTGAGGAACGTTAATCAGCTTTATATACACATTAAGTTGTTTCGTGGTACTGCTCTGCTCCCGCCTCCAGATATTAGTTGTTGAACACCCTCTAAGTTGTGCTGCAATGCTGTTCATACACGATACATCCAACTCCAAATCCAAAAATTACATTTCTTTTATTTTAGTTTAGTTTATGTTACATACCGTCACTACACGAGCTTGTTAAAAAAATATATGTGGCACCTCAATAAAATTTAGACTCGGCACTATCCACGTACAAATTATGAGGCTAACACCCTACTATTTAATTTAAAATAATTTTCTATACTTACAAGCTCGTGGTAACTTTGGATACGTAGTCTGAAGCGAACAAAATACTAAGGGACTTTTATTCATTTTCAAAAAGTATTTATACCATTTACGATGCCACCTCTCGGCCGCATTTCACGCAAAAGTCCTTCATTTACAATAATATTTCTTAAAATTTTGGGTTCAACCGTTTTCTAAATTCCTGAAATTTAGCGCGTCGTTACGATATTTTCTGAAAAATTAACATTCAATATTCCCGTGTTTGTCTTGATGTACAACTAACGATATCGACCAATAGTCTATGCATTGACGTCTTAAAAATCCCACCTATATTAACGCTGTTCCTTATGCATATTCTACGTTTCCTTCTAATCTTGTTTGAGTGGTAGAAATCGATATTCCTGTCCATCTGCTATCTAACCCCACGTGGACTAGCATACGTGCTTTAAGTAACCCCTAATTAGCGTTTAATGCGAAAACATCCGACCGTTTGTACAATATACCTAGAATCTTGAGTTTTATCTACACAAAATAAAGAGAAGTTGACATTTAGAAAACATGCAGGTGTTCAAATTTACCGACGTTTTAAATAACATTTCTAGGATTTCGCTTTTCAAAGTTTTTCATATAGTAAAGCGTTTCGCCTTGGAATTATCGATTTTTACACGTTCTTATGCGTTTTAAACATTATATTCCTTTGAATTCAACTCGATTAAATTAAATAATTAATTATTTCCATTGGCTTATGCAATTTATTTTCTTTACGCACCTATTAAATTCTTAACCCCTAATTATAAAATAATGGTAATACTTGATACTTTAACTTGAATAAAATGAGATAAATTTCGCACGTAAATTTTGGATGTTTCCTTTATACAGGGTGTTTTGAAATTGCCTTGTTTATATTTACATTTAACCCTTTAAAACCACTACAATATATATATATATATATATATATATATATATATATATATTACTCATATTTAGACCAGGGTAGAAAATTAATTAAGTGCATCAAATAATTTTAATCACCGTGTATAAGGAAGCTTTGGGAAAAGATACGCATTATTAAAACCGTGAAGCATAAAAATTTATTCGTTTCATTAAAAATAAGGGATTTAAATTATTCACTAGACGTTTTCTATAAAAAGAAGCAGTATTAAAATGCTCTACTTGTATGTAATTTAATCATTCCAAGTAAAGAAACAAATGGAAATTACGTGCAAAATTTATATTAATTAATTCAAGTTTAAGTAACGAGTATTAAACAAAATGTACAAATAATAATTAATATTTAATTAGGATTCACTAAAAATTAAAGGGTAGAAGTCAATGCCATTCATTATTATTTTAATTGGAGTTATTTGAACGATTATTAAGGTATTATATGCATAAAAGCTGTTAAAAACCCAATAATATTCAAATCGTAGAAGTGTTATTTAAAGTATTACGATTGAACACCTGCGTATTTTTAAATATCAAAGTTCTAATTAATTTGTTTGGATAAACATGCAGCTTCTAGGTATATTGGAAACGGTCGGATGTTTTAACGGGAAGGCTAGATACGGGGTTATTTTACTTACGAATCCACGTGGATTGAAATAACCGATAATAAAGAATATCGATTTGTACCACTCAGAACAAAGTAGATAAAGACGGATAATATGCGCAAGACAGAGACACGGATAATTAAAGGCGTGATTTGAGCAACGTCACTGGGTTGTGATTGGTTGAAAATAAGAGGCAAACATGAGAGGTGTAAAAATAACATTTCTGTATAAAATTTAATTTGTTGTTCTCAGACGTTGCGTGCCGTGTGGAAAATTTCTGAGATTTAACTGGCGCGAGTGCAAATTTAATAAGAATCACTGTGCCCGACTGTCGAAAGGGAACATTGAAAATTGTCCGTTTGAGGGACAAAAGCGACGAACAGGCTAGCCATTATATAAACCCGGACTTTAAACAGTTTAGCTCTCTTAGATTTTTGATTTTGATTCAATACTTTAAACAGTTTGCTCTTATATTTTGGTGATTATTGAATACTTTAGAACAGTTTGCTCTTTACGTGCTACGATGAAAGTTATTTAGTGCACTTAGAAAAGAAGATAAAGGTAATAAAGTCTAGTTATATTTGCGAGTATTACTGTACCAACTATCGAAATTGTAACGATAAATAAATAAACAAAAGTAGGCAGTTTTGGGTATAGCGTGAAAGAAGTAGGAATTTCTTTGCTATTTTTCCGGGGTGTTAATAATCAAATGTTATTCGTAATCGTGAGTGGATCCACAAAACAAATTCAGATATACATAGATGAGTTCCTGAAAAGCCCTGAAACAATTTTAGATTAATGGTGGTATAGAGAAAATTTTTAAAAGCGACCAGTAATCCGAGGACCTAAACAAAACCCAGTTGGAATGGTGTGATTAACAAAGGACGATGTACATTGGAGCCACGAGTGCATTAATCTTCAAGTAACTTATGCTTTGTTGTTCGATTTTTGATGTCTTGGTGTGTTTTGAATAACTTTATAATTTGTTTACTAAAAAAATGGACAGTAGTGAATTTGTACAAACAACAAAATGTTAATTTTAAGGTGAAATTTTCTTGTTTAAGTAGAAAGGAGTATTTAGCAGTTTAAGTTCTTGATTATGATGAAAATTTGGGTCTGTCTTTGAGCTCAATTAGACTAACCTGTTTGATTAACGTAAAGGGGTGGGAGATGCTCCCTTTGTACTCAGACTCAGGTCTGCAAATATTGTTAAATTAATTAGTAGGCATCCTACAAGGACTTAATTCTGGATGCAAATTAAAATGATGACAAATTTAATCTTGAAATTTCATGATACTGAAATTTATGCTGAAATTTAATTTTGAAATTTTAATGTATTATGAATATTGATGTAAATAGAGTTAACGTTGATGTTTGTGGTAGAAATGTGTTAGTTTTTTTGTATGAATGAGGATGAAAGTTTTAACTAGGTGAGCAGCCGAAGCGGAAAGAGTAAAGAGTCTTCCTATTAGAAGAAAGTCAACGGACCAGTTAATTTAGAAGGTTTCACAGCATTCTATATATTTATCACAATAGAAAATGATTTAAGTTACTTTAAAGCTTACTTTCATTGTGAATAATAGTTTTACTTAAAGCAAGCCACCAATTTCATAAAAAAAATTTTTAGAATAGAAAAGAAGATCACTGACATTATATTGGTTAAATATTTTTGGGTTATATTTTGAATTGTTATTTCTATTGAAATTTAGTTTGTGATAAATTGACTAGGCTCTAGTGAAGCCCTAGTTCTAAGAAATTTTGAGGAGGTTATATTTTCAGATAGTACGAGGCCATCGTTCCAATCCAAGCTTGTAGTGTCACAAATAAGTAAGTATTATTTTTATACGTTTTGGTTGTTCGTGAAATTTTTTTTTCTCTTCGAAGATTTCCGTATTTTATCTTCGGATTGTTAAACATTATAGCTATTATTAAAATATGGTGGCGTCCATTAAAAATTCTTTTTTTATCGTATACTATCCTACGACCCCTGCTCATAGCTCTGCCCTAAGTTGAAGAAACTTAGCTGGCTGGAAGAACTCTTTAGAGGCTCCTTAGTACTCAAAGCCGCTTTCCATACATTTTACTCTGGCCTTGAATATTAGACAGACACCCCCTTATTTTCTAAAGGCTCTGCCGCCTATAAAGTGGAGTAGTAATACTTTACCCTAATAAAAAAAGGGAGTGTAACAAGTTTTGGAACAAGTTTTTAAAAACACCGCTCCCAAGGACCGAAACGTAAGTGTCGTAAATAGATAAGCTATGTTTTTTTGGAACCGAAAATCGGTTTCTTACGGGATTTAACATAAAGACCTAAGATCCATTCTGGTCGTTTTTGTACCCTACAAGGTCATTCATTTGATGATCATGTGACGTCATGATACACAGTCTTTTACTTTTCAAGTTCAAAGTTCAAACCTATACCACCTCCGCTCTATGCTCCTCTCGACCAAAAAGAACTTAAAATGCATTTGATAGAAAGATATTCCCTCTTTCGTATTAAAGGTGCAACTGGGCTCCGAGTATGAATGTTGACACGCGCATTAAATATCCTTAGTCTGCCAGGAGAGATTGAATAAGATTTTATAAGATAGTAGTTTCTGTACTCTGGTATCGATGGTTAAGCATACAAATAGAAATATGCTACAACAAATAAATACAAATTTAAATTGATTAAAAATATACATATAACCAAGCAATTTGAACATGAAACAATTTGGACATATGACTGAATTTATAAATTAACTCAGCGAACTTCAGACTTTCGAAATTTTTATTTCTATATTTTGTTTTAGGATTCTCGTCTGGAGAAACACAAATTTTTCCTTATTTTGTAAGCTTCTTGAAAGACAAAGAACCTATGCTGTTTTGTTCGGAACCTGTCCAAGACTTGCATGATGCCTGCAATATTTTACAAAATTCAGACAAGTCCGTGGCTTTTTTCACACCTTCTTTCTCCTTTTTAACCCACTCCTTCCACAACTGCATCTGACTGAGCAAGGACAAGACTTACTTTTCCGAGCAGTAGCGGATTTTTTCACGCAATTCTTCCACTTAACATCGCGTGTAGCATTTCAACTAAATTGCCCGTAAGACTTTTCAGATTTGATACAGCCCGCCTGTGTTAGCTATAAAATTTACAAAACCAACCTTGAGGCAGAAATTTTGTAAAGGGATGCTAAGACTAACTCAATTATTGCTTTTAAAAAACTATTGTATATATTGAAAATGGCTGTAGAACATTTTTGAACGAGAATGCTTTTACTAAATTTGCATAGTACTCTGGATGTTCAGCATTTATGCTGTCACCTTAAACTCTACCATTTACACATTTGACAAAACATCTTAACCGTCGTCCAATCGTACAAATAAAATTAAACTAAATTATTATCAGGATTTTTATTTAAAATCGAGTACAACGTTATAGACTCTTTTTACTGTACAAATTGTGATTAATTATCAGAAGAAGCATTTAGATAAAATTTCAACACGCTGGGCTTTAACAGGCACCCACTAAACTAATTATGTAAATTAAAGTGTTGCTCAGTAGCAAGTCTGTATTTTGCTCTTTCCTTTCCGTTTTTAATTCACACCAGAGGATTAACCCACTTGAGAGTAATTTAATTAACTTAAATGCGAAAACTCATCAGAACTAATATGCTCAACTCATTCATTTAGTACAGTTGAAAATAAATTTTTTCTGAGAAAAATCTGAAAGAGTAAAATTTATTTGATTGAGACACTTATAATGGATGTATTCATTTTATGGTTTAGTTTCTGAATAAAAATTCTTATTTTTGTAAATATAAACAATAAACAATTACGTTAAAGTATTAACGTATGATAGCTGAAACCTATTTAAAAATAAATAATCTCATTACAAAATAAATTGAAAAATTATAGGCATTTTTACGACACGTTAAATGCTCTATCGCGTTTTCTAATTAAATCGCGAACAAATTTGACGCAGTGCTGCAATAAAATATGACCCAATTTCAAGAAATAGCAATTCTGTATTAATCATCTTCTTTAAAGTATACATAATCACTAAACCGTGAGTTGTGTTGCGATGATAGCACTGATATTGGGAGTAGGGTAAATACTGGGCTACGGCTTACCCATGCGAATCTTAAATTCGCACAATAGTTTTCTTCGACTAAGCATCTTTTCGCGAAAATCGCAAATAATTTCAACATTTGCAGCGAATTTCGCACATTTAGTAGCAAAAATCTGCACAATAGTTTTCTTCAACTAAGCAATTTCTAGCCCCAGGCATGGCTAATTTAATTAAATTCTAATTTGTGCAATTATTCGCACATCTGGCGAGGGTTCAGCACCCCGATCTGGCACGGATCTTGTTCTCAACACCCCGATCTGGACCATCTAACCTTTAATCGGCAAATATTCGCCTAAATTTGCACAATAGTTTTCTTCAAGTAACATTTTTAGCTCCAGGCATGGCTAGGACCACCGGATAGGCAAAATTATTCCGCTACTGTCTCTGTCTGATACATTACTCCTTATGGAGCACTCCTTATGGGGAATTAACATAGCGGATTGTCTCTGTCTGATACATTACTCCTTATGGAGCCCTCCTTATGGGGCCACAGCATTGGCAAATTCTTTCGCTAATTTATGTAATCTTTTAAACTAATTTAATACATAACTAGATTAATCCATTAACCCTAATGCAATCTTTTGCAAATTAAATTTTATTTGCCACAATCCCCGTCGGGACCCCGACAGGGGCATCGGATAGGCAAATTCTTCCGGATTCTTTAATCGGCAAAATTCGCCTAAATTTGCACAATAGTTTTCTTCAAGTAAACATTTTTAGCTCCAGGCATGGCTAGGACCACCGGATAGACAACATTCTTCCGCTACTGTCTCTGTCTGATACATTACTCCTTATGGAGCCCTCCTTATGGGGCCACAGCATTGGCAAATTCTTTCGCTAATTTATGTAATCTTTAAACTAATTTAATACATAACTAGATTAATCCATTAACCCTAATGCAATCTTTTGCAAATTAAATTTTATTTACACAATCCCCGTCGGGGCCCCGACAGGGCATCGGATAGGCGAATTCTTCCGAGTGAGATGATTAAGAGTCAATATAATTACATCAATAAACTAATCTAATACATAACTAGATTAATCCATTAACCCTAATGCAATTTTTCGCAAGTAAATTTTATTCGCCACAATCCCCCGTCGGGGCCCCGACAGGGGCACCGGATAGGCGAATTCTTCCGAATTAAGCTGTTTAAGAGTCAATTTAATTACATCAATTAATTATTTATTAAAGAATTACATAATAAAAATACAAAGTCTGGCCTCGGCAGGGCCACCGAATAGACAAAATTTTTCTGCTACTGTCTCTGTCTGATACATTACTCCTTATGGAGCCATCCTTATGGGAATTAACATACCGGATTGTCTCTATCTAATACATTACTCCTTATGGACCCCTCCTTATGGACCCCTCCTTATGGGGCCACAGCATAGGCAAATTCTTCCGCTAATTTATTTAATCTTTTAAACTAATCTAATACATAACTAGATTAATTAATTACAAAGTTTGCCAAAAAGGATGGGGAAAAAACTTACAGCTTATAAATGTATTATTATTATTATTATTAACAACCCATTGGAAAATAACAATAAGCGTTAATACAGTTTATTCGATATAAATAATCATTAATAGCACAAATTAGTTAGCGGTCTGGCATGTTGGTAGCGTTTCGTTGCTTAAGCCTTACCATAACATATAATTTAATAAACGTCACCATGACATAACTCACAATTAGGTAGCGGTCTGGCATGTTGGCAGCGATTCGTTGCTTAAGTCTTACCATAACATATTATTTAACACTTTTCATTTTTGAAGCGGATAACCAGGTTATATTTCATTTCCTTATAAATGGTAATCATGTAAACATGTTAGAGTTCTTTAACAACCATCAGGTTGCTAATATCTATGTAGAGTCAGCTGGATAGGAAATAGATAGAAGGGTTTAGGAAGATCTAGACCAAACTATATTAGTCAAATTATTAGAAATTTAGGTTGTGAAGGGTATGTAGAGCTTTTTTAGAATAGCACAGATTAGAAAAGAAGTTAGAGCTGCGTCAAACCGACCTTAAGTAAGGTCGAAAACAAAATGATGATGAGCACAAATTTTGCGTACAGTTAAGATACATAGATTGGCAAAAAAAAATCTGCAAATAACAAAATGTTAATTTTAGTCTAATTCAATGTCTATGCTCAGTGTTGCATCCGACTTTACCCCAGGCTAATCACATTGGAAAATAACAAGAGTTACCCTAATTTTAAGAAAAACGACAAGCAGTTTAACAACTTTATTGCAATGCGACAAATAATCCAGTTACAAAAAGTAACAGATTTATAGCAAACATAATTACAATTTAAATACGTTTATGTGATTGATGTATGTTCTAGATAATGTAAAAATTGTTTAAAGAAATCGCCACAAAGTCTACAGGAGCATAATAATACCTAGAAGTATGGGATATGCTAAACATTTTAACAACCCATTGGAAAAATAACAATAAGCGTTAATAACTAAACTTTTAAACTTTAAAAATTTTTGCTTAGTGTACTCAAACCAAATATTTCAAACATCAGTAAATCAAAGTAACCTTCAATTTGTGTCATAAACGTCAAACTTGAAGTTTTTATTATTTTGACAACGATCCTAGGTCATGGATCGAAACGTAAATAAAATAGATTTTAAAAACTATGAGTGGTTTCATTCCCAAAGAAGATTAAGAAGAATTTATACTTATTGGTAATTCGCGAAAAAATATTACCCAAGAAATGGATTTAATTACGGAAATATCCATAAAACAAATAATAAATAACGTCTTCGACCTCATTAAAATGTAATATAATTAATAGATGGTAATTTTGTTGGGAAGCTCTATGTATGCATTACGATACATTACTCGCAAAACCGAATTGGAAAAATTCTCAAAAATATTTTTGTAACTCCAAAATAATTAGTAAAACTACATTACATCAAATCGCTATAATTAATTAACTTTAACTAGAAGTACAATGGTTTTTCTCCAACTAAGCAATTTTTAGTGCAAATAAGTCTTAATAATACTATGGCTATGCACCTCACGGCGGGCGGTAGTCATTAGCTTAATCAGGTGTACCAGTAACTTCACCTTTGCGGTGAAAGCCTAATGATACATATACTAATGTATGCTCTGGAATTTGACATTGATGAACTATATAAAATACCGGGCGAGGTTGGCGGTTATATCTACTCAACTACAATGCGTGATTTTGCAGGTACGTTATTAATGTATGCTATAATAAATACATATATTTTCTTTTTAGATGTAACGACTCCAAAAGTCGAAGCGCACAATGTAATCCCCAATATCTGTGACGAAGTGCAACATGTTGGTGATAGGGCCGAGGGTCCAGAAATCACACGTCGGGGGTAAGTTTTACGAATCATACATGTAAATAAAATTATAATTTCATTATTGTAGATGTGGATCTAGATTCGGGCCCTATACGCCTAATAGAAGGCCATATACATCGTCACAATATTGGGCGACATTAAAGAAAAAATATTGTAAAAAATAAAAAATAGAAGTTTTAATCTAAGACTTTTTATTTCTATATATAATTTATCAAATTTTAGCAATACGTTAATCAGCTTTGTGATAAAGTCTTAAACAAGTTTATGAGTTGCTTTTACAAATACTGCTACTTTAAACGACAGGGGAAATAACCGCTATCAAAAACCGTCTTATTTAGTTATATGTACTATATCTCCTATTTTAAGCAAAATGTTTCGGTTTAAACCTTCCGAGATAGGCAAAAAAAATTTTAATAAAATCATTTATTTCAATTAAAAAATAAAAATACATTTATGTCCATGGAATGTTAAGCCAGTAACTCACTGTGACGTATTATTATTGAATTCTTCTATAACCTTCGGTGAAATATCCGACTATCTATGACTGCATTGCAATTAATTTATTTATTTATTTCCGGGCTAATTTCCAATACACTTTTCCACAAACTCCATGAATCGGTTTCGGTATTATACTTTACTCCATAAATTGATTTGTCAATATTTTCGTCTTCACCTCTAGCTAACACATCCGCATAGTAAAGATGGAACGGTTCTTCTGGAACGAGTTGTTTAATTTTCTTTATAGGTACTTCCATGTCTTCGACTTTAACTCTTGTTGTAGGTGTGGGAATTTTTTCAGCAATTGCTTGCAACTGGGAAGCGGTTACTTGCAAGGATCGATCAATTGTTTATGAGCTTCTTTGAATTTTTGCTGGGTTGTAGTGTCACCCTTTTTGTACGCCACAAACTTTTTTCGTACGACATCCCGCATAAAATGAAGCTTACGTTTATTTGCAATAAAATTGTTAACGTCCGTCATCATGAAACTTTGGACTAGGACTAACCATTAGCAACTTTTTATATTTATATACTCGTCAAAATTCTTCCGATACCGACCCTTATCCAAATCAAAATCTTTCACAATAGTTATAAAATTATGTTTTGAGTCACCCCAACACTGTAAGCACATCTCTTTAAATTTTGGATATGTCATGTCACCGCTTATATGATCAAGAAAGATATGGTGAAGGTTTGTGTCATCCTGCTTCCATAATGCGATTACATTGGCGTTATCTCTGAGTCTATGTTTTAAGGTGCTAGCGTAAGTTTGACATAGGTAGAATGAATCTATTGCTTTATGTCGGCCGAACGAGAAAAATTGTGTGATTTTGCATTGCTCGTTTGCAGGTATATCATCAAAAACCATAATTGAATCTTCTTTGGTATCTCCGGGTTCAATCAAATCGCCGTAATTTTCAAACTCATGGTAACCAATTACGTCTTTAAGAGGCTCAAATACACTTCTTAACAATTCGTATTTCGGTTGATATAAACTTTTCGAAAATACGTAGACATTTTGGAATCTAAGACCGTTCTCGTGCAAGATCAGAGATATTAAAGCGTTTGTTTTTCCACAACTCGATGGTCCCGCGAATACAGCTCGTATGTTAGATGGGAGCAAAGGACCATGTTTACCCATATTGTTAAGCACAGAAACCGAGAATTCATCAAAGTTCTGCACCGGTATTTTAACTTCTTGTATAACATCTCTGGATGCATCGTTGGAATTATGTAATTTCTTCACGTTCTGCAACCTTTTAACATATCTGCATAACGTTGTTCTAGGTATATGATATTTTTTTACTAGCAGCGTAGAAACTCGAACCATCCAGGATATCCTCTACTGCTTTTGTAATAGATTGTTTGGAGCACCACTGATTGCTTGAATGCGACATCTTTCGAAAAATGTCTTACTATAACTAAGCTCAAACCCAAAACTACATCCTTATATATCAAATTTTATCCCCCTGCCCACATAACCATATGACCGCATGACCATATGACCACATGGTCATATGATCACATGACCATATGACCACATGGTCATATGACCACATGACCATATGACCGCATGACCATATGACCACATGACCATATGACCACATGGTCATATGACCACATGACCATATGACCGCATGCCCATATGACCACATGACCATATGACCACATGACCATATGACCACATGACCATATGACCACATGGTCATATGACCACATGACCATATGACCACATGGTCATATAACCACATGACCATATGACCACATGACCATATGACCACATGACCATATGACCACATGACCATATGACCACATGGTCATATGACCACATGACCATATGACCACATGGTCATATGACCACATGAGATTGCAAACATTTTATTTTCTGAAATAATAAATTCTAAAAAGGTTTTCGCATGCAGTGGATCTAACGTCGACAGATAAAAGTAAACTAGTTGTAACAAATTAATTCATTGCCTTATACAATTTTATTAAAAGTATACACAAAATATTTAATTGTGAATAAATCTATTAACAATTTCCGTAAACGGATTATATTATAACATAGAGTCATGTATAATTAATGCATAAACTTTCATCGATGGTTCAAAATTTCTTGAAGCTTCTAATTCCATTCTTACATCAACCGTTGCATCATTGATGCTTTCAAATTGATGACGACAGTCGATTACAAAGACGGGCGAGTCCTTAAACTTGCCATAGTCCATTAAACATTTATTTGGCGATTTGTTCGGGTAGTATTTTTCCATAAAAGATGCATAAGACAGGTACGCTGGCAAGTAGTCATTCTGCTCGAAGTCCAAATTTAATCGACCTTGAGGGAACATCTGAGAGTTTAAAAACACTTTGACATTGGTTATATTAGCATTCGTAAAGCTCGTAGCATTTTCTTCTTTCCTATCATACTTCCCATTTTGCAATGCCAGTAATATCCACCGAGCCTTATCTGTTTCGTTCGATACTTTAATTCTCCATACTTGTGACTTTGATTGTGTTAAAGATGGTAATTCGTGTAGTTCCCATTTTCTGAATGCAACCATTATAGATGATTGATTTTGCATTTCCGAAAGCAGTGAAGCCTTGGCGAAGTCACTTAATGTTATATGTGGAACCTCCCATGAAATACGTTGTATTTTGAACGTTACTGTATTTCCAATCGACTTGTAGCAATTTACGTCCGACTTGGATCTGATTAAAATCAGCTCTTGAGGCATGTTGACGATAGTTTTCTTGTAATCTTCAAAAACCCAAAATGGTTTTAGCGGTATAGCGCAACTAAACCGCCCATCTTGGAATATGGTATCAGGCTTCCAACCGGTATGTGTAATAGATTTTGTTTCTGATTCTTCCATGGATACAAGTCCCTTAATGGTTCGAGTAATTCCAGGGATTCGACAGACATCTATTATTTGATTATTACCCAATTTGTATTGAATTTCCTCAAACAGGAAATATGGTGCATTTCTAGTAAATTCGTAAGCTTTAGGATCTGGCTCCGCTGCTCTAATCGGGTCTACAGTTGTTGACGCTTCTCTTAGTGTTTCCGTAGGTTTATAGGTACCTCTTATAAATATGAAACTTTCATGGGGTATGTGATGTTATCACTGCTCTGGATTTCAATCGAAATTCGATCGTTGTTTTCAGCGTTCAATGTAAAGGGTAGATATGTATAATAATCTTCCTTTATTATAGTTTCGTCTAATTTATAACTTCCAAACACATCCAATTTGGGTACGTCCTCATATTTAAGTCTTCCAAGTTTAACGTTTTCATCACCGTGGAGATCTAAGCTGCGTTTATTTCTACCGCCCATCATTTATAACTTTTAATCCTAAGGATTTTAAGAAACGTATTTCTTCTGCTGTAAGTCTCTCGACAACTTGAGGCTTTGATGTTGTATTCACTTCTGATCGTCTAGGGGTGTTGCAGCGTGTTTTATATACAAAATCGATGGGCATTTTCAGCTACTTTTATTTCCAGTCTCACACAGGTGTATGTTTCCGGTGAAAAGTTTACCAATTCACCCAAATGATCGACTAATCTGATTGTAATATTATCCATTTCTGTCACGCTCAGTGGATAATATATGACGTGGTTAGGCTCCTTTTCCAGATTATAGCCAGGTGGCACAGACAGACTGAATTCGAATATGCTATGGGTAAGAAAATTGTTTCTGAACGATCCGCTGGTGATATTGGTTTCCACAAAAATGTTTGAGACCGATATTATGTCCACTTGCTGATTAGCAATATGCACGACATCTGCGACCAATCTGCGATTGGTAAACCCCAAGATGCTTCCAATATTGTTTTACGGTTTACCCCAAAATCAATCGGTATACTGCTTCGTATAGAACACTTTAATGTATTATTGTTTGCACTCAGCTTAAAATATTTTCAATGTTCTCGTTGATGTCTGGCTTCTGACTGAACCATTTTTTGAAAACATCCTGTATATATGCATTTATTTCTTCTAATTCGTATGATCCAGGTTCAATGATTATTCTGCGATGCTCTGGATCGTTAAAGTATAATATGTTGTTTCCTGAATGTATGTTTTGCACAGTGTTACAAGTATACAAGCCCACTAGACCCAAAGCATATTCACCGTCCTGTTTCAATTTAATTGGCGGGTAAATGGATCCCGTCGATATGACATTACCATACCCGAACACGCTCACTGTTTTAGTCATTGTCACTAAGAAACTTTAACACTAAATGTCCACAATTGTAAGTGTTGTAAGTCTGCTCCGGTACACTGTTGTAGTAAATTTTACAGCCTCGAAAATATCTCTTCACTTCTTCCGGTGGTCTCAAGTCCCCAAACGAATCGTAGTAAAACACACTATTTCTACGTTTTCGGTACCCCACCCAATGAGTTACCCAGCCCTCTCGTGGTGTCCAAGTTAATCACACCCGATTCGATGGCACGCGGTTTAATCTTCTTTAACTGATCTCTAGAAAAAACACCTCGAAAATGAGGAATATTTGATGCGTAGGTCTTTATATCCACATCGGTGAGAGCTCTTCGAGGTAACTTGCTTAGTTTTTTGAGACCTTTTTACAAATGCCACGCTCCTGTTTGTACGGCTTCAAGAATAATGCTGTGCCTTTTTTGTATGGTTTTAGAAACATTCCATCTCCTTTTTTCCCAACGGCAATGGCTTCCATAGATCTGTTGTGTCGTTCGCTCTCCTTAAGCTGTTCGTTAACTGTCTTGACATCATTTACTGCTTTAGCTATCCCTGCAGCACCACCTGTTAGGGCTCCTAGAGCACTTAGTCCTGCGAATATCGGAACCAATGGTAGAAAACCTCCTTTCTGTGGAACGGGTATAATACGTGGGACTTTAATTTTGCGTCTCCCACCAGCACCCTTTATGATTTTTTTACCAATTAGAATACCAACGTCTAGCAGCTTTTTCAAGTTGTCGGAACCAACTCGGTCTATTGCGGATCGTATTTTCTTCAAAAATCCGCCTTTGAAACTTATTTTTTTCTTTAAGCCCATACCCATTTTTCTCTTCGCTTTCATAGCGTTTGTTACAAACCAAGCTGCAGCTTTTTCCCCAAACTTTGCGTTCTTAGACTTAACTCGCCCCCAGGCTTCTTCTTCTAAAATTTTATCTGCTCGGTGTCTGGCTGGGAGATCGTCGGGGTACTTGGAGTATGCAATGTCGTGGTCTTTACACAATTTATCCAATTCGTTGATACCTTGATCGCCTCTTGCTATGCGCTCATTCAACTTTGTACCAGGGCCGCAGTACTGATAACCTGGAATATGCAACTCAAACGGTAACCTGTTTATAGCACTGTTGATTAAACCCTCTCCAGACTGCACAATCATGGATGTCTACACTTTAGCACTCAATAACTAAATGAGTCAGCAGAAGTAAAAACATCTCTATTTATACTTTTACGATTGTTTAATAAATATTTTGAATATGTTTGAAGTAAAAAAACATAAAATGATGCTTTTTTGTGCATGCCTTTTATGACGGGCTTGGTTGCTTATATAAAGATTAAGAAAATATGGCGATTGCATTAGGTTTAAATGGCTGCGAAAATTTGTACCACAATATTCATTAAATACACCTCTAGAACGGTTTATAGATATATATTAACTACATCATTATCCAAACTAATGTTTTCGCTTTGAGCTAGCAAAATGCATGCAAAAAATACTTATTGTAAACTTGGATTATATAAAATACAAATTTATGCTAAATGATATAGTGTTAAACCTGTGTGGGAAAGAATGGTAGCCGATTGTTTGCGCTTATTGCGAAATGTTGGTGTCTGTATTAGATTAACGATGCATTCCTGTAGATGATACTACTGTGATGTCACAGTCAAAATTGGTACCTTTTTCGGCAAACTTTGGTGTGGTTTGATTTGTGCGGTAGTGGTGCAGATCTGGGTGTGTTAAGATGATGAAGGTAAATTTAAAAATTGTCATGCATATGCTCAAATGGGAGTCAATTTTAAGATGACTTTGTATTTTTATTATGTAATTCTTTAATAAATAATTGATGTAATTAATTGACTCTTAATCATTTTAATCATCTTAAGGAAAATTTAGGTATCTCCATGCATATGCTTATATGAGAGTCAAATTTAAGATGCCTTTGTATTTTTATTTATGTAATTCTTTAATGAATAAATAATTAATTGACGTAATTATATTGACTCTTAATCATCTCTGCATCCCAAGCCGAGCTAGCGAAATGTATGCAAAAATACTTATTGCAAACTTGGATTATATAAAATACAAATTTATGCTAAAATGATATAGTGTTAAACCTGTGTGGCAAAGAATGGAAACCGATTGTTTGCGCTTATTGCGAAATGTTGGCGTCTGTAATTTTAAAGATGACTTTGTATTTTTATTATGTAATGCTTTAATAAATAAATAATTGATGTAATTAATTGACTCTTAATCAGCTTAATCCGGAAGAATTTGCCTATCCGGTGCCCCTGTCGGAGTCCCGACGGGGGATTGTGGCAAATAAGAATTTAATTTGCAAAAGATTGCATTAGGGTTAATGGATTAATTTAGTTATGTAATAAATTAGTTTAAAAGATTAAATAAATTAGCGGAATAATTTGCCTATGCTGTGGCCCCATAAGGAGGGCTCCATAAGGAGTAATGTATCAGACAGAGACAGTAGCGGAAGAATGTTGTCTATCCGGTGGTCCTAGCCATGCCTGGAGCTAAAAATGTTTACTTGAAGAAAACTATTGTGCAAATTTAGGCGAATTTTGCCGATTAAAGAATCCGGAAGAATTTGTCTATCCGATGCCCCTGTCGGGGTCCCGACGGGGGATTGTGGCAAATAAGAATTTAATTTGCAAAAGATTGCATTAGGGTTAATGGATTAATTTAGTTATGTAATAAATTAGTTTAAAAGATTAAATAAATTAGCGGAATAATTTGCCTATGCTGTGGCCCCATAAGGAGGGCTCCATAAGGAGTAATGTATCAGACAGAGACAGTAGCGGAAGAATGTTGTCTATCCGGTGGTCCTAGCCATGCCTGGAGCTAAAAAATGTTTACTTGAAGAAAACTATTGTACAAATTTAGGCGAATTTTTGCCGATTAAAGAATCCGGAAGAATTTGCCTATCCAATGCCCCTGTCGGGGTCCCGACGGGGGATTGTGGCAAATAAGAATTTAATTTGCAAAAGATTGCATTAGGGTTAATGGATTAATCTAGTTATGTATTAAATTAGTTTAAAAGATTACATAAATTAGCGAAAGAATTTGCCAATGCTGTGGCCCCATAAGGAGGGCTCCATAAGGAGTAATGTATCAGACAGAGACAATCCGCTATGTTAATTCCCCATAAGGAGTGCTCCATAAGGAGTAATGTATCAGACAGAGACAGTAGCGGAATAATTTTGCCTATCCGGTGGTCCTAGCCATGCCTGGAGCTAAAAAATGCTTACTTGAAGAAAACTATTGTGCAAATTTAGGCGAATATTTGCCGATTAAAGGTTAGATGGTCCAGATCGGGGTGTTGAGAACAAGATCCGTGCCAGATCGGGATGCTGAACCCTCGCCAGATGTGCGAATAATTGCACAAATTAGAATTTAATTAAATTAGCGATGCCTGGGGCTAGAAATTGCTTAGTTGAAGAAAACTATTGTGCAGATTTTTGCTACTAAATGTGCGAATTCGCTGCAAATGTTGAAATTATTTGCGATTTTCGCGAAAAGATGCTTAGTCGAAGAAAACTATTGTGCGAATTTAAGATTCGCATGGGTAAGCCGTAGCCCTGTATTTACCCTACTATTGGGTTATTAAAAAACTGTCTGAAATTGGCACTGCTAGATAGCCGAAGGGCTCAAATATTTAAGCAAATTACTCTGTATATTGCAAGTATGTATTCTGCTCTATAATAATTTAATTGTTAAATACTGCAGAAAGAAGGTTACAGGACAAATGTGTTTGGTTGTTGCGAACTCTACGCTAGTTACGGTTTGGGCCTTGGGAGCTGCCTTTTTTAAAAGTCTTTTTCCAAAACTTCTTGTAACAAATATTTATTTAACAGAAATTACTTCTGGAATTTTGACAAACTGTAGAAAATTATACGAAGTCGAAATTACTAATAATTGAAGTTAAATTAGGGCGAGTAGCCTAAGCAACCAACAATGTAAATGCTCAAAGGCTCAAGACTGACTGACTGGTTTGGGGACCCCGGGGTATTTATGTTGTCCCTGCCTCTCACATTTCTGTGGAAACTGCAGAGCTCATGTCTGTTTATTTCTTTATTCAATTATATTATATAATGTTGTAACGATTTTATTTCCTATCAAGATGTGTAAATATAATTATTCTATTTATTTAATAAAAAACAATATAATGCATAATAATGCTACACAATCCACTAAATAAATATTACCTATTGTCCAATAAAATATTAGCTTTCAATTCAATTTAAAATGTAATTTATACGGTGACAAAATAAACTTTTCATTTAGTGTCATTCCTAGAGCTCCCTCTGTTAGGCAATTGTAAGGTTAATCTTGTTGCCAGGCGGTAACCCGCGTGAGATGGGCACTTCCAATACAGCTGTGGTGAAAACAAGTCGAATTGTTCCTTGAACCCGAGGAATGGCGTTTAAAGTTTCTACGTGTTGGAAGCACGTGCGATTTAAGTTTTAGAAGAGAATGTCATCTCCGAAGCGCATTATTTGTTGTCCACTTGCTGGAACATAGCTCGTAGATGACGAGAAATTATTTTGGTTGAAGGACCGTGGTTAACAGTAAGTATTATTGATTCTGTAACCATATTAAGTAAAGATTTTCAGTGCAATTTTCGATATAGTATTTAACTTTTGATATAATATTTAACTTGGAAATAATATTCGTAACCTTAATTTACACACAACCTTAATTAGTATGCAATTTGTTAATGATATGAAAATTGGAAATGATGTTTAGCTTTGAAAAAACATGCAAAGTTTAGTTAACAGAAGTTTTGTTTAACGTAAATTTAATAAATGCACAAGAAGAAAATATAAGAATTTACGCTTTGTTCGAGTGTGGATATGACGAGTATCAATTATTTAAAAATAGATGCCGTGATGTAGTTTGGAGCTTCAGTAAGCAGCAAATTTACTTGTACTGAATTGGAGATTCCTTTATTTAAATGCTGATGCAAGACATCTAGCAGGTATTTTTCTGTCAGATGAACATCTGGTATGTAAATTTGTTTTCGTATGTTAGTTGAATTATGGATATAGTAGATAGATAATTTTTTGTTTAATTAAGTTATTTGAACTTCAAAATAGGTCAAGGACAGACTATATATTTATTTTTCATATTAAGCAATAGGAACCTGTAAATTTTTCATTTCTAAATCTTTTATTAATACACTGAAATTACGGAAGATGTCATTATGTGATAGAGAAAGTAAATTCTCCTGTTTATGAAAATAGATATTATTTTTTGAAACATTTTTTGCTCGAACCATTAGAAATTAAACTTCTATGTTTACTATTTCAGTAATAGCTGACTGGAATAATTTATTGTGAGATTATGGTAGATCTACTCAAACCAACCGATATTGTTAATTGTAAGTAATTGTTCAGAAAACTACTTCAGGCCTAATCATTTCTAAATAAAATTTGGCTAGATATTTCTTATAGAAATAACCACATTTTAAACTGGATGGTACTTACTATATCCAGTGCCTTTGTAAATAATTTTCATGAATTAAATTAATCAAAATTATATAAAAAACTGAAAAGATGTTTTGTAAAAAGCACGTTAACTGAATACAAGAGGAATAGATTTTTATTTTGATCAAGACTATTCTTTTTAATTAGAATGAATGAAAGTTGATTCGAATTGAATTAAAAAATTTTGAGTATAAATGCAGAAACAGTGCAATTCTTTGTTTAATCTGTTCACAGGTGTAGCAGTGAAGTATAAAGGTCAAAGTCGAGCCATAAGGTAAGAAACTTTAGGGATTATGTTGTCTTTAATAAATTGTATAGCGGTTATTGAATAAAGGTTTCCGCATTCGCCTTGTACAAGGGACTTAAGTAAGTCTTCATCGTATAGAAAAATTCGGTGGCGCCTTATTCTTCATATTTTTGGTCGCAATCCAACCCCGACCCACAGCTCATGTTCCACCCAGAGCATATAGTTTGACTAGCCGCTTTGCCTTTGAGATTTGCTCAACTTCGGGCCATTTTCCATCAGAACTGGCCGTGGGCTCTATTCGCTTACTGGAAGTTCTCGTAAAATAAATTCCCTTAATAATAGATAGGCTATAATGTAACAATCTTAATTCTATAAATTGTGGTTTCTTAACCGTCTGTGACCTGCTCCTGCAGTATCACTATCGTCTGGAATACAATGTATTCACATCCGTTCTCACAACTTGCTTGTGAACTTTCATTAACCATTTCTTTATTTATCCTTGAATTACAATGTTGCATTTAACTTAAGTTTCTTAAAAATTTTTAATAATTATACATATATACATCATATATATATATATATATATATATATATATATTTGTACTTGCAGTTTGAATTGTTAAATTTTCCTTTACAACTATCTGTCTTTGCTTATATAAATATTATTTCTAATGGAATTAACTTTATTGAAAGGTTCCTGGTTCCAAATTTTTATATATTGTCACCCTTACATTTCATTTTCCAATACTCCACCCGAAGGTACTACATTAGCCAGGAAGTGAGTTTTTTACCTGGAAATTTTCAATTTTGCCAAATCCTTGCTGTTGCAAGCAAGGTAGGGATCTTTAACGTGCGTGACAACACTCACACACACAAACTCCATTTTACCTCACATCCGAACGAGGGCATATTTTTGTGAAAAATGCTCGCCTGACATTTTTCAAGCGGACCGTGTCAGGATATATCCTGTCATCGTTCATTTACATCTCGAATGCTCTACCCGAAGGTACTACATTGGCCAAGAGGCGAGTTTTTTGTTGCCTGGAAATTTAGAATCCTGCCGAACCCTTGCCGTTCCAGGTAAGATAGGGATTTTTAACGTGCGTGACAGCACTTACACACAGGGCCTCCATTTAACTTCTCATCCGGACGAGGGCGTAATTTTTGTGAAAAATGCTCACCTGCCATTTTTTAAGCATTCGGCCGTGTCGGGATTTGAACCCAGAATCTTGAAGTTCGTAGTCTTACGCTTACTACATTAATCCACGGCGACACCTATATTTTGTCACCGCTGATGGTAAACCAACTAGGATTTGTTGTTGTCGGAGCACGTCGGACGCGTAGGGGTGGCGTTGTTGTCGAGTGTGCTGGTCGGGAGGACGCCAGGCGGTTGCAGTCGACGGTGGGCGGGGCTTGTCAGGGTCTGACGGCGAGAACCATTGAGAAGAGGAGACCGCGTATCGTGCTCCCTGGGGTAGAGAAGGAGATGAAGCAAGAAGAGCTCGTGAAGAGATTGATTGTTCAGAACCCCCGCTTCAGGGGCTTAGGTTCGAGGAGGAGGTCAAAAGAAGTTTCTGTTTGGCGGCAAAGGACCCAAAACCGTTGGCCAGCGTTGTTTTCGAGGTGTCGCCGGAGGCTAAGAGGTGATTCTTGGTGGATTCGGTCAGTCTGGGTTGGCGTAGGGTCTGGGCTCGTGCTCACTTCTTGATGATGCAGTGTTATTGCTGTTACAAGTTCGGTCATATGTCAACGGAGTGTAAGGAGCGGGTGCAGTTTTGCGGTAACTGCACCGAAGTAGGACATAAGTTCAAGAACTGTAGGCGGGCAGATTCTTGTTGTGTTGTTTGTGCGAGGTCGAATGATAGGGTTGGTAGCGTCAGGGTCGACACCCGTCACGGCGCCAAGTGCAGCCAGTGCCCAACGATGCAGTGTTTGAAGGCAGTCATCACCAAGAACATCGACTATGGATCCTAGGCCATTAGACGATGTTCCGAGAAGTTCGAAAATTAAATGTGCGCAAATTAATTTAGACAAGGACAAAGGGGCCACAAATAATTTTGTTAAATTAATAAACGAAAACAAAATCGACATCGGGCTTATACAGGAACCGCACCTGTATAGCCATACAATAACAGGTTTTGGGAGGGGGTTTACCGTCTTAAACAAGAACAGCGAACGACTGCACAGCGGAATAATAATAAATAATGAGGCGTGTGCCGGAATTATATTAAATATTTTATCAAACGAATTTCTAACGACGGCCGAAATCAAAACCGGATTAAATACGTTTTACGTAATTAGCGCGTACCATCCGCCGGTTGACTCCCGTCGGGAAAATCCTCAAACAGAGGACTTAATAAATCAAATTCAAGGAATTGTTCGTAAAATCGGTAGGAATAAAAATCTATTTATCGGGGGAGACTTCAATGCTAAGTCACCGTTATGGGGTAGCCCTATAGAAGACGATAGGGGTCCACAGGTTGCTGATCTTTTAACGGAATGGGATCTTAGTGTTATAAACACTAATGATTCACCTGTGTTTGAGGAGCATAGAGGCAGCAGTTTTATTGATATTACTGCAGCCTCGCACGAGATGTTAGAAATCATTTGTGATTGGAAATTGAGGTCGGACGAGGAAACGCTCTCTGACCATAAATTAATAACATGGGACGTTGAGACCAAAACAAGCGCAAACGAGCAGCTAACTATATTTCCGCAATACTGTAATGAAAAAGCCAATTGGGAGCGGTTTAAACAAAAATTTGGTGAAAGTATCCCTGCGCTCGAAAACGAGCTATTTAACTGCCGAGAGGCAGACGAAATAGAAACACTTGCGAAAAAATTGAACGACGCGGTGGTAGACGCGTCGTCGTATTCCATGCCGCGAAAAAAAAAACCTTTAAAGAGAGCGTACCCTGGTGGACCCGGGAACTAACCACCAAGCGGGCAGAAACGCGTAACCTAAGGCGCCGCTATCAACACGCCTCGGGAGAAATAAGAGAACAACGAAGAATAGAATACAATCAAAGTTACCGCGAATATAAGATATTAATAGAAGAAACGCGAACAAATAAATTCAAATTCTGTACGCGAAACTCAGAGAAAGAACCTTGGGGAAATGCATTCCGCGTAATAAGAGGTAAACAACAGAGAATCGCCCTCGGTAACATAAGAAAGAGAAATGGCAAATATACGGAAGGTTTTAAAACCACGGCGGAATATTTATTAGAGAAATTCTTCCTTTCGGATAATCCCGTGGAAGATAAGGGGTCCCACGATTTAGTACGTCGGGAAACTACAAAGGCGCAAGGAACAAATGCCGATAAGGCAATTCTAGTTCACGAGGTCGTCAGGGCTCTTAGGAGGATGAACCCTAAGAAGGTACGAGGTCATGACGGAATCACTTCAGACGCTGCTCTGAAGACGTGCCTGTTAGCCCCGTGTATGTTTGCCGGATTGTTTGATCTTTGTCTAGAAAGGGGCGTCTTTCCGCGTGACTGGAAAGTCCAGAACGTGAAATTCATACCTAAACCTAAACAGACGTCAGACCCGAGCAGCTATCGTCCAATTAGCTTGCTACTGCTGCTGGGGAAAGCTTTGGATCGCGTTATAACTATCCGAGTTGAGCACTTAGTGCGTGACAGCGGCGGTTTTAATAACCGACAGTTCGGTTTTATAGAAGGAAAGTCGACTATCGATGCACTAGAGCTCGTTGTCGGGGAAATTAAGCAAAGGAGTATTGTGTCGTTGTTGCTTTGTACATTTCAGGAACATTTGATGCTGCCTGGTGGCCAGTGGTTGTTTGCGAGTTGGAAAATAGGGGTTGTCCGCGAAACTTGATGTCTTTGGTCAAGAGTTATTTCTCTGGGCGATTGGCACAGGTTGAAATTCCGGGGGAAGTTTTGTCGCGCGAGGTGGAAAGGGGATGCCCGCAGGGGTCATGCTCTGGAAGTTGTTGTATGAGAGCATCTTTACGGTCAAGTTGCCCACAGGATGCTCAATTGTTGGGTTGCGGATGATACGCTTTTAATGGTCAGATCGCGATTGTTAATGGATATGCGCACAAAACCGAACGAGGCTCTTAATAAACTATTCGAATAGTCCCTGGCGATAAAATTAAAATTTAACACGGCGAAGTCAGAAGCGCTTTATTTCGGAAAGAAACCGGGACAGCGACCCTCCAGGCTAGAGCTGGGAGAGGAGAAAATACCGTTTAAGGAAGCAATTACATATTTCGAGGTAAAGATTGACAATAAGTTAAATTGGAAAGCTCACGTGCAGTACGTTAAAAGCAAAGGCAGCGAAATATCAAATAAAATGATAGCGGCTGCAAAAATCAACTGGGGTTTCAGGGGCGAATTGCTGAGGACGATTTATGCCGGAGCAATTGAGCCGGAAATGCTGTACGCAGCTTCTGTATGGGCGGAAAGTTGTAAAGTCCGGGAAATGCGTCAATTGACGAGCGTACAACGCATAACCGCGGTGAAAGCGGCCAGGGCGTACAGGACCACCTTCACGGAGGCGATCCTGGTGATCAAACTAAACTCGCACACTGGAGCACTATCTTCCAGTGGGAATTGGTAGCCATACGAGAGGCTATCGATTACGCAATAAACCACTCGGGCAGAAATGAATATTATATAATCAGAGACTGTAAACCAGTGCTGACAGCTTTAACAAACATAAACACTTCGACAAACCTCCAGGCGGACGTCTAGAGGATAGCGCATACGGTGCTCAAGTTTGACGTTTAAAGTTCTGTTGGGTTAGGTCGCACGATGGTTTCGTATAGAACGATAGGGCTAACGAATTAGTTAAAGAGGCCGCGACGGGTGACTTTCGGATATCACATTCGTCAATACCGAGATCACAAATTAAAAGAAAACTGCGTGAAAAGTCAATTCGACAATGGGAAGAGAGGTGGAACAACGCTGCCACGGGCAGGTTGACCCACAAATTTATACCAAGCATAGAAGCTAGAGGTAAGATCGAAGTGAAGTTCGATTATAAAATGGTCCAACTGTTAACAGGGCACGGCGCTCTAAAAGCGTATTTACAAAGATTTGGTTTAACCAATAATGACCGCTGCGAGTGTGGTGAGGGCGCAGAAAGCGCAGAGCACGTGCTCTTCGACTGTCCACTAGAGGTGGCAAATCGGGAGTTAGCTGATATGAAATTAGCTATCGCAGGGCTAGAATGGCCAAAGAACCTAGATGAAGTCGGGAAAATGGCTAACCAGAAGGCGTTCTGGACCGTTTTCAAAGAATTTTCAGAAGGGGTCGCAAGATTGGACGGTGAAGGGAGAGCGGAGGGAGGATTGGAAAACATTAAACTTTGACTAGGCGTGAGAAATAAAATGAGCATGATAGCCATAATCTGTAAAAAAAAGAAGATAAAGAAATATAAAAAAAAATAAAATAATAATAATATTATAAAAATAATAATCAAAAGTCTAATACGCACGGCGAACCCCCCACACCACTAAAGCAATCGCTATCCCACCATCTATGCGCGGAAAATCAGTAATAAACGAAAACAAATAAATAATAACAAACTAAATCAGAAAACCTCATTAATTTAAATCAGTGTAATAAATAAAGAAATAAAATAGAGTGAAACCGTGCACCCCCCACCCCCAAGACTTTTAAAGCGATAGTGATTGTCAACCTCCCAAACGTTCAGTGCATACTCTCCAGGATTATAACAGTGCATAACCATCCCCTAGAAGTAAGAAACAAATAGACGTAGGCAGACGACCAAGTCTTCGGATGCTGAGAAAATTTATAATTAAGATAATGCTTATGCGAGTGCACCTGATAATTTATTTGGGTAATGCTTCTGCTAAATGCACTGTTACATGCTAATGCTTTTAGATGTTTATTTGTTTATAAATAAATATTTATTTATAAATATTTATAAATAATTTATAAATCGGTAGCGTAATTGGTAAACGCACAGTTCCGGCAAAACTGAGATGCAGGTTCAAATCCTGTCCAAGGCCTTATATTTTCCTTCTTTCAATTACTAGCTCGATTTGAAATGATCATTTGGGCTTTACTTAAAAAGTCTAAGTTATTATTTCATCTTATTAATTTCAATACGTTAGTATTTATCAACTTACCTTGTGTAAAAAACTACTTATAATATATATATATATATATATATATATATATATATATTGCTATGAACTGGAATTCTCGAGCCCCTTCGTTGTGCTATATATTAATTTTGCTATGAACTCTAAATTATTCGCTCTCCATCATTTGGACGACCATTTTAATATTTACTATGAATAAACAAGATTGTAATTATCTCCTCCTCCGGCTGTCTTATTAATATTGCTATCAACTTAACTGGATTTTATCTTGAAGCAACCTTGTCTGCCAATAGCAAAATTCGATATGTTACCGCCTTACTTGTTATCAATTTCCTCTTCAACTCTTAGCTCCTCCTATTTAAATCTTATGACCTCGGCTAGCATTTATTTGGAATTATAAAATTCAGTTAATTTCGATTTTATATCATGAAACCAATATATTATGTACAGCTTTTGTAAATTATCTGAAATACACTTTTCAATTAGTTAATGTTGTAAATTTCATTTATTAAACATCATATCTTATTTACTCAAAACCCAAAGTCACAAAAAAAAACCTATTATCTTTATCAACGAAGTGTAGAATATTCTAAACCTGTTATCATATTACTCACTTTATGCGTATGCAACTTCTTTTGTTGACTTTTCACAAGCATATTATATTAAGCAAATTCCATATTCAAAATAAAAAATATATAGAAAAATAAAATGTCTTATAACTAAAAAATCTGACCTGGTCTATTTCTTCACATCGACGCTTCCATTTGAAATAAAAATTATCTTCCCCAATTCTGGATTACATTTAAATTATTGCCATTACACTATGGACTACCATTATTAATTTATGCACCCCCAATTTATTGTCATATCATATCAAACTTATTACTTCTTATCAATCAATTTTCTCTAACTTCAAATTGTATTATTTTTCCCCCAGACTTAGAAATTGTGGTTTGTTTATCCCCGTACTTCAAAATTGTATTACTCTTCTTTTCCCCCGGACATCAAAATTGTATTACTGTATTTTCCCCATGGACTTCAGAATTGTCGTTTGTTTCCCCCGGACATCAGAGCCCTATTATTTTTATGTTTTAGTTTAAAATAAATTCATTAAAAACGTACTTACGTTTAACCGACACTTATAGTTTTCATCTTGGCACTTATTTTGTCTTTCACTTTTAAAATTTACGTGTTACATTATTTCATAACGGCGCACTTCGGCCTTTGTTGAGTTCAAAACTGTCTTCGTTATCAGTGTGCCTGCTAATATATTATCCCGTTCCCACTCCATCAGTGGGTATGGTCTAGAACTCGTCGCTTATTTGTGACCAATCAAATAATTACATTTAAAGCAGTTTCTGATGTAATGCTCCACGATTCCCCATAATCGTAACCTGCATGCAGCTGTCTTTCGTTATCAACATGCTGTGTTTTGATAGATCTAATTGCTTTTTCCATAAACAACTGATGCAACTCGACTTTGAATTTTCATACTTACATGTTGTTCACGCAATTTTTAATCATTTTTCTTATCAAAAATGGTTAGATATTTGTGCGCATTTATATTAGCTACCTGAAGCTCTATTTCTATCTCCGTGTTAATCTAATCGTCTGGAACTCCTTTTGAATGCGTGTTTAATTACACTTTATCGTTTATTTATAAATATACGCGTGCTTCCACTAAAAAATATTATTACTTGCTATACCTAAATTAACTAAACTTTATCTAAAGGGTATTTAATATTTTCTATTTACCTAATGCATGTCTTCCTGGTTTCTACGCTAACTATGCGTCTTCCTATGTTCATCTGCGTTGCTTAAAACTATTTATACTTTATATACAGGGTGTTGACTGCTGACTATTTACAAACTATGTCCATTTCTTAATTCTTTCCTAAATAAATGCCATTTCTGCTGCCTATGCTAATTTCTTATTTCCAAATGACCTTTACTATAAAGTGCACCCTTAAACAACCCCTTATCACAGGATAATATATATATATATATATATATATATTTATTTTATATTTATTTATATTTATATTTTATATGTATTTGCATGTATTATATTATTTTGGGGCTTGAATTGTTTTTTCTGACGTTTTGCCGCCATTTTTGGTGGCAGCATTTTAATAAGAAGGAAGAATGTAATAGAGAAGATTGTAATTATAATATAAATAAGTTAGGGCATGATAGGGAAAGCTAGGGACGAATTGAAGCTAAATTACTTAGACCAGGGAGGACGAATTTTATATAGAGCAGGCAAAATAGCTGGATTCACTATTAAAATATTTGGCGAATGCTTAGAAATTGGAATCCATTTTTAATTACTTAGCTAGCTGTAGATAATTTTAAGTCGACCCTTCAGGTCGTACCGATAAGCAGAGCTGGCGACTGCTATCCGGTATTACGGATCCCTCCTCTTTACTTTCGCGTGTGTCTTGTTGATCGGACACACTCCAAAATCAACGCTAGGGATACCTTTATTCAAACCCTTTTTAGTTTTTGTTTCAGGTTGTTAGATTTTTATTTAGGATGGATTAATTTTGAAGTTAGGTTTAATTTAAAGCACGTTATATTTTCGCGTTTAAATCCAATGTAGTGCCTTCGGATGGAGCATTGGTTACGTGACCGTAAGTATAGCGGCCCTTATTCAAATTATAATGATGGTAAACCAGAAATAAACTTATATGTGATTGGTCTCTGTTGTATCGATAGCAGAAGAGGGGTGGCTTGCTCAGCCAGGAAGTTGTGGGCTGAAGTTTTCGACTAAGGACCAGAATGGCAAAGCCCGAAAGTAAGGGCGCCAGAGTCTTACCGCGCAGAAAATATAAAATCGCGACTCAAAAGTTCCAACTCCTACACAAGTTTCCAAATTCCATATACAAGCAGCACAAAGTGGCACAGACGTCACTCGCTAACTCAAAAGAATAATAAAAAATAATAATAAAAGAAAATGTATAATGTTTAACTTAGCACAAATACAAGTGACACGATGCACAAAAAATATATAAAATACGACACCAAACATACAGATTGGCATAAGATTAACAAATTATTTGCTAGTACCTAAAAGGTATAATATTGGCCAAAACTGGTGAAAATGATGTGTATCTTAAAATAAGAATATTGCGTAAATAATAATCGGCAGGGCGACTATTGCTCCGTTCCAGAACGGCAAATTAAAATATGTAGGCAAATAAGGAACGAGGATCGAAACCAAAAAGAAAGGTACTACTTAAAGTAGTACTGAAGGCAGTACATAAAAGGTAGTACTGAAAGATGGTACAGAAAAAGAAGCCACTAAAATGAAAGAAAAATAATTAGAATACAAATACTGTACCTAAATAATTACGTACGTTGGACGTTCTTATCGCAAAAGCGAAGAGTCGGAGTCGCAAATAAATTCCATAAACGGAAGGGGACAAACGCCAGTAACTGCAGTAGAATAATTATAGATCCTCGCAAAAAGATGTTAAAATCAAATGCACCACACCCATTTATAAAATTATACAACAGAAAGAAGAGCTTTCACTTGACTCTTTCACTAGCTTAAACCGAAAATGAAAGTCAAAACCATGCACTACACCTGCTAGATAAGACAATCGACCCATTCAAAACTGGAAATAGAAAAAGAATTAAAGCGAGTCGGGAATTAATTTAAGGAACCGGCTAAGATTTTGCAGAAAACATAGAATAACTTCAAAATGGAAAGCTACTCGTAACAATCTCCATAATTAATTTTCATCCGACAAAGTATACGTTATCGAAAGTACCTTTACAGATTAACGTAGCTTGTAATCTTACACCAAGATTGTTTAATATTCTAGTAATAAATTGTCATATTCCTCTATACAATAATTACGTTTCTTAAATTATGTTCACATTTCTATGTCACATGTGGAACGCCGACAGAACCGATAACCAATCTTGAATTGATTACAAATGACTTGAAACTTACATGTTCTATGCCGTAAGAATGAAACAGTGAACGACTCCGTTCTAACTCATTTCCAACTTATATAACAAATAATCTTAATACGTCATTGTTCTTCGAAGTTCTCGAAGCAGTAGTCACCCGCCTAATGCAATAATTGCTCACAATTTTGCTTCCTTGTCTGTTTAATGAGCTGTCATTTTTAAATTTATGGCAATAACAAACGAAAGCAACCTTTGTTATCTTTATCCTACAACTACTGTAATGTAATTAGAGCTAATAAACTCGTTCTTATCTATTCGAAAGCTACCTCTGTTATCTCTTTCCCATAACTTCTGTAATATAATTAGAGCTAGTAAACTCGTTCTTATCTATTATATGACTCCCGGTAGTATTAGCTTCCGCGAATTTAACTTATATTCATTGAGAGAAAATATAATTTATAACTTTTAGAACACTTCTCGAGCGAATGACTTTGTTTATTTTGGTAACGTAGTTTATTCTAGAATTATTTCGAAATTAACTTCTTTGAAATAAAGCTACGCTTTATTGAAAACTCATAATGATGGTATTTTTAACGAAGATGCATACCTAATGCAATTTGCCTTTCAGAAAAGTACTGATTTTATTTTCGTATATCTTAAAAAAGACAGCTCGAAATAGAAGTTATTTAATGTTCTTAAAGTGGATAAATGTAAATTAGCGTATTACATTTATTAAATCATCGCTGTTATTTAAGCTGGATGTTTTCAGTCTGCATGCGCGTAATAAAACTTTCATTATTTAAGAGAATAATATACACACACGGATTTTAAATACACAATTAATAAATGCTCTTGTGTTTTCACTAATTGAAATTTATTTAGTATTTTTAAAGCGAGTAAAACTTGTTTTAGGATGCAATAAAAATTTGTTATTAAAACGTATTTTTCACAAGAATCTATATTTACACACGGATGGGAATTAACACAATCAATTAATGTTTTTTTTTACTAATTTTAAAATTGGGTTTCGTTCTTATGATTTATAAATGCCATAATACTTGTATTTTGCAGGAGAATATCTACACACGGACTTCGAAGTTGGGTTTTTCTTAAATGGTATCTCACAACACTAATTGTACAAGATTTTACATGGGAATACACTTATCTTGCTTAAGGAAAACGCATATGCTTTTACACATGGTAAAAATTTAATTCTACTTTTCCGCGTATAGGGTCAGTTTACTAACAAAATTTGGTGCTCAATGACCTTTTGTGACCTCAATATCACATTTCTCTCTCTCTCTCTCTCTCTCTATATATATATATATATATATATATATTGCTGTGAAACCTCCAAAATCCGTGAACTACGCTTTTCGCTTCGGCTGCTCACCTAATTTTATAAACCTCCTCATTCATAAAATTAAACAACACATTCCTACCACAAACATCAACGTCAACTCTATTTACATCAATATTCACAATACATTAAAATTTCAAAATTAATATTCAGCATAAATTTTTAATATCGGAAAATTTCAAAATTAAATTTATTATCATTTTAATGTGCATCCAGAATTAAAGTCCTTGTTGGATGCCTACTAATTAATATAACAATATAAGCAGACCGAGTCTGAGTATAAAGGAGCATCTACCACCCTTTACGTTAATTAACCAGGTTCGTCTAATTGAGCTCAAAGACATACCCATATTTTCATCATAATTCAGAACATCAATACTAAATACCCCTTTCTACTTAAACAAGCAAATTTCATCTTAAAATTAAAATTTTATGGTTAGTACAATTTCACTAATGTCCATTTAAAGTAAATCAATTATAAAGTTATTCAACACACACAAAATGTCAAACAAAATAGTATAATTTACCTGAAGGTTACTGTCCTCAAAGCTTCAATGTACATCGTCCCTTTAGTAATCACACCATTCCAACAGGATTATATTTGCGGCTTCTAATTCTCAACGCTTTTAAAATTTTCTCCATCACCATTTATTTAAAGTTGTTTCTGGGCTTTTCCGGAACTCATCTGTGTATATCTGACCCTTGTTTCGTGGATCCAGACACGTATTTGAACCATTTAATTATTAACACCCCCGAAAAATAGCAAAGAAATTCATGCGTCTTTCACCAATATACGCCAAAACTGCCTACTTTTGTGTGTACATTTGTCGTTGTAAATTTTGCTAATTGGTACAGTGATACTAAATTTTATTACCTTGTATCTAAGTGCACTGAAGTACATTCATGTTAGCACGTAAATAACAAACTATTTTGAATCACTAAAATATACGAGCAAAATTTTAAATTATTTTATCAAACTAAAATGCACTGTTTAACATCTTGAATCAAGTCGCGGATGTAAGAGCTTTTAACGCATCAAATAGTCAAAAGTCTAAGAGACCGAAATTCATATTACCACCGGTATATATAGCAAAAAGCCTGTCTGTCGGTCTGTTCCCCAAAACAGACAATTCTTAAGAATTTCTCATTCTATGTTCCCAGTCCGTCGCTCGCGCGTCGGTTTTTACGAATTTTTCACTCGCCCCATTTAAATCTCAGAAATTCTCACACGGGACGCAAACATGTCCGAGAAAAACTAATTAATTTTGTACAGAAATTGTTGTTTCTACCTCTGATATTTGCATCCTATTTTCAACCAATTGTGACCCTCGTGACGTTGCTTAAATCACGCCTTTTACTATATGTGTCTTTGCTTGACGCATTTTCTCTTTCCTTTTCTAACCTGTTCGTATTGGTGCAAATTGATATTCTTTATTATCGATTATGTTTTAGTCCATGTGGACTATCTGGGTTTAATAACCCCGTATCGCACATTCTCGTGAATATTAAGCCCCGGTTTCTCCAAGATTCTTTGAAACCATTTGTTATCTACACAATTTTCGCCGTACGTGATATTTAAACTACGCAGGTGTTCAAAATAATATTAATTCTCAGAGCTTTTAAATAAACCCTGTTTTGTATTTCGTGCTAAAGCATCTGACCGTTTCCAATATCCTTAGAATCGACATGTTTATCTAAACAAATTAAACTGAAATTGCCTTTTAAAATACGCAGGTGTGTTCAAACATCCTACTTCTAACTAACACTTCTAGGATTTGCATTTTATTGGGTTTTAACTAAGATATTCTATAGATATTATCTGTACGTTTTGTTCAATACCGGTTACTTGAAATAGAGTTAATTAATATAAATTTTGCACGTAATTTCCATTTGTTTAGGAATAATTACATTACACGCAGAGCTTTTTAATACTGTTTCTTTTGATATAAAGCGTCTTGTACATGGTTTAAATTTCTTATTTTTACTGAGACGACCGAATTTATTTATGCTTCATGGTTTTAATAAAGCGTATTATCTAATAAAATTCCTTATACACGGTGATTAAAATTATTTGATGTGATTATTTAATTTTCTACCCTGGTCTAATATATATATATATATATATATATATATATATATTGTCGTGGATCTACCTGTAGAAATCGAGCCCCACAACTTGGGCGGCATAATTGTTGCGGATTGCCTCTATTAGTGCTCCAATGTTGGGTCGATCATAAATTTTGTGGTTTTCTAGGAAATCAAGTCAATTACGGGTGCCATAATTGTAGCAAAGTTTGTCTCCGTCGTATATCCCTACACTTGTCTTCAGTATTAATTACTATAAAATTACCTTTATAAAACTCCACTAATTAACACCTAAATAAACTTTGAGTCCAAGCTTTGGATTATAAAATGGTCCAGTTGAGTACTCTCTGAAGGTGCTATCAAAAATGACGACACGGCTAGCTCTGCTCACTGCTTCTTCAGGGATACTCACCACGGCTGCTCATCTGCTCTACTATCCATAACTACATTTCTAATTAGAAAAAAATAAAAAATAATTCGACCAACAAAACATACAACCCTTTTATTCGGACAGATTAATATTAAACTCACACAATCTCAATATTTACAAATTTGATCCATCTTAAATATTTCATGCTCCTACTCGATAGTGAAAATCATCAACTTTATACACCAACGATTTATTGCTTGTCTACATTTCATTGCGTTATTGTAAAGTAGATGAACCTAGCACAGACCCTTACTTTATTTCCCCTTGTCTGTTTTGAGCTCAGTATAAACCCTTTTTATATTTGCGTGCAAAATTTTAGCACTGAAAAATTTTACAAAAGATCCGTTTACCTCTTACATCTGTGAAATATTCATAATTATTATATACATGTATTTACACCCTCAGATTTCAAATATGTCCTTTACAAAGGTAAATAAATTAATTTTCGGTTCATAAATTCATCACCAAATAAAACTCAAAATCACTTATGGTTTAAACAAATAAGCAGCAGCATAACAGTTTTAAAAAAATCATTACCTGGAGAGTATTCTTCATCCGCATCACCACCTGTAAAGATGCTTTCCCCTATCGACTGCACGTACCAGGATTACTCTACATTGCTGGCTTTAATCGGGAATAGCATTTAAATCTCGAACCCGTTGGGCATCCAAATTACCATACTCAAAAATCCCTCAGGACTGCCGCTACAGGTTCATACATTATTTCTTTGTAAACGCAATGTGCAACAAGCGCCCTCATTCAATTTGCAAATAATTTTCTACTTACAGGTCATCCTGCTTCAATTAATAAAATGATTTAATAGGGTTCACTTTGTTTATAAAAATTGCACCAACTTGTGCATTTAAAACACTTGTGAAATTAATTTCGGACTTCAGTAGTAGGGTAGTTTGAAGCTAAGATGAGTATATTCAGTAGAATCGAAAACTAAGAGAGCTAATGCCGCCTCCAACAACGTTTATATAAGCACAACTCCTCTCAATTCGCACGTATCCTACCCAAACATTCTTCGAAAACTTGTCAACAACCACTCAATTCCAAAAATAAACGTGCACGAAAATACAACCGTCTTCGAAAACTTGGAAATTTTGAGCGCAAACACTGCTTTACCGCGAAAATTTCCTGAAACTTGCCAACCGTATCCACACTCTCCTGTTACCCCCAAACAACTACAATCACGCCACCCATGTGCGAGTACATACTATTATTGCATTTTTGCTCTCATAGTAACATCCTCTAACCTTGTCTTCATACCCCACCCAAATTGTGTACGTTATTTCTACATTTCTGGTATCTTTGTCTACCCCATGTTTTCTATCTTTATTGTAGTTTCTCTATTACATTGTTCAAAGTTGTTTCTCCCTTCCTTTATGTGTGCCTTAAAAAATCGATATCTTCTGCAAATATTGTAACAATTTTATTTTTGATAATAAATCCCTCCATAAAATTGCGAGAATAATTTAACAATTTTATTTTTGATAATAAATCCCTCCATAAAATTGCGAGGATAATATAACAATTTTATTAAAAACAATAGTAATACGTTAAGCCCGTATCGTCCTTTGGTAATCTACTTGTGGTTAAATATCTGTGTCATCCACAGCTATTTACAAACACATCTCTGTTTGACTGTCCCCCTCTCCGGACGCCTCGGCCGCCCGAGCTAGTTTTGTAGCGAGTCGGCAATATGTAGTTAAAGCATCAACATATACCCTAGATTGCAAGCCGGCAATTTGCGAATCTACTTCAATGAGTGAACACATCTTCGAATAACGGTCGGTAACGTATAAAGTTTGTTAACTTGTTTAATTTGAGATAATTTATTTAGCGCGACAACTTACAATGCAACTTTTAAGACACGCCAGGACAATGAAAAGATGCTACCTTAGGAAGGCGGCGTAATTTAACTTCGGAATTACAACGGCTGCAGAATGTATTGTAACAGGATTTGATTCGACACGTGGGACGAATTCATGGTAGAAGTTGTTTAGGATGAATTTGGTTCACGCTATAAACGCTGTATAGTTGCTTGAAATGGCGAGGATCTCATCTTTCCTTGCTACAATGCGATAAATGCAGTTTTGGTTCGTAGATAGCTATAAGTTCCTTTTTATGTGTTTCAAAACGAGGAACACGTTAATTTGTTTTAATGCGTAAAGCATGAATATTGTAAAAGTTTCAACTAATTGCTGAGCTGGATTTTCCAGTATTAAAACTAAAGTTTACTGATTTGATGTTTTAAGAAAACAACACGCGTGGCTCATTATGAAACGTCGGTAATGTCAACAGGTGTTACTGACGTCATATATTTTTCTGTTGTGTACCGCTGACAGATGTATTTTTAAAGGCAAATGCCTCGAACAGCATTGGTACAAGAGATGTAAACACCTCTATTTTTGTGATCAGCTTTATATAAATTAAAACTTGCATATGTAATTTAGAAAACTAGAATGCTAACATTTTTGGAACTTCTTAATTTGTCATCTGCCTGAACAGATCTGCACAGGTCGGAACCCTATTTGTATAACAAGTTCATGTCATACTGTAAAGTATTTGATTAAAAATAATTAAGATAAACATGAAGTTGAAAGTTATAGATTGATACAGTTATTGATTAAATTTTTGTTACAAGTCATATTATTTTAAAAGAGATTTTTTTAGTAAACAATTGGTTCCAGATTAAAGTTTTTTATTTTGATCAAGTATGATCAAATCTAATAACATAAAGCTAACATCCTTATGAGTAGGACTTTGATGCCAACTTTATATTGGAAATACCTTTTTACTACTTCTTTATGTATTTTTGCTGGACACAAATGGTGTTCCATTTTTTTTATTTATTTAACTATTACAATTTCTTACAGGAGCTGCGTCTTATTTTGTTAAGACAAGTTTTTGTCAGCGAAGACGATCCTTTTTCTTTGGGTCTCCATGTCCGCCCTTAGAAATATGCTATACAATTATCATAATCACGTCAGGACTTGGTAGCGCCTATTTGGTTTAGTTTAAGTTTGATCTACAAACAGATTTCGACTTACCCCCCCATTTTTCATAGCTCTACCCAAGGAATAGACCCCTAGTTGTGTCGGAAGACTTTGTTCACTGCCACCCAATGTGGGGCGTGCAGAAGAGAAAAAGAAAAGACGTTTCACTGGCACACAATGTGGTGCTCTTTGAAAAGTCTGTTTCACTTGCGCCCATGCGTGAGGCTTGCTATATATATATATATATATATATATATATATATATATATATATACTCAAGGGAAGTCACGGTCGTAACTTTGTTAGTACTTAAATTATAAGGGGTATCGACCTAATTATTGAATGAAAAAGTTCTTTATATCATTCTTTTTATTAAAATTCTGTTAATCCAAGCTTTCGTTGTCAATTGGACAACTTCATCAGGGATCTAAAAATTGTGATACATTGGAAAACAATATTATAAATCGATTACTTACATTAATCAATTCTTTTCATTACAACCAACAAGTATAACAATACTTAACATTAAGTGTCAAATATCACCGTAAATAACTTTCAAAAACATTATTCTTACATTATTTATGTATCTGGTTGTTGTTCACCTCGTGCTGGGTTGGATTGAAAAGGATGTAAAACGAGTAACTTTTAATATAAATTCATTTCGCCATATCTTATGTCAGGTGATCAAGTTTAGATAGTAACTTGTCAATTTCTACATAATTGAGTACGTTCCTATAAACGTGTATGTTCCAAATGTCTTTATTGGTTAATGTTCATTCCTACTCTCGTTACGGTTGTCTGGTAAATGTAGTAGGTAGGTGTAAATGTTACTTAGTTGTTGTGTGTCCGTTTTTTTATTAATTTCAGCTTTTTGTTTCCATATATGGTACATTTCTAGAATTAATCTCTTGTTATAATTCAATTGCTTTGCTAGAATTTTTGGATTGTTCCAATCAATCGTATGATCGAGGTTGTTCAAAATATGTTCTGCTAATGCGCAGCGATTTTTATTAGTTTGAATGTCACTTTTGTGACATGACAGTCGTTGTTTTAACAAGGTACTAGTATGTCCAATATATTTTTGTTCATAGCTACAGGTAAGTTGATATACTAAATGTGATTGGTATAACTTTGGTGTTTTGCTTTTTAGTTTGCTATACAATAATGCTCCAACGGTATGGTTGTATTTATAAGCTACTCTTACGTTTTCGTCTTTAAACACTTTACCAATCTTATTAGATAGTCCTGTAAGATACGGAAAAACTATATATTTAATTTCCTGTTCTGTTGGTGTCGATCGATGAACTGTATGTGTTGTATCATTATCTTGTAATAAGTTATTAATTATTTTTATAGGATAGCCATTTTTTAGCATTATACCTTTTAACAATTTTCGATTTTTCATATGAAAATCTGGGTGTGATATTTTAACATTCTATTCCTCATTTGCTTTATTAAATTCATTTTCGTGTTATTGTAATGATCTGATTCATATTGAATGTATCTATTGGATGCTGTAGCCTTTTGATACCAATCTAACTTGATTGTGGTCTTATCCCTTATTACCAATGTGTCTAAAAACGGTACGCTATTGTTATTTTCTTCTTCAATTGTAAATTGAATATGTTTGTCATAACTGTTCATGATGTTGAGTATTTCTTGACTACCTCCTTCACTGGGAACCGCCAGAATTAAGTCATCGACATACTTTTTTGATAAACGGTACTTGGAAACTGAGTTTCAACAAATTAGTGTCCAATAAATCATCCATCACATATTGGGCCAAAATCGGACTAAGTTTAGAACCCATAGCACAACCAAACACTTGTATAAACAATTCTTCATTGAAGACAAAGAAATTGTTCTCCATAATGAAATTTATAATGTCCACAAATAATTTTTTCCCTCCTTTAAATGTCATTTTTATTAAGTCCCACTTTTTATATAATACTTTAATCACTACTTCTTTTGAAATGTTACCAAATAAATTAACCACATCTAATGAAATCACTTTATAACCCTCTGGTATTACAAAATTATTCATCAGTTCCGCAAAGTCAAAAGAGTCTTTTATGTAATATCGATTGTCTTTATTATAAGCACTTTTTAATATGTCCGCCATAATTTTCGCAATGTTATTGGTGAACCAACAAAATGGATGTCGATAAAGTTCGTAACCAATTCAAAAATTGCTCAAATAATTAACATCAGACATTTTCATTAATACTCTAAGTATTGTCACCGTACCCATTTTTGAAAAATAAAAAAATCAAAGTGGGCCGATTTGTTCGAAAAGTGACAATCTATCATAGCATTTCATTAAAAACTTTTCTAAGTAAATGTTTTTGATATTTATACTGTTGCGAACTACTACTAGACAACCCATCAATTACACACAAAACGCTGCAAGCACTGTTTATTCTCTACGGTTCCAAAATTCTTCTGGAACATACTAGATAATGAGTCATATCTTTAAATCAGGGTATATATAAGGCCGCTTGTGAATGTAAGAGTCAGTCTATACTTTAATGTCTAATATAAATTATATCGTGTACAGTAAATGTAGTTGAGCTTTTAGAAGCCTAAGAGTGTATAAACATAAATGTTATATGAGCTAAACGTGTCTATTGTACATGCAGCTTGTAGTATACATAAATAGATAGAACTTGGATTGAATAATAGTTGTGTTAGTGTTGTTAATGGACCTATAGTAAAGAAGTTAGTTTAAGAAGATATTAGTGCTTGTAAATTCATTAGTGTAATAGTGCTTCGTTATTAAGTTTCCTGAAAACATCTATAAATAAGGCATATACTGTTAATTAGGCTTGAGAACAGTGAGTAATAAAGACTATTGTTATTACTTGTTTTTAAATTAAAGAAACGCGGTAGCAGTAGCTCGTTTCACTGGTGCCAGGTGCGGGGTATGTAGTGATTAATTTAAAACACAAGTCCAAAGACATTTAAGTAGTTTGTATATGCCAGTTACAAGAAATCAAAGTAAAATGGAAGCAGAAACTCTAATGAACTTCCTTAAGGATTTTAAATCCGAAATGCAAGTGACACTCAATGAAAATTTAGTGAGGTCAGTTGAACTGGAATCAACGCTTAAAGAAAAGCTAGGTGAAAATGCTGAGAAAATAGAGAAACAGTTAAATAAAAATACAGCCACGTTAGAACGAAGATTAATGGAAAGCTCCATTGCATTGAAAAACGATTTCACTCAACAGGTAAAAACAGTTGAACAAAAGTTAGACAATAAATTGGTAAAAATGGAAGAAGATGTGATGAGGCTGCAAGAACAAATGATTTCACTAACAACGCGGCCAATTGAATTAGCAAACCAAGTTCTAAATGAAAACATTCCAGAAATAAGAACCATGGAAAGAGGCGAGTCAATACCGTCTAAATTTAAAGTGAAACCACCCACATTCGATGGCAAAACACCTTGGCCCACATATTTGAAACAATTTGAAGCTGCGGCAATAGCCAACGATTGGTGCAACAAAGAGAAGGCTATCTCCTTAATAGTGGCCCTACGAGGGGAAGCTTTTAACATCTTACAAACGATTCCCGATCACCAGCAGAATGATTACGGCCTCTTAACATCGAAGCTAGAGATGAGATATGGAGACGCTCACCTTCAACAGGTTTACCACGCACAAGTTAAGAACCGCTTGCAAAAGACAAGTGAAAGCCTGCAAGAATTCGAAGCTGACATCGCCAGATTAGTTAGATTGGCATATCCAACGGCACCAGATAGTTTCCTCAAACAACTGGCTGTTCAAACATTTGTGGATGGCATTAAAGACCGTGAAATACAGCAAGCGCTAAGATTAGCACGGCTAAAAATGTTAAATGACGCACTGACTAATGCGCTTGAATTTGAAGCAGCTAAGCAGACGTCACACAGGATGGATCACAAAGTTCGGTCTGCATTAGAAAAACCTGAGCAATCGCAGAACAGCGTAGAAGAGATAATCAACCGTGTATTTCAAAGGCAAAAAGCGGAAAGACTTGAAAGACAACGACCGCGGAGATGGGGTCTGCGATGCTGAAACTGCGGTGAAGTTGGTCACATACAGAGACGCTGTACTCAACCAAAAAAACAACCGGTTGAGCAGCAGGAAAACTAAAGCAAGTCGACGTAAAGAGGCGAACGTCGACAGCACAACGTAGTGCCCCGGAGATTATCATCCGTGCTGCATCGTCGATGGGAAGTCTGGACAGCATTTATATCGATGGTAGAATTAATGGTAGGATTGTCCGATTACTCGTGGATACAGGAGCAACAAGGACTATCGTGAGACCAGATTTGGTTGATCGCGAAAAAGTGCTACCTGTTTCGGTATGTTTTCGAACGGCAAGTGGTAAGAAAATTTCGACTCACGGAGAGACTACCGTAACATTGAGAATTGGAGACACATTAATCATCGGGTGTTGGTAGCTGAAATTACAGAAAAAGTAATCTTGGGAATGGATCTCATGAGAGAGTATGGGTTTCATGTAAACATGAAAGAAAATGTGCTTCGGATAGATGATGATGAGATTCCATTTAAGGGACGAGTAACCAGACGATGCAAGTTCGAATGATTTGTGATATGAAAATACCCGAGAAGGCGGAAATGATAGTAATGGGACGCCCGGATGGTACGCTCCGGGAAGGACAAGTATGCATGATGGAAGCAACTGATTCGGGAATGAGTCAGGAGGGATTACTGATTGGAAGAACGCTGGTAAAGTTTAGAAATATGGTACCAGTAAGGGTGCTGAACATTAATCCGCATACAGTGACCCTGAAGAAAGACACGATTGTGGGAAATTGCATACCAGCATGCCATATTAAACGTTGTGTGGACGACACGAAAGAGAAACCAGCCAACGGTTGCTCACAGAAATTGTTGGACATGTTAATACCTTCGTGTCAAGGATTAAACGGCGACCAACTGGGCAAGGTAAAAGAGCTAGTCGGACGATATCGAGGTGTGTTTGCACTGGATAATAGTGAGAAAGGGAGGAGGAATGTTGTGCAACACAAGATCAATACTGGTGATTTGCAACCGATAAGACAACACCCCAGGCGGCTTCCTTTGGCAAAACGTAAGGAAGCCGAGCAAATTATCACCGATATGGAAGAACAGGGAGTGATTGAACCCTCGAATAGTCGATGGGCATCCCCGGTAGTGCTTGTCAAGAAAAAGGACGGGTCGACAAGGTTTTGTGTAGACTACCGGCGGCTTAACAATGTGACAAAGAAAGACAGCTATCGTTTGCCCAGAATTGATGACACCTTGGATACTCTATCCGGATCTAAATGGTTTTCGACCTTGGACTTGAAAAACGGATACTGGCAGGTAGGCTTGGAGCCAAACGATAAAGAAAAGACTGCGTTTACAATTAGAACTGGATTATGGCAGTTCAAGGTCATGCCATTTGGATTATGCAATGCCCCTGCTACTTTTGAACGATTAATGGAGTCGATACTGCGTGGACTGTCTTGGAAGACTTGTCTGGTGTACCTTGACGACGTAATAGTGTTAGGCCGGTCTTTTAAAGAACACCTTAAGAACCTAGAGGAGATATTCCAAAGATTACGGGGGGCAAACCTTACATTGAGCCCCAAGAAGTGTCACCTGTTTGGAAAAGAGGTGAAATACCTAGGACATGTCGTTTCAGAAACCGGAATAAGAGCTGACCCTGACAAAATAAAAACGTTACAAGAGTGGCCTACACCAGTAGATATACACCAACTACGCAGTTTTCTAGGATTGTGCACATATTACCGACGTTTTATACTTGGGTTTGCGAACATTGCCAAACCGATAACGAAATTAACCGAAGATGGACAAGAATATGATTGGAATGACGACTGCCACAGTGCATTTGAACAGCTGAAACGGCTGCTAGTTACAGCACCAATTTTGAGTTATTCACGGATGGAGGGGAAATTTGTGTTGGATACCGATGCCAGTAACACAGCTATAGGAAGCGTTCTTTCTCAAGTGCAGGACGGACAAGAAAAAGTTATTGGGTATTTCAGCAACGTCTTGTCGCGGCCAGAAAGGAACTATTGTGTGACAAGAAGGGAGCTGTTGGCCGTCGTCAAATCCGTAGAGCACTTTTATAAGTACTTATACGGCCATAAATTCCTGTTGAGAACAGACCATGCTGCACTGAAATGGTTACTACAGTTTCGAAATCCTGAAGGGCAAGTGGCAAGGTAGATAGAGCGGCTGGAGGAATATGACTTTGATACGGAACATCGTGTAGGAACTAGCCATAGGAATGCAGACGCTCTGTCAAGGAAACCTTGTCCGGTAGACTGCAATCATTGCTCCAAGATGGAGGAGAAAATAAGTGTCATCCATAGAATGACAGTGACCGATGATACTTGGCAACCCGAAAGAATACGAGAAGATCAGGAGAATGACGCCGAATTGGAACGTATTATTGAGTGGAAAAGTAGAGGACAACGACCAGCTTGGGAAGAAATTAGTATTTCAAGTAGGAGCCTGAAGGCATACTGGGCACAGTGGGACTCCTTGATTATGGAAAATAGAATCTTGAAACGACGCCTGGAATTTGAAGATGGCACTGAGAGACTTCAAGTGATAGCGCCGAGAAGCAGAGTGCCGGAAGTGTTGCAGCACTTGCACGACGGTATTTCCGGAGGGCACTTTGGCGTGAAAAGAACTCTCGAAAGAGTGAGAGAAAGATTCTATTTGGTGAACTGCAAAGAAGATGTGAAGGAGTGGTGCCAGAAATGTGAATTGTGTGCCTCTGCAAATGGCCCGGTCACAAAACAGAAAGCCCCAATGAGACAGTATAACGTGGGGAATCCTTTTGAGAGGGTGGCCATTGATATAGCTGGTCCGTTTCCTGAATCAGAAAAAGGGAATAAATACATCTTGGTTGCAATGGATTATTTTACCAAATGGCCGGAGGCATATGCTATACCTAACCAAGAAGTCGAGACCGTTGCAGATGTACTAGTGAGGAGTTGTTTTGTCGCTTTGGAGTTCCGTTGGAATTACACTCCGATCAAGGTCGGAACTTCGAATCAGCGTTGTTTCAAAACGTCTGCAAGCATCTTGGAATCAGGAAAACTAGAACGACGCCACTTCATCCCTAATCGGATGGAATGGCTGAAAGAATGAACAGGACGTTAGGGAAGTACCTGGCCAAAGTTGTCTCTGAACATCAACGAGACTGGGACCAATATCTACATTTGTTCCTACTGGCATACCGATCTTCGGTACATGACAGCACAGTGTACTCGCCCGCTTGCGTAATGCTAGGACGTGAATTGCGGCTACCATGTGATCTTCGGTTTGGATTCAAACCTGGAAAAGAGATCGCAGGTAAAGATTACGTTAGTAAGCTTCGTGAAAGATCAAATAGCCTTCACGAAAACGTCCGAAAGAATATCCAGGCAGCAAGCGATCGAATGAAATCACAATATGACACGAGAGCACAAAAAGGTGGTTATCAACCTGGAGATTTAGTGTGGTTGTACAATCCACAAAGAAAACGTGGATTGTCGCCAAAACTACAAAGACAATGGGAAGGGCCGTACGAAGTGTTAAAAAGAATTAATGATGTAGTGTACCGGATCAGAAGATCCCCTCGTGGTAAACCGAAAGTGGTACACTTTGACCGTTTAACATCCTACGCTGGCTACAACCAAGAAAGCTCGAATGATGAGAATGGTGTTCGACAAGTTATTAATCATGAGCCAAATGTAGATTTTGAGAGCTTTATGGCAGCGTATGGTGGTTCCGCTAAGGCGAGATTTGGCATTGTTGTTGAAAAACAGCAAGATCTGTTTAGAGCACTAGAAGAGTATTCCCTTGCACATTGCGTAGCTCAAGATTTGGCAATGTCAAGGGGAATAGCTGTTGTTTTCAAGAAAAAGTTTGGATGTGTAGATGAATTAGTACAACAGCAGCCAACTGTAGGAAAAGCTTTGGTTCTTCAAGATAAAAATCGTTATGTTTACTATCTGGTCACCAAAAATTCTTCATGGCAAAGACCTAGTTATGGACATCTATGGGAGGCTTTGCTAAATCTTAAGGCGCAGATGATGGAAAATGGAATAACGAGACTAGCGGTGCCTAAGTTGGGCTGTGGACTGGATCACTTAGATTGGAGGATAGTCCGAAATATGCTAGAAGTAGTTTTCCAGGGGACCAACGTCCAGGTCCTTGTTTGTTGTTATCAACCGGTTGCCTGCCAAGACCAGGAAAAGAGTGTTGACTGTTACTTCCAACGACGCGGTGGATGCACCAGAGGAGATAGCTGCCGATACCGTCACCAGTCATCGAATTGGCGTCAAAATGGATTTACAGTTACGAGACGTAACGATTTTAAAGAGGGGGCAGTGTTGCAAACTACTACTAGACAACCCATCAATTACACACAAAACGCCGCAAGCACTGTTTATTCTCTACGGTTCCAGAATTCTTCTGGAACATACTAGATAATGAGTCATATCTTTAAATCAGGGTATAAATAAGGCCGCTTGTGAATGTAAGAGACAGTCTATACTTTAATGTCTAATATAAATTATATCGTGTACAGTAAACGTAGTTGAGCTTTTAGAAGCCTAAGAGTGTATAAACATAAATGTTATATGAGCTAAACGTGTCTATTGTACATGCAGCTTGTAGTATACATAAATAGATAGAACTTGGATTGAATAATAGTTGTGTTAGTGTTGTTAATAGACCTATGGTAGAGAAGTTAGTTTAAGAAGATATTAGTGCTTGTAAATTCTTTAGTGTAATAGTGCTTCATTGTTAAGTGTCCTGAAAACATCTATAAATAAGGCATATACTGTTAATTAGACTTGAGAACAGTGAGTAATAAAGACTATTGTTATTACTTGTTTTTAAATTAAAGAAACGCGGTAGCAGTAGCTCGTTTCAATACAAACAAAGGTAGTTTACTCCTTACAATTTTAGAAAATTCGTTCTAGAAACACCCCGTACGTTAACAAATTGACCTAACTTTTTCAACATCTTAGTTTCAGACCAAGTAGGGCTTATGCCCCCAGTGGCTCAAGTTTCTACTAGAAATTTTTTTGGTATTTACACCCCCATATGAACGCTAAGAGTACATTGTGTGTGTATATATAAATATAAATATATATATATATATATATATATATATATTGCCATAATTATAGGATTAATTTAGGGGTAGGTTAAGTCATAGGGGTCGTAGAATAAACAAAAGAAACTTCCAAATAACAAAAGCACACAATTACAGATATTATAAGAGTAAATAGGTCACTATACATATTGTTAGTTGAGCGCACACTGTATATAACAGTACAAGAGATTAAACGCATATCCAAGAAGTGCTACAAGCAAAGATAAGATTTAAAAATGTAACGAAATGCATCAAAATTAAATCAACGAAAAACCTATATGAATTGGCTAGATAAATATTCAACAAGTGCGTTAAATATATCATCATATACGCAGGCAAAATTATGCATTATTTGAATGAATTGTACATGACATAAAGCATTACATTTGTTAAAAAATCCAATTTAACTAGGAAATAAACAAACACCAAATTTATTTCTGTTTAGATTAGAATAAGCAAATAACAATCAATACGTGATTTAATGAACGAAAATTCCTAGAATTTCTAAATTAAATGCAATGGTATGTGAATGAATACGTGATGATTTAAGCGTTCTTCCAAGTATTTGAACTAAACAATTGGTAAAATTTTTCGAAGTACACAAGAGCCAAGACAAATGGTGTCGCCCAACGCGTGAAAACAACGAATAGCAAACAAAGAGGCAAGGCCTATAAATACGATAACAGTTGAGCAACGAGTTAGTATACACTTGAAACTTGGCTGTCACAATACTCAAAAGTGCTAAATTATTCGCGTAACCAGTCAAACGAAAGTAAAGTGAAAAGCATTTTATAAAAGTGTAAAAATTTGTGTAAGTAAGCCGATCTATTATAGACGTAAGTAAACCAGATTTAGTAAAATTATACAATTTCTAAAATAAATAAAACAAAGCTCTGGACACGAGTCTGGAGACGACACTGGAGAATACCTTCTGTTAAATTAATTTTGATAATCACTGACATGGTGAATGTGCTATTGCTGTTTTGATAATTACGGAGATGAAAAACCTTTTATTGGACCAACTTATGAGATTTTGAATAACGATTTGGATAGTATTTTGGTTTTGATGTCAACTTCCAAATTCGACTCTAAACATTCAGACTGGACACGAGAACTCTTGGGGGGGTGCAGAGAAACTACTGAACCACTTTAGGTTAGATATATTCATATAATTTATTTCTGTAAACTGTTTAATTGAATAATCTTTCGAAAATGTAAGAGGCAACAAAACCGGGGTTTCTTTGATAAATTTATGAAAGACAATAGGCATCTTGAAACGTTTCAAAAGGTCTTTAAATATAACAAAAGGTTTGTTTTGCTGGCTTCAATTTCTTAAATCAGGCATATGTAAATATTCTGAAAAAGGGGAAGATTTTAAAAAGGTTGTAAATATTTAATCATTATATTGTGTATTGTAGAATTGCTTTATGTAATTGAATCAGCTAGTTGAGGCAAAGAGATCTCTATAAGTTAACATTTTACAAGTGCAAGATTAATAAGAAGGGGTTAACACCGCATTTTATGACATGCCAAAGTCGTGGGGCTAAAAATATAAAACAATAACACAGCATTTTATGTATGCCCAAGCCGTGGGGCGAAAATAACACAGCATTTTATGGCGACCCAAAGCATAGAAGCGAGAACGCCACTAAAAGGAAATTAAAATTAAAAAGGAAAATTAAAAATTAAAAATTTGTAGAAGCACGAATAAAAATTGAATTTAAAAAGGGATTAGGAATTGAAAAATCTGAAGGAATTTGAAATATTATTAATAATAAAAATTTAAAAATGGATAAACAAATAAAGGAGACCAGAGAGGTATTGGGGAACCAAGGGGTGGAAATATGGTCACAAGAAAGCGTAATTCTACAAGATGTATCTATGGAAATGCAAGGACAACGGTTGACGCGAAGTCAAAGTGAAGAATAACAGATTTCACAACAATCTGAAATCAATATATTCTTTTAGCCTTAAACAAAAAGATGGACAAAAGCGAAGAGAACATAGAAAATATTAGGATGCAGATTAAGGAAAATGGAGAAAAACTCGGTACCGAAATAAAAATTATATGCGACGGGTTAAAGGAAAGTAATCAAACGATCGCAGAAATGCAGGTACACTTTGAAAATAAATTCGTTAGAATGATGGACGATGTAGATAAAATTAGAGACGAGGTTTGGAAAGTGAAATTAGATTAAAAAATATCTGAAAAAGAAAGAAATGACCGGATTACAGATTTAAGTAAAAAGATGCGGGAAATTCAGGGAAACTGTGAAGTAGAACTTAATGATGTAAATACAGAGTTAGGTAATTTAAAATCAGAATTTGAAAATGCGGATAAGAATCAGGGATTGCAACACACTAGGATAAATAGACCGGAAATTTCAGTTGAACAGTAATCCAAATTGTATGGAGACAACAAGATAAATCCAAAAGTATTTTTAAATAATATAAGAAAATTAATACAGGAATCAACGGATGAAAGGTACAATTTAAATTTCTTTAGATCAATGTTGAAAGGAAGCGCGGAGATATGATTTGACTTAATAGAAAACGAAATAGGGACATTTCAGGAGTTTGAAAGTAGATTTTTGAGAAAATTTTGGAAGAATAATCAACAATACAAAGCGCGAGATAATTTGAATTACAGGAAAATATAATCAGAACTTAGGGATGACCAGAGAAATATACGCCATACAAAAACTCAGTCTAGCGAAGCAATTAGATCTGCCGATGGAAGAAACTCAAATCATAAAGTACTTAGCGGGACATTTTGGCGAAGAAATAAGACCTTATGTAATGATTCAAAATGTAGTAAACAGGAAGATTTTCTTGGAATATTTACAACGTTGTGTTGAGTTGGGACAAAGTCGTGTAGCGGAAGGTAGGATTTAAGTAGAATGCAAAGAAGCACAGAAAACAATAGATCAGGAATTTCGGCTTATAAACCATCAAAAAATTTCTTTGTTTCTCCAAAACAACGACTTCATGACCAAGATAGATATATCCCAAACTTACGATCACATTCCAAGAAAGAAGAGATATCGAACGTTTTTGAAAAAGTACACAGGCACGAAATATACCATTTGAAATGTCTACCGTTTGGCCTCTTAACCGCGCCTCTCGAATTTTCTAGAATTTCAAATTGGCTAGAAACTCTACTTCGCAAAAAAGGCATGAGAATAGTCGTATACCTAGATAACTTTTTACTGGCAAATCAAAACTCAGACAATCTTTATGTCCAAACAAAGGAAGCGACATTGTTTCTGGAAACCTTGGTATGGTATGTGAACAAGGAAAAGTGCTTGCGGAATGTCAATGGTGGGCGAAGAATTTAGAAATAAAGTCCTAGATTTTCCGGTTCCAGCCCACAATATTTATAGCCACAGACGCGAGCGAGTCAGGATGGGGGGGCTCTAATACAAAGTTTTGTAACGAAGGGGCTATGGTTTCCCGCTCAAAAGGAGTGACACATAAACTACAAAGAGATGTTTGTAGTTTACATGATCATAAGGGAGAACATGCGCTCCATGAAGGGAAAGACCGCACTACTTCAGTCCGACAACAGTATTGTAGTAGCCTATTTGAAGAACCAAGAAGGAATGAGATCATTTGAAAATGTTGGAGCTGACGTACACCTTGCTCGATTTGGCACAGATTTGGGGGATAACCTTGATAGCTCAATATATGCTAGGAGTGTACAACAGCGAAGCGGGCAGCCTATCGAGAAGCAAACCCTTGTTAGATTGACACTTGCTTCCGAGCATAACACGTAAAATTTTTAAGAAATGGGGTATACCGCAGATAGATCTTTTTGCAAGCAGAGCTTCGAGAGTGATGCTGCGATGCCTGTCAATAAATGTGACGGACCAATAGGCGACCTGAAGGCACGTGCATTGACACCTCCCTTTCAACTATAATACCTCAAACAATCCCTAATAGATGCGCGGACTCAAAAGCCCTTATACCAAGCACAGAACTTATGCTTGGAGACCTGGAAGATACGGGGTGAACCGGCTTGATTAGCGATTGGTCGAAGGTGAATATATATTAGCTCGAAAGCTCATGGCGAATATCCTCTGTTAGAACATAAGTTGGAGAAAATCGGTTACATGGACTAAGTAAGTGGGCATATCAGCTGTTAACTCTGAACCAAAGTCAGTCGCTCAATACCTGGCGTACTTGCATACCGCTAAGGAATTTGCGCCAGTCACAATCAAGCGCATGAATCCATAATAGCCACGCTAGCGGACCCTACCAAAAGCGAACAGATATCGGGTTATCCACTAGTTAAAAGAATAGTTAGAGCTATTGAAATTACGAGCGCAATTTCAATTCACAAGGTTATCTAGGACGTAGATAAACTCATTCTCTGAATGAAATCCCACGATGTGGATAGAAGTAGTATATTCCAGGTGTCCAAAAGATTTTATTGCTAGCTGCGGGTTGTAAGGATGGACTCGGGCTCGGGCTTTCGGGCCGAAAAACGCACGAGTAGATACTCCATCGTCCTTTTACTTCTATCTTACATTGAGTAAGTAAACGTTCTTAATTATATTTTCACGTAGTGTCTTCATGAACCCATTAATAATCAGTTTTTCGTCTTGTTTAGTGTATAGGAGACGTAATATTCTAACTCACTTCTTATACCGAATATTTTTTTCTAGTCCTATTTAATGTTTCTCATGTTGTACTTTAGGCAAGTTAAAAATGCCCAAGAACATCAAACTAGGTGATTTATTCATAATTCAAAAGTTTGCACGATTTATATTATGTATATGTATATACTTCAAATTTCAATCATGTGGCGAACGTCGATATTATCAACCGCGTGTATAGTTTATGTCTACCGCCTAAAACACTAGAGAGTTATTGCAACGTTCATTTTACCAATTTTTTAATAAAGTTTTCCCTTATTTGACATTTACACATGCGCAATTACACCTTTAATGTTTGTACAGAACACCTTTATTTCATTTAAATACGGGCAGGGAATGCTTTTATTTAAGGCGCCTTAATGTTGACATATGCCAAATATCTAACGTACAAACTTACATTTAATCGTCTGCTTTTTGTTTAAATTTAGTGAAATAAATGTTTTTTTGTAGTGTTGTTTCCGTAATTAAATTTAGAAATATAATGTCCAAGTTTATAACACGAAAAAGATATAAAACGTCAACGCTCTAAATATGAGGATGCTGTTTTGTAATACTTTTCCTAGAAGTAAGCTGTAAAAATCCTTTTCAAAACAGATATGCTATATGCTTGGGAAGAAGTAAAAACAGTGTCTTGAAGTAAACTCGAAAAGTATTCCGTGAAAGCACTTTCACAACTTATACAAATGTTATCGAATCACTGGAAAATAAAAGACTCAAATAATAAAAAAAAGGTTCATCTTTGTGTGAATACAATTTCTTTGATTTTTTCCAATATAGTTAAACATGTATTATAGGTCACCTTATCATAAAATAGATTAATTCTTTATTCATTTTTAAAACATAACCTATAGATATAAAATACTAAATATATATGTCAGAATAAAAAGTAAAGGAAAAAACACTTGCACTAACACTGCTTTAGATTGGATGCAAACTTTTAAAAAAGGATACTTTATTTGAAGATTCTTTTAATAAAGTCTGCTTGGAATGAGTTTGCATTAACTCTCTAATTTCAAGTAGGTAGTTTTAGTAAAATTCTTTGAAGTAGGAACGACAAAATGAAGCTGACACAAATTTATTATAAAGGTTAGAAGGTACGTTAAGCGTACAATTTCATAAACATTGAAAATTGCTAAACATTTTGTACCTTTGTTACCTATTTCTAGGATTTTTAAAAGAATTGTTACGTTTATTTTCAGCATAAATTAATTACCTATTTTTCTCCCATATTAATTCAATACCAGCTCCAATAAATTCTGTTTCTACTGTTAAATCCTTCAACATAATTAATAATAAACACGCTCTCGAATAAATTCCTCAACTTAAATCTAGTTGTTTTAAAACGACAAGTTTATGCAACAACTAAATAGTTATATCCTGTTTCAGGTGCCCATTATCTTGGTATACATTACAACCGCCTATAATGGTTTTCTCTATTGTTTCAATGTAAAGATTTGTTGAAATAAGGTCGCACACTATCCGATAAAACCCAAGTTTTCCAGTTTTAATCGCGCTTCGATAAGCGAGGATTTGCAGTTTGAATTCGTGTTATTTAAACTATTGTTAAATTTGCTTCTACAGCTTGTGCGTCGACTTTTTCGTCACCGTATTTCAAAAGCAATGCACGTCTGTTTATTTTCTGTTCGACAACTAGGAGTCGTCTTGCGTGGATTGTTTTTTTAGCTAGAGGCCAAATGGGTTCTTCCTTTCTGTAGACCAACTGCTTCTGTCCATAAATCGTTGCTGTAGTTACGATGGCAGGGTGAACGGATCCTGAATACTGCGGCGTTTCTGTGTTGACTCACCCCCGACGGTTTTCAAACTAAGTATCCGGACACCTACAGGTATGCAACTCGTTTTGTTTTGTGTGTGTCAATGGGATATTCCATATCAACGTTTGGTGTAGTTATGTGACAAGAAACGTCACATTGTAGAACTATTGTTCGTTGCTGCTAATCGATATTTTCGCTCTACATGTGTGATGTATTTGTGTTAAAAATATTGGACAGACACACGCTTATTCCTTTGTACTGATTGGTTTATTTTTCAAACGGTACTATGTACGATTTAAAAGATTTCTGATAAAAGCTCCCACACGTTAATTCTTTCCTACTAATTAGTTATTTTACAAAAAGTATTAGGTAAAACTATAAAAACGCTTGACAAAAGCCCTCACAGGTTTATTTACTATTGATTAATTTTATTTTGCGTAAATACGAGATGCGCACTTCGTATCTAATGTACTAAGTTGTTCATATCACCTAACTGTTTGCTTTGAAATAGTAACGCCTAATTTATTGCTCTTGCTTGTTTGTACAAAATCCGTTATTTATTCATTTATTTATTTTTTTATTTGTCAATAGATAATCGTGGTCGATGTGTTTTTTGTTTCTTTTTGGTATGTAAGCGAATCCCCCACTCTCCGTGTTTAACAATTAGCCTGGTATTTACTTTTCTTGCGGCTACGTCTAGATACGTAGCAGAATCAAAAATCAAATGATATACTACGGTATGTTCACAAGTATCTTGATTGTAATTTAAAATCATTATACTCTTAAATTAAACAAAAGAGTGATAGTTACTTGTTGAACACAACAGAAAAAATATCTTCTCATACGATGAATGAAAGTTGGGCCGGGCCGAAATTTCGGGCCGGGCCGTCAATTTTCATTCGGGTCAGGCATCGGGCCGGGCCGGTTACTTTTCTGCGTCGGGCCCGAGTCCATCCCTAGCGGGTTGCATAATACGCGACTTAACGCTATTGAAATTAAATGAACAATCGATGAGTAGAGAACAGGAATCAGTATCGTTTTGACCCGACTTTGGATTTAAAACAGATAGGTCTTCTTACAGACAGACAGTCAGGTTGGAAGCAATTAGAGAACTGCGATACAGATTTGGACCCAGTGCATTGAACAAATACATTAATTGAGCTCTCTTTGAAAAGAAGATGGCCAAACAATAAATCAATTCATCTTTTTATTTCAACTCGAAGAAAAGTTGGCCCCGCCTCGAGAGCGAGCACGGCGGGCTGGATTAAGACAGCTTTTGTAGAAGCAAAATTAATTACTCACTGAGCAGCATTAGATCTGCAATGTCTTCACACAGACTATAAAACGAGGTGCCTTTAGATATTATATTCAAAAACGGAAACTGGAAAGACAACACAAACTTTTTAAAATTCTATTATAAAGATATTGTCAGACTACTTCAGCCTCCGCTACAGAATTTATGCATGTCTGCATTTGTTCCCATTCACATCAAGCTCATCTTACGGGTAGAATATAAATTACTTTATATGTGTTTTCTTTACCTTATCACGATGGCACGACATATGTTGATTCTCGGCTATTGCCTTCCGTTGTGGCCGTTACTAGAGTATACCTAGTCTTGGTCAGAGTACGCTAATACGTCGCAAATTTTAAACACGTCTCACAAAATCAAGCCAAAGGTACAGGACTAAAATAGACAGCGTGTAACGTATTTTTTTTTCGTAGTTACACTTCGCTTATTAATCTAAAATAATACCGCAATAATATAAAAATATAATTTGTAAATTTCCGTACAATAAAAATAATTCATAAAATTTATAATAGCATATAGACTCCTTTGCTTTTGAGGTCAAAGTTTTGTTAATAAGCTTCGTCGAGTTGTCATTTCGGGTCACTTTTCTATCGGCGTTTGAACGGGCAAGCTTCTATCAGCGGCGTAGTAAAGTCAAGATGGTGGTATCCAGGCACGTGGCCTGTAACACAGTCCGCAAGAAGTTAGAATTGATCGAATCTTCGTGTCTAATAGTGGTTCCTAGCGGCTTTAGCGTGATGATTTTTTTATGTTCCACCTAGAGCAGTTCAGTTGATTCCTGCAGGCTAAAGGAGATAGAAGCTCCCTCTCATCGTTAAAACAGTTGGTATAATCAAGTAAATAAATTTTATTAATAGTTTCCTCTTAGTGCAATATCTCGGAAGCTATATCTAGAAAATTTAGTTTGGAATTTGGAATATTAAATTCTATAGGATGTAATTAAGGAGGAATTGATTTCGTTAAATAATGTTTTGTTTAGAAGAATTCTCATAGTTCCAGCGATAAATTCGTCCGTATTCATGTGTTTCCTGTTTGTGCATCGCAGGACGCAGATGTTAATCGAATATCCCACAGCTGAGGCCATAGTTCGATTTCTTTTGGTCGTACTGTACTTTCACACGTGAGTGATATTTAGCATTTAATCACATTTATAATTATTTTATCGTAATACGAAAAATACAAGGTTGAAGCCTTACCTAGATTAAGGTAACTTAAAAATTATTTAGTGAAAAAAAGAATTCCGTAATAAATTTGTAACCTTGCATAAATTTTAAACATGGTTATGCTGTTTGCTTATCATAATTATTTTACAAACAGATAACGTTAACTAAACTGAAAAAGTTGATAGAGACATATGATGTCAAAGAAATATTCAGCTGTCAAAATATAAATATAACATGTTATTTGACAATAATATAAAAATATATTAAAAAATTTTAAGGTCATGTACTTTGATTGTTAAACAACGTGATGAATTCTTTTTATACATATTAAGTAAAACTAACTCTATGTTGAAAAATGTTATTTTATGAGATCCTAAATAATTAAATTAAATTGTGAAGTCAACGTAGTACTACACATGGATGGGAATTAAAATGTGTAATATGAATTATTAAGTGAACTAAGACTTTTTAGAAAATTTATTATGAAATATTCCATTTAGAGATTATTATGTTTTTCTTTTAATACAAAACCTTATTGATTTTCTGTTCTATAAAATTAATAGTAGAAAAAGATTATATTAAAACAAATCAAGGAATTTAATCAAATAGAATTTTTGTCTATCTCTTTTTTTATTCAAAATACAAGTAAGACTCATAGGTCATTCATGAGCAGACATTGTGTCTACTGATAACAAATACCCTGGGTGTATTTTTGGAACTTCAAATCTATTATATTATTTTTGGTAAATATTTTTAAGGACACAAACGGTGTCCGTGTTGTGCATTTGTTGGTTCACAGGTTAAGTCGAGACATCTATAAGACATATAGTAATTGAAATTTTGGTAAGTGCTTTACGAAGGTGAAATTCAGGTTTTGTGGCTATATTAGTGGTGTTGATATAAGGTTTCCGCATTCCCCTAATACAAGCACGGATAATTTTTGTAGGTTGTATTGAAAAATACAGTGGCGCTTGTAACGTGCATTTTTATGGCTTAACATTTTACACTACCCAATTCGTAAATACATTTCTGTAACTACTATTTCTATATTTTATATTTATTAACTCGTTGGCGAACGCGTCGTATTATAATGAGTGGATATACAAGTCTACATAAGAGACGATAAGAGGTTGTAATAGCAACGAGTTGATATAAACAGATAGGTAGTTGTAGTTTGTTCTTCGTTCCTATATATTAATTGCGTTGAAAATACTGTTTTTTTTTGCTTGGACAATAGTGAGCATAAATGCGGTATCAATTTTCGAATTGTTCCTGAACAAGCACGGCACGATCTTAGTTGTTTTTCTTATGAAATAAAAGTTGTATATTAACTGTAGAGAGTGGAGTGCTAATTTCGATTGAAGTAGTATGGTTTATAGGCGAACGTGTTTGGGTCGACGCACGAGTGTTTTAAGGATATTTGACGGACTTACTTTAGTGATACACGTGCTTTACTCATTGTGTTTTTTTGTTTGGTGCTTTGTCTTCTGATATTTAAACTGTGTGTGCGATCTAGTTTCGCGGTCCTTTTTTTTTTATTTTATCAGAGTAGTGCATACTTTGGATTATCCAAATACAGTTGATACTGTAGTTTCTGAATTTGCTAACCCCAAAGAATCTAAAATAGAACATTGCTTGCGCAAATTTCGTTATTGGCGAAATATAACAGATTACCGGTTTACAAAGGTATTGATTGAAGTTTCTCGCTGCTTTTTGGATGTTTATGAAAATAATATACCTTTGGTCCCAGTTGAAATTAAACTAGTGCTTCAGAATATTTCGAAATTATTGTCTTAGGAAATAGAATTACCAAGAAATTTATCAAGGCTACATAGTTCCGACGCGGGATAATGTCTGCTGCTAACACCAGTGAAATACGTAGGTGTGATTAGTGTAACGTGTGATAAGTTCCATCAACACCCTCACAGTCAAGGGTGAAGTGCTTCGTTAATGCAGGACATCGTTGAATCCCACACTTCAGTTGCAAGGAAGCGTTGCTGAAGGACTTTTGTAAGTTGAACTATTCCCTACTGGTTATTACTTTAAATATCTATCTGTTGCTTTACCATATCTTTGTCGTTCTGATACCTTTTACAATAGACTTGCATGCTACTTTAAAACATACAAAAAAAAAGACAGAAAGAAAAATCAATACTACTAAATTACGCATACCCATTGTGTCTTACCTATTTATTTACTGACTTACTTATATCAATTGTGTCTTACCTATTTATTTTTTAACATTTTGTCTGATTTATGTTTAATTGGTGTGTGAGGAAACGTTTCTGCTACTCCACAATATTACCTCACTTTGTACTAAACATTTTTCTGTATTGCTTTTACTGTTGTTATATTATATAGCTTATCTAAACAGTTTCTTTTATTTACATGCTACAAAGTACTGAATAACTTAGATGTTTCATTGCTGCTATGCTTATTCTTTTTTTTCAGGTTTGCTTAACTAATTAATTTTATTGCAGGTATTATCCCTAACTCCTTACGGCCGCGTACATAGTATGTTGGTCTGCTTTCTACAACCCCCCCTACTCTCCGATTGAGCCCGGTCATTTTTTTTTCTCTCTCTTTGATTTTCTTTTTGTTCCGCACGGCTACGAGCCACGTAACATAACTTTGGCGCCCAACGTGGCTACCCCTAATAACGTAACAAGTACTACACATGGCTGGGAATTAAAATGTGTAATATGAATTATTAAGTGAACTAAAACTTTTTAGAAAATTTATTATGAAATATTCCATTTAAGAGATTATTATGTTTTTTTTGTAATACAAAACTTTATTCATTTTCTGTTCTATAAAATTAATAGTAGAAAAAGATTATATTAAAACAAATCAAGGAATTTAATCAAATAGAATCCATTTTTGTCTATCTCTTTTATTATTCAAAATACAAGTAAGACATATAGATTATTCATGAGCAGACATTGTGTCTACTGATAACAAATACCCTGGGTGTATTTTTGGAACTTAATTCTATTATATTATTTTTGGTAAATATTTTTAAGGACACAAACGGTGTCCATGCTGTGCATTTGTTTGTTCACAGGTTAAGTCGAAACATCTGTAAGACATCTAGTAATTGAAATTTTGGTAAGTGCTTTACGAAGGTGAAATTCAGGTTTTGTGGCTATATTAGTGGTGATGATATAAGGTTTCCACATTCCCCTAATACAAGCACAGATAATTTTTGTAGGTTGTTGTATTGAAAAATACGGTGGCGCTCATTATTTATATTTTTGGTCATTTGACAACCCATGACCCCAAGCTCATGATCTACCCAGAGCAGAGCTAACACTCTACTAGCCGTTTATGTCTAAAGAGTTTTTCTTTTCCTCAAGCCGTTTTCCATCCAACTTTACCTTGAGCTTTCATTGTTAATAAGAAATTCTCGACCTTGTAATATCAGGTAAGGGTTTAGGAAATATAAGGGTGCAATTTGTTATCTGATATTCACGAAGGTAAAAAAATTTTTTTTGTTTCCAAGCGTTTTCCCCTGAAGGGCAGAAAATGATTTATTTTAGACCTTACCTAGGCTTGACTTAGGTAATCTCTTGACGACTTGTCTAAACAAGGTACTGAATTATATTCCGCGCGCTCGCGACAGTCAAGGGGGCACAGGAGTGTGCGAGCGCGTGGGAAGGCTGACGGACGTGGGGGTAGAAATGAGAGATGAACGAGCAGAAATTATTGAAAGAAACGGGAATGTAATCTCACAAGATCAAGCCTAGGCAAGACCTAAAATAAGTCGTGTTCTGTCCTTCGGGGGGGGATGTTGTCTATTATTAAAAATAAAAAACTACAATTTGTCTTAAATTTAAAGTGGTATAAAAATTCATTAATATTTGTAATTAAAATAAGCCTGAATATTTATAGTTTGATCCCTAGTCCGAAATGGAAAACCATTTCGTCTTGAATTCATCCTTCAGATGCAACTAACCGACAATGGATGCTGTAGATTAACAAGAAATGAAGTAAGTTTTACTAAAATTAAATTTCTTCAATATGTAATTCCTACGTCGCTAGAGCTCATTTTATTAGGCCCATAATAAAATATCGCTCTGAAATTCCAGAACGCCCTTTCGCACACCTAATTAATATCAAAATTTTTAACATACTCATGTTTATTAAATACGCTATTAAAGCGCAGAATAACTGGGAAATTTTTGTCGGTTTTCTAGCAGTTCAATATCGTGCGTTATCTTACAAAAGATACAAAAGTTTTCGTTTTTGATGTTTTTTCAATGCAGAATGTGCTATATATGCGTCAGCATAGCTGTTTTTGATGATTACTTAAAATAAACATTCACTAGATACAAATTCATGCCTTGTAACACAGAGAGAAGCAAAGGAAGATAAAGAACCGTGGGTCGATTCGTAAATTCGACTTGGATAAGGCTTTTTATTGTGGATGAGAATAGATCAGTAATCCTAAAGTTTGTTTTCAAGTCTAGCTACGGTTTTATGAAACATTTATCCTACAAAATGGTTTTCGTGACAAAAATAAAATAAAACCTCAAATCTTTTACGTTAGTAGAGTAATTCAACGTGTTGCAAATACAAATAAATGGTGTGTTTTAAATTTAAAACTATATAAACTCTATGGGAAGTTTGTATAGATAAAGGTTCGTATGCATTATAACTTAATAAGTGAAATTTCTAAGTTACAGTGGTGGGCACAAAACTCTACGTTTTAGCTGTAAAGAAATGTTATGCGTGTTTTCTGTTTTTTGTAAATTCAGTGTAGAAGTAACTTACAATCAAGGACGCCTCTAAACTGTAAACTAAGTGATCATTGCTTTAGGTCGAATTACTTTTAACTAACGCCAATACAAATACGTTGGGGGTGTCAGAATGCGAAATAATATTATATATGCGAGTGGGCCGTATATGCGGAATGCGTTGGAAAGTTACACAGTTTTATTAAGAGGACACAGACACATGAACATAAAATTTACTTCTTCTTGAATCACTGCATTGCCCACGAGCAGTACAACTTCTCACGGCCGCAATGATAATAAGAATGAATAGTTGTGCGAGGCATTAACATGTTCATCACTTACCCGTGCGGCGCGGTACGAAAGTACATTATTTATTTATTTATTTATCAACTTGTGGTAAGAAGAACCTCCAAATGACACAAATTGTTCATCATCATTAGATCTTCAGTGCCGGAACTGGTTAAACGCGTACCCTCATTGTTTCCTATTCCGAAATAACCTATACATTTCCCTGAAATTTGCACAGTTTCCATCTATCATTATCTGATCTAGGTCTACATCTACCTCCTTTTTCTTATCTCTGCTTATAATATAACCCATAGTATTCCCCAAAAATGCCTTAGAATGTATTCTGCCCTTCTATTTCTCTTATTTTTTTCCACAGATATCTCTATTCCCCTACTATTTCTACATCCTATTAGTTATTAACTTTGTCTGTCCATACTGTCATTCTCATACATCTGAAGCACAACATTCCAAAGGGCTGCTACCGCGTTTCTGTCTGCTTTTCTTACTGCCCGTATAGACATATTGTGCTGTGCTCCATAGGTATTCTTTCAACAATTTTCTTCTTGTTTCTACGTTTGTTGTCTTTGATCATAGGCGCTGTTCTTTCTTGTTAAATGCAGTTCAGTCCCCTTCTATTGTTTTACAATTATATACCCTATTTCTCCGACATTCAGTGGTTGTGAATGAGGGTAAGCATTCTGTGGCTGCCAAGTTCCCCCAGCATGAACATTTGCAGATTTAATATTTTTTTGCATAGCCAACATTAGTTGCAAATATTTCACAACCAACACAAGTAGTTGTATATAATAATCATCAGATTTATCTGCGTTTATTTTTGGTCATTATTGGTTTTCCGTCTCAAAACTGGTTGGACACGAACTTCCACTTATTTATATTCTGAGCTAGCGTACACAGTTCTCTGAAATTCCCACACAGCCTATATACAGCTCGGTTCCCCTTCTATTGTTTTCTAGTTATATGCCCTATTTCACCAAGATTCAGTAGTATGTGAAGGGGGTTAAGCAGCCTGTGCCTGCCAAGATCCCTCAACACTGAGACATTTGCCGAATTAATAGTTTTCAGTAAATACTTTAGCACAATTAATATTATTCGAGAATATTGCACAACCAATAATACCTGTAGTTGCTTATAATAATCATCATGTTTAAGTACAGTTATTTTTCTATCGTCATTAGTTTATCCATCCTGGGACTGGTTGGATGCGTACTTTGATTGATTTCTATTCTAAGCTAGCCTGCACATTTTCCCGAAATTCACACAGACTACATCTTTTCCTTCCGACTTTAAGTAAGTTCGAAAAAAAAAATCAGTTAACTAAATGTCACCATGACATAACTCACAATTAGGTAGCGGTCTGGCATGTTGACAGCGATACGTTGCTTAAGCCTTACCATAACATATAATTTAACACTTTTCCTTTTTGAAGCGGATAACCAGGTTATATTTCATTTCCTTATAAATGGTAATCATGTAAACATGTTAGAGTTCTTTAACAACCATCAGGTTGCTAATATCTATGTGGAGTCAGCTGGATAGGAAATAGATAGAAGGATTTATGAAGACCTAGACCAAACTATATTAGTCAAATTATTAAAAAATTTAGGTTGTGAAGGGTATGTAGAGCTTTTTAGATTAGCACAGATTAGAAAAGAAGTTAGAGCTGCGTCAAACCGACCTTAAGTAAGGTCGAAAACAAAATGATGATGACATCTTTTCCTATCTGTGTGCAATAATCTAATTTAGGTTTATCTCCACTTCTCTTTTTTCCTATCTCCGCTTCTGATGTATTCCGTACTATTCTCTCATACCGTAGTATGTGGCCTATCATCCTATGTCTCCTATTTTTTACCGTTTTCCACATATTCCTTTCTAAACCTACCATTTTAGTACCTCTTCGTTTTTAGCTTTATCTGTCCGTGATATCTTTATCATACGTCTGTAACACCACATTTCAAAAGCTTCAACCTTTTTCTTGTCCGCTTCTCCTACTGTCTAGGCTTCAGAATCGTACAGTGCAGTGCTCCACAAATATATTTTAAGCAATCTTTTCCTTGTTTCTATGTTCGTTGTCTCTGAACACAGTAGTAGCTTTTTCTTGTTAAACGTAGCACGACCTTGTGCTAGTCTTTGTTTTATATCTTTTGCGCTTTTCCCATATTGCGTTATTTAGCTTCCTCGGTAGCAGAAATCTTTAACCTCTTGTAAGTTCGTGTTACATATTTGTATTCTTGTTTTTGATTTATTTCCCCCCCCCTTTGCATACTAGTACTTTAGTTTTATTTTTCTTATTTTTTTACCGTATCTCTGTGTTGGAACCGTTTCCATTTCATTAAGAGTAGCTTCTAACTTTTCCTTGCTAGATGCTAATACCGCTATATCATCTGCAAATCTAAGCATATCAATTTTTTGTCCCTCCATTGTAATTCAAAAAATCGTCCTGCATTTGACAGTATTAATTGCCTATTCAATGTACAAGTTAAAAATTAATGGGTATAGGGCACATCCCTGTCTCATCGCTTTCTTAATGTTTACTTCTGTATGTTCCTGCTCTAATTCTATTACTGCTGTTTGCTCTTTGTATAAGCTATTTACTATTTTTAAGTATTTCGAACATTTTTTTCCATTTTACATTGTCAAATGCTTTTTCCAGATCTACAAACCCTATATACACGCTTTCCTCTTTTTCTATTGTTTTCTCCATTATCACTCTCAGAGCTAAAATAGCCCCCATGTTCCCCAGTTTCGCATAAACCCAAATCGATCTTTTCCTACTATTTCTTCCGCTCGTTTTTCCATTTGTTTTGTACAATTCTAGTTAATATTTTTGACACGTGTGCTGTCAAATTTATTGTTCGAAAATTTTTACATATCCGCGCCTTTTTTTTAGTATAGTTACTATGATGTTACGTTTGAAATCTTTGGGATCTCGTCTGTCTCATACATATAGCTTACAAGTTGGAAAAGACGTACTGTTACTGCTTGTCCAGCGGCGTTTAGAGTTTCTGCATGCACCTTATCTGTACCCGGCGCCTTATCATTTTTCAGACCCTTTAATGCTAATTCAAATTCATCTCTAAGTATAGAATATCCCAAGTCATCATTTTCAATGTTTGATTCCGGTTTTAATGCTGTTTGTTCCTCTCCTGCATATCAATTCTCTATATATATTCTTGCCATCTACACACTTTCTTTACATTTTCTATAATAACGTTTCTTTCCGCGTCCTTTAGTTTGTATCTCTTTGCACTTTTCATCAATACATTGTTCCTCAGCCTTCCTGCATTTGCGAATAATTTCCCATTTTATGGCTTTGTATCTCCGTTTTCCTGTTTCGTCTGATTTATTTTTGTATCTTCGCCTTTCTTCTATTAAACTCAGGATATCCTTTGTTATCCATGGTTTCTAATTTTTTGTGTATACCTCAGAATATCTCTGGTCGCCATGTCTAACCTGGATTTAATGTTATTCCATTCTGTTTCTATTTCCTTAGTATCAGATATTTTCCCGAAATATTTCAGTAATTCATTTGAATTTTTTTGAATCTTTCTTGCATATCTTTATCTTTTAGTTTCTCAAAGTCAAAGTACCTTTTTCCATTTCTTTTTTAAATTTTTAAATTTAAGTGCGGCTTTCATAATTACGATGTTGCGCTCAGTGTCTATATCTGCTTCTGGGTAGCTTCGCCGATTTATCGCCAGGCGTGGTCGTTGTGATCACCTCTATAGTGATTGTGACACAAATTTTGTGGTTGCTCATAAACAGTTGATTCACCTCGCCAAGCTTGCTGCTTCCAAGGACCATATCTCGTGGCATTTTATACCTCCAGCTTCACCTCATTTTGTGGTTTATGGGAAGCGGGAGTAAAATCTGTTAACACTCTGCTACTACGCACTATTGGCGAGCAAGTATTAACGTTTGAAGAGTTGGCCACTGTCTTTATTCAAATTGAGGCCATCTTGAATTCACGTCCCCTCACACCTTTGAGCACCGATTCCAATGATTTGAACTGTCTTACACCCGGTCATTTTTTAACTTAGGCCCCTTTAACCGCCATTCCAGAGCCCACACTTTCGCACCTACCGCTTAACCGCCTCTTGCGCTGGCAACTGCTCCAGCGCATTCACCAAGATTTTTGGTCCCGTTGGTCCAAAGTATACTTACACTCGCTACAACAACGCTTAAAGTGGCACACCCCTCAAGTTGATTTGGGCACCTTAGTATTAATTAAGGACGCTAATGTTCGTCCACTTCGTTGGTCCCTCGGCCGAGTTGTGGATGTCCATCCTGGCACAGATGGTATTGTTAGGGTGGTCACGCTTAAAACCGCTCATGGCCAAACGTCCGGTGTTAAAGTTCTGCCCTTTGCCCGCAATGTAGAAAAAAAAATCTTCTTTTTTTTTCTTGTGTGTTTGTAGATCCTTATTTTCTTGTTCGCTTTTTTTTCGCTTGATCATTCCGCCCCCGCCCTATAATTATTTTTTATTTTAAAATGCCTTGCATTTTGGTGGGCTGTATGTTCCGTTTTGTAAATAATTTATAGTTAGGATTTATTATTAATTGAGCTTGTTGGGTATTTTAAATTCGGCGCGGTAGATTAAATCTTTGTTAGTACAAATTTTCCCAATGCGTTTATCTATGCACGTTAACCTGTGTGAATGGTAAACGTTCTGTTGTACGCGGACGCAGCAATTATCGATTGGAATATCCAAGAACCTTTGCTCAAATATCGCAGAGAAGAGAGTCGTTCAGCAAGTGTCGTAGAAGGCAGTCGCATATCGTCGCTTATCCAAGTCGCTTGGATTGGTATCGTACAAACCGCAGTGGTAGAGAGTATTTAGTGTCGTCCTGTGAATTGTACACACCGCTTTGTGTTTGAACCGCTTTGTACACGTGCTGCATGCCGCTAATTGGATGATCCGTTTTGATGAACCGCCCTTGTTACTTGTGCTGCAAGCTGTTAATTGGTTCAAACGTTCTTTCATCTTTATTCCGCATTATAGGTGAGTGCTAATAGTAAACGCTTTTGTTTGTTTGTCTCGTTTAAGAACATTATTATGTTGCTTGTTACAAGACCCTTAGATTAATACAGTCCACATTATCTTTACTAAATTAGCTATCGAAATTTAACCCGCATTTTACAAGACTATTGGACATTCGTACAAAAATTTGGTTTAACAGAATTAAAACAAGAATTTCAAATAACCAAAGACAATTATTATCGACTAAAACAGGACACAGCCATATTCGGAGAGGAATACGCAATAGAAATGATGAACTACAATAGCATAATAGAAAGCATTCTAAGAAATATAGAAGATAAATTTAACAGATTAATACCCACAGAACAAATTACGAGACAAAAAAGAGGCTTAATTAACGGACTAGGTAACATAATTAAAGCTATCACAGGCAATTTAGATAACCAAGACTCTAGAGCGTTATGACAATGCAATACAGCAATTGATCGAAAATCAAAACGATATTAAAACCATAATTAGCAACCAAATATTTCTAACCCAATCAACCATCATAAAATTCAACGAAACATTAAGAAAGCTAATAAGAAACCAAGATAGTATAACCAATAGAATACAAACCCTTGAAAATAACATGCAAACTACCATGATAAGAATGCGAGATTAAATTACGAAAAATGTACCGAAGTAACACCAAATCAATATTTATGCCAATCGTTGAAAACAACAACTATCCAAGACACAGCCGTTGCGAAGTACAATTATTAAAATTTTCAAATCATTACGAAAACTGTGAAGCCAAACACGTACAAATCGCCAATATGAACATTCAAAAAGTTACAGAAAGCAAATGGATTGCCATATTTTCAACAGAAGTAATAGCAACCGTCCACTGCAATCAAGACGAGAACAACTTAGCAATAACCGGAAGCAAAGTAATCACCCTTAAGGAAGACTCTTATTTAAAACTGAAAAACGAGATCCTCAGTGTATATCAAGACCCCACAGTAACCAAAAAACTCGCAAATTTACCGAAATTACAATTTAAGATAGAGCAAACAGAAGACGAAAAAATAATCAAGAAACCCATGCAAGTAGAACATTTAGACTTAGACGACCTCAACCACGCCATGAAATTAATGGAAAATTATAAGGAACACTTAAGTGAATTAAAAGTACCAAAATTACATTACAATAACATAAGCGTTTGGACAATTGCATTAATCATTTTAATTATTTTATTGATCATATATGTATTTTACAAAATGTATCTTAGATATAAGAATAAAGAAAACAATTTTAGACTTAAGGAAACGAAGGTAAATAAAGAAACAAATGTACCCTTACAAAAAATTAACTTTAAACCTTGAATTTAAAAAATTAAGCAAAGAAAACCTTAATTTTTCATTTATGTCGGGAGGAGTTATGTATCCCATAATATTTATGTACCATTAATAGAAAGTGTAAGAAATTATTAAGAATTATAAAGAATTACTAAGTTAGATGCAACATTGTATCTCAAGGATAATTAAATAAAGGTTAATAAAAGTTTACAAGCAAGTTGTGAGAACGGATGCAATACATTGTATTCCAGACGATAGTGATACTGCAGATAGCAGGTCACAGACGGTTAAAAACCGTGATTACCTAGAAAGTAAAATTGTTACATTGTATAATGAATAGTATTAAGAAATAAGCAGACATGAGCTCTGCAAGTTCGCACAGACATGTAAAGGCAGGGACAACATAAATACCCCGGAAGCCCCAAGACCAGTCAGTCAGTCTCAAGTATTTCAGCTTTAACATTGCAGTTTGTTTAGGCTACTCACATTAGTTCAATTAGTAGTTATTTTTTGACTTAGAATATTAAACCAGTTTGTAAAATTTCACATTTAATATCTGTTTGAAAAATAAATAAATTGTTACGAAGTTTTTGGAAGTAGTTTTTAAGAACACATCTCCCAAGTCCCAAAACGTAACTGGCGCAGTTGTACGGATGTCAGAAAGTCACTAGGGAACCAAAATTCGAAGAACTGGTGATCTGGAATTCCAATTTCCAATCTGGCAGAACCCAAACAAAGTTGGACCAGGTACAACCATCGACCAAATCCAACCAAACAAACTTGGAAGAAATGCAAGCATCAATCGAATCCAAACCAAACCAACGTGGACGAAATACAAAATCGACAGAGTCCATAAAACACGATGAAATTAATGTAAGTTCATTTTACTTAAAATCAATTGATTTTTGACAAATTATTTGATATTAGCTAGTAAAAATTTGTTGATTATTATTCTATGCATGTACAAAATTTTTATGTTAATTATTGCAATTTACGCCATTTTATGAAAATAATTTACAAAGAAAAATTATTTTCAAAATTATTTTGAGAAAATTTATTTTAAAGCAAGAGACTTATTTTGAAACGAGAAAACTAAAAAGTACAAATTATTACAAATTATCATTAATACAAAAACGCAACTGGCGCACAAATTATTGAAAATACCAAAGATAGAACGTAATCAATTTTCAATTCTATGTTTAGAAAATTTAATACCGAAAGCTTAATGTACAAACGCAATTAATTATAGAAATGATTATTCAAACCTTAACCTTTAGCAAAGTCTATAATTAAACACTTGGCGTATAATTGTAGGAATATCTTTCAATATACTATTAAATTAACTCACTTCAAATTGAAACAAAGCGTGCAAATTAGTACGATTCTTACATAAAACAAGACCGGAAACTCTCATCATTGAATAAAACCATTGTACGAATATATCTAACTATTACGAAACAATTATCGAAAAAAATTCATTCAAAATGCGCATTGCCACTTATAAAAAGGTATAATTAAATATTTTTCAGTGCAGAAATATCTAATTATAGCGAAATAGTTCTCAAGCGTGACAATTTATGATTAAATACTTTAGAAGTTAACGATGTATATAATCGTAAAAAAAGCAAATTATACATTTTCATCTAGACTAAAAATAAAATCTTTTGGTAGACTTAAAAATTTTGTAATTAAAGTGCAAAAGAGACGTTGATGCACATATTGTAGCAACGCAATTAACTGAAAACTTGCAACTCTATAATTAAAAAGTCCAAGGCAACGAAACAGTACAGTTGACAGAAAACATCTTACGCACTTATCAATTACAACACCTACGGATACGGAAATAGCAACTAATTATAAAAGACACTTAATAAACCAGCAGAACTAAAATAAAGATCATAACTGGCGCAAAAACATACAAAGTAACGTAATTCCTGTAAGAGATTAGTAATCCCATAAAAATTTTTCAGAAGGTAAAACCTGCAACAAATATAGCATCCGCGTAGTATAAAATATACAAATTCAGGGCTACAGCAATCAACCAAATATTACTGACCATAAATCCCTCAATTCACATTATAGCACCGTATAACTACGTAACTTGATTCTTTAAATAACCCAACACACTTCAAACTGAAAATTAATAAACCAAACTAAAAAGTAACAGGACAAACCGCGAAATAAATCTCAATTTTTACATAAATTTGAAATTAACTAAAAGCGAAAGCAACCCTTAACAGTCATGAGTTCAGATATGAAAACTTATCTCGAAACCATCCCTACTATCAATGGTGATCAAGCTTTGCAAGTAAATTCCATTACAGCGTGTGAAATATTTTTGAAAATTTTTTATAAACCCGGAGACAACGAAAGAAATGTATTACTTTTACACCTGCTTATTAGTAAACTAACCGGATGGGGACTAACACTAATAACCAGTCGAAATGATTTTGAACAGTAGGAAGACTTTAAACGAATATTGATTGCATATTTTGGCGATCAACGCAACATAAGATGCCTAATACGCGACCTAGTAAATTTCAGAATGGAAAATAACACATCGCCGTACTAATTCGGAGCAAAATGCCAAGACGTGAGAAATCTAATCTTAACAAAATTAAAAATCTAAGAATCCGACCAACATATCCGACTTTTAAAAACAAAAATGTATGACGAAATGGCACTGGACACCTACATAAATTCACTACTAGAACGACTATCAGATAAAATTAGATTTCAACATCCCTAAAATTTAGAAGAAGCCATGAATATTCACCAAAAAAATATATACAAACCGCAAGACAAATAATCCCCCAACAAAAATTCACACCATTCAATGTACAAACAAATCAACCGCAAATTAACTGCCCAAATTTTAATAACACGAATTTTAATAATCAATTCAAACAATTTCCGAGCCCAGCGTTTAACTCAAATTTTACGAACCCCTCATTTCAACCAAGATTCAACCAACAGAAACCAGCACTCAGCGCAAACCCTGTTAGAAATAAACCAATGAATAATAATAACAATAACAACCCTAACAGTTATTATAAACCAACACCTATGAACACCTCATCTGGTAACACCAGACAAAACACAAAAATATCGCAAATCCGACCCAGCCATAATCAGAAACGGAACTTTACCTCAGAAGAATTATTTCACCAAGAAATAGAAGAACTTAACGATAAATAAAAACCAATTAGAAAACTATGAACACGACGAACCATGCAAAAATTACGAAGAGGACGACAAAGAAAACGCATGTTCAAATTTTCAGATAGATCGATTGATAAACGACCGTACGTAATCAACCTAAATATTATTAATCAACAAGTACTACCATACATAGAAATACCCCACACAGAATTTAAACTACTAATCGACACCGGATCCTCAAAAACACTAATTAGTCCCCGAACCGTAAAAAAACATTATTTAAATTTTATAGAGAGAGAACCATTTAAAATAAAACAGCCCATCAAACAACCCTACACCAATTCATAACAAATATACCCTTACCAAACACATTCAATGTAAAAATGAAACACAAATTTTGTATTTCCGAATTCAGTGATAAATACGTCGGACTAATAGGGATGGAGTTCTAAGAAAGTAAGGAGCCAACATTGACATGTAAAACCGTTTATTGAGAACGAAACACTGACAAATCGCCATTGAAAATACCCAAACCGGGCAAAAATACACGATAGAACCCCGAACAGAGAGAAAAAATTAAAATCCCAGTAAATTCAAAAAATAACGTTGGAATTATAAATCACATAACATTTCAACAAAGAGTAGAAACCCTCACCGCATCAGTACAAATAAAAAATAATTATGCCACTACTCAACTCAACTAACTACCCCGTAGAACTATCATTAACAAATACAATTAACGTAGAAGAATTAAATTTCAATTAAATGGAAATAGATGAAACTTTAGAAAACGACTACAACCCCATAGAACATGACAAAATGTTAAGAGTAAATTTAAGTAACGTTCGCTTTAATACCGACATCAACAAAGACGAGGAAAGAGCAATTAAGAATTTATGTTTTGAATACCGCGACATATGCCATTGTAAACTAATACAGTCAAACACAACATAGAACTAACATACAATAAGTCAATTTTTACAAAAGCAAACAGACTACCTCAGGCAAGCCTAGAACAAGTCGACAGACAAGTAGCAGACTTATTAGATCAAGATATAATACAACACTCCAATTCACCATGGAGCATCCCCGTATTAGTAGTACCCAAGAAATTAGACGCCTCAGGCAAGAGAAAATATTGACTGGTAATAGATTACAGAAAACTGAACGAAAAAACGATAGATGACAAATATCCATTACCCAACATCACCGAAATTTTAGATAAACTAGGGAAGTGTCAATATTTTTCAACACTAGGTCTCATTAGTTCAATTAGTAATTATTTTTCGACTCTGAATATTAAACCGGTTTGTAAAATTCCACATTTAATATCTGTTTGAAAAATAAATTGTTTTTAGAAGTAGTTTTTAAAAACACCGCATCCCGAGACCCGAAACGTAACTAACGTTGGCAGCTGTATTTTCTCGAGTGAAAAATCTTTACAACTTTGCTATTACTTTGTTTAATAAAAATCAACTTTGATATGTACAAACTGATATCTCATTCTTTAGAAATCAAAAGAGATTCTAGCACCTTATGGACACCTCATTTTGCAAGTAGTGCTTATGTCCTAGTTTCCAGTTTTCTGGACTAATCTTGATAGCAACTCATTCTCAGACAGGATCATTTGTACCATCTCCAATATATTTAGAGATATGAATCCACTTTTAAATTTTCTACCACTTCATAACCAAATAACCTCCATAGATATGTAAAAAAGCTATATAAATAAATTCCAATGCTATCTATTGCCATATCAAGAAGCAATTGAGATTCTATGACCAAATTTCTTTCATTCTTTGTATTACAAACCCTAGAATTGTAAAAGCATTCATATTGCTATTGGGGTTCTTATTTTAATCTCAAAAATTCTTTTTATGCTCCAATAAATATTTTGTGTCATAAAAGTTGACGACAATGGTTTGTGGAAATGTTCTAAAGTTTAGAAACAAAGCGCGAAATGAAAAAGGGTAAAGAACGTCGGGTTGAACTTTAAACTGAGTATATTTTATTCTACTTGGGAATAGATCGGTGGTTTTACTACTTGCCTTTTTCCTTGAATTTGTTCCTCGCAAAACACCTGCTTCTCAAGTAATCAATAGGTTAGAGTTTGTCCTATATTTCAATAAATTCATAATTGTGTGGTACGCACAAATTGAAAAGGACTACAATAAAGGTTTGTAATTCTGAAGTCTGGAAAATATTGGTCTACCAATGTTAGGAATTGTCACATTTTGAAACCTTCGAGTAGCATCAGTATCCTGTCAAGAGTGATTTCTGATCTTGAACGTCATAGCTTGTATTGTTATTACATCAGAGAAGAAAGGCAGTAAGCTACCTGTATTGTTCAAGAATAAACTACGCATATATTTGTATATAGGAAAATATTTATCAATGTTATCTAGTTTAGAACCATACGAATAATTTTATTGAAATTGAGTAGTTTATAATTTACTAACGGGGTTATATCAATATATTCCCGTGTGGTTGGTGGTTACCCATCGGGCGCGTCCCCAGGTGGCGGATAGGGGAGGAGTGTCACCGCACGAGCAATCGTTCGCTGCCATTGGGCTTTATGAAGGAATAAGTCTAGCACTCGTGGTGATCCAGGGCGTTGAGTGGCCTAAGAACCACAACATACGGGTAGCGAGTGAACGTCGGTGCGGCTTAAACCCCGCACGTTGATCGTTAGACTAATCCCACATCGTGGACCAAACCACCAGAAACCCCTACTGCTATTGGACCGGTAGCGGTTTGCACAGGGGCAAACCACCTCGTGTTTGTGCCGTGCGAGCTGACCCGTGTCGGTCGGATGAATGGTTCCTGGTGATTGAGCCACACCTGGGGCGGGATTAGTTTTCCGAAGTCTGGCAACACACCACTTTGGCCTGGATTTCACCTAGACGGGAGGTCGGGACTAACCCACCCCGATCAATCGGCTACGTCGTCGGGTCAGACCGTCGACTGGGTAAGCTCTTGGGGGTGGGAGGCGTGCAGCCAGTACGGCGGATGAGTGGCACATTCTACATGTGTGCTACTACAAAGCGGTATTTAGGCTCATACGTAACCTACCCTTGGGGGGCTATATCTTCCTGGTAGCCCTGGTATCGATTGGCATCCCAGTTAAACTCCGAGGTGGGTGGGGACCCGGGAAGATGAATTATTACGATCTAACATGGATAAAAAAGTAATGTAGCCAGTTTAGAGGGTGCGTCCTTGAACACCCCTCAATCTATGTTGCAGACTCCAATAGAGGCGCAACAACAGCAGCAACTGCAACAGCAACAGCCTCAACACAGCAGGCAGCAACACTAGCCAGAGGACTGGCAACAACAGCGCCTACAGAGGAAGAGGATCAGTGTAGCTGAACAGAAGAAAAGGAGGAAGGCACGTCTGGTGTTACGGATGGCTGCTAAGGATAAGATTGGCCCGTCGGCTAACCAATCCAGGGAGCGTCATCCTGACCGTCGGGCACCTTTCACCCTCGAACTTTCTACCACTTCCCCAAGGCCGTCAGAGGCCAAATCGAGTAGGAGCAAGAAAAGGGTGCGATCCGACGACACTTCACCTCAAGCCAAACCCCCGAAAAGGAGGTGTAAGAGCGCCACCGTTTGCTCTGCCGTTGGCAGCTATGGGGAGGCAACTTCCAAGCACCTTCATGTAGCTGTGATCAACAGGTGCTTATAGATGCTTATTTATATGCATTTACATAAATATTTATATTTATATTTTTGCCTGCTTTCATTGTTTGTGGCTTGATATTATTTGTTTGACGTTCCGCCGTCATTTTTGGTGGCAGCTTATATATAGGAAGAAAGATTGTTTGAGAAGATTGTAATTACAATATAAATCAGTTAGGAAATGATAGGGAAAGCTAGGGACGGACTTAGGCTAACAAATTACTTAGACCAGGAAAGACGAATTTGTTAATTTATAGAGCAGGTAAAATAGCTGGATTCACTATTAATATATTTGACGTATTCTTAGAAAATTTGAATCAATTTTAAATTAGCTAGCTAAATTTGGATAGTTTTAAGTCGACCCTTCAGGTCGCACCGGTAAGCAGAGCGAGCAGCCGGGCATTACGGATCCGTTCTCATTCATTTTATTTGTTTGTTGTTGATCGTGCACGCTCCAAATCAACGCTAGGGATACCATCAATAAAACCCTATTTTTAGTTTTTGTTTCAGTTGTTAGATTTTTATTCAGGATGTGTTAATTTTGAAGTTAGAATAATTAGGAGCACGTTTATATTTTCGCGTTTAAACCCAATGTAGTACCTTCGGATGGAGCATTGGGTACGTGGCCGCAAGCATAGCGGCTCTTAATTAAATTATATTGTGATCAACAGGTGCAACCCCTGGAAAAAGATAACCAAGCCTCAGGCTGAACAGTTACAAGCAGTTATCGAGAAGGCGTTAGACGAGTATTTGTTCCCCTTCCCGATGGCATTATTCCACCAACCTTCAGGAGGTGGGCGTACTCGGACGAGATCTTTCGGATCTGGTGCAAGAATGATCACTCCCTGAAGTGAATAACAGAGGCGATTGGCAACCTCACTCGGCTGTGGTAGGTTGCACGTCTAGTAATCGTCCAATTGAGATTGCTACCCAGACTTCTGAAGGCGGCACTGTAGATTCCGGGGCCCCCGAAGGAGATGGATGTTGTCCAAAGACGTCTGAGGGCGCAAAATCCTTGGACAGATATATCCAAGTAGTGCGTCTTCCACACCGCCACGAGGGACCAGCCTCAGGGAAGGCTGTTGTTTTTGGCGTTGAGGAAGATGTCAGGGACGCTATAGCCAGTAGGGGAAGGAAGCTGCAATACAAGCTTATCTCCCTGAATAACAGAATCCAAAAAAATCAAACTGTTGCAGAGGTTGCCCAGCAACCGGCAACCATGTAACTGCAGCAACAAACTGCAACAGTGAGGCAGCAGCATCCACTACCCCATCTACAGCAACAGCTGGAGACGGAGGTAGAAACTCATCCATCGACAGCGTCAGGCAGTCAGATGGAAACGATCTACTCTGACGCCCTTTTGGTGGAGTGGCTAACTGAAGAGTGCAAGAAAGCGTCGCTGGGTAGTTCAACCAGGGACGCTTAAGGATAAGTGACGTAGTAGTCCAAATGGCGGGACTAAACATCATACAACTAAACTTGCAACACTGCCGGGCGAGGTACTTTATGCAGACATCTGAGCACAAATCAGGACATTGCCCTCATCTAGGAACCTTGGGTGGTGAACTCAAAGGTCTCTGGTTTGAGTAGCCTTCAGGACACTATCTTTACAGGTAATAGCCAATCCAAGCTAAGAGCATGTATTTACATACCTAAGCATATTAACGCTCTCTTATTACCTCAACTGAGTGGCCGTGACGTCACGACCATCCAGCTTGAATGCAATATCGGAGCAAAAACTGATTTAGTATTGGTTTCAGCTTACTTTGCAGCAGAAAATGACCCCCTCCCCGTGAGTTGATAGAGGTCATTGACTACAGTGAGAGGAATAAAAACATTTTATTATTGGATGTGATTCTAACGCGTATCATACGACTTGGGGCAGCGCTAATATCAACCCACGAGGAAGAGCACTTCTTGAATACATTACAAGTAGGAATTTAGAAATCATAAACCAGGGGTGCGAACCGACATTTGTTACATCCCGTAGTCAGACGGTTATCGACCTCACCTTAGCTTCTACTGATATTTCTAACCACATATCGAACTGGCAGGTTCTGCCTACAGCAACCCTTTCAGATCATAGAATGCTTAGCTTTAGGATAAGGGAAACAACAAATGTTGTCTGTAAAGAATACAGGAACCCTAGAGCGACAGATAGAGAGGTTTATGTGAACTGCCTTGAAGAACGGCTTTACACACCGCAACACACGTTCAATCTAAATACCGTAGAAAAGTTACAAGGAGGTATCGAGTTCCTTCAAACCTCCATTGTGGAGTCATTTGAGCAGGCATGCCCAGTTCAAACAGCTTCTACTCGTTCCAACGCTCCATAGTGGTGCAGCGGGCTTCAGAAGCTGAAGAAAACCGTGAACCGACTGTTCAATAGGGCAAAAAATAGCAAAAGTATGGTCGATTGGGAGAATTATAAAAATCACCAAAAGCTATACAAAGCTTCAATAAGAAAACGGCAAAGAGACACATGGAAGACCTTCTGTAATTCAGTTGAGTCTGCTAAAGTAGCGTCTCGAATAAATAGAATCCTGTCTATGGATCCGTGCCAGCAACCATGTTGTGCGGATGGCTTGTTTACCAACAACGAGGAAGAGACAGTGAAATTACTACTAGACACACACTTCCCAAGAAATGTACCCTTATCAACTACCACCAGGATGGATGCTCCCAGGCCGGCCCCAGAGCAGGCAGACTGGGAGGTAGCCAACCGGGTGGTGGATGTTTCTTTTGTCTTTCTGTATAAATATTAACTAAAAAAACGTATGCCTCAATTTAAAAGTATTTAATATATGATTAATTTAAGTTAGGGTGTCTAATTTTAATGTTATATTATTTCTGAGGAGGTGCACTTCACAAAGCAGCATGTACATATAATTTAGGTATATTTCTTTTTCTAAATTTACTGTACAGTTTATGCTTAATTTTCTTTTATACAAATTGGTAGAAAAGTCCCGGAACGGTCAAATATTTTGGGAAATACTCATCGCATCAAAAAAAAATACGTGTTTAATATTTTTTAAAAGCAATCCAATGACATCAAAATTAAACACCCCACCCCACCCCCTGGGGGTAGGGGTGAGGCAACTTTAAAGGTTTAAGTGGAAAACCCCATTTGTTATTGCAGATTCGGATTCCGCAGGATAAATTACCCCAAATTGACCTACGATACAAGCCATTTTGGATGATAGAAGGCGTTGTAATTGACAAAACCAAAATAGGGTACAAAAACATTTGAAATCGAAAAATATCAGAATTACATTCATTTTTAGTATTCATTTCGTTACTAGATTTTGATATTATTTCGTGATGTCTCTGTCTGAAAGAGAAAGAATAATTGTCCTGATGATGCGGGGGTATGGAGATAAAGAAAGATCATTGCAGCAAGTCGCAGATTTATTCAATGAAGTCAATGCGGAACGTCAACCGATTTCTAATTCTACTGTGAGTCGAACAGTGAATCGTTTTGAGCGAACTTGTTCGGTGAAGGATGAACCAAGATCTGAAGACCTAAAAGCGCGACAAATGATCAGAAAGCATTAGAGGTGTTACTGCATTTTCAAGAAAACTGTCATACATCGGTTAGCACTTTGCCAAGAGCAGAGAGGTGGTCAATTTGAACACCTTCGGCGGTAATTTCGTTATGTATGAAATAAATAATTTATTATTTTACTTTTTTTATTTTCTGATCCATCAATTTTTCTAGAAATAGTTAATTTATGTCGATTGCAGCGCCATCTGCAAAAAAGCTAAAAAAATTATGACTAATATTTTGTGGCGAATCCGAATCTGCAATAACAAATGGGGGTTCCACTTAAACTTTTAAAGTTGCCCCACCCCTACCCCCAGGGAGTGGGGGTGAGGGTTCAATTTTGGTGTCATTGGATAGCTTTTAAAAGTGTTGAACACGTATTTTTTCTTTTTTTGATGCAATGAGTATTTCCCAAAATATTTGACCGTTCCGGGACTTTTCTACCACTCTATATGTATTTAAGGTAAAGCATTAAGTAAGTATTTAGATTATACGATGTTATATATTAATTTTGCTTACCAATTTTATATGTTATGACGTTTTGTTTACAATCACGATTACGCAACTTATTTGTTTTATTAGTTTGTAAATATTTCTTCAAGATTCGATGTTAACAATATAGTTTTACAGAGGTTTCCAATGTATTTTTTCTATTTCACGCACTCTCCTCTACGACGTTTTTGAGCTAGCCCAATTCTACCATTCTATCCCCGTTCTGTTGCGGTATTCGGCGTAAACGGTTTCTTTACTTACTTTTACTGTTTTCTTTTGTGTTTGCGCGGAATACCGTAACAAACTATTGACTTAATCAACGGCAAACAAAAACTATTTAATTAACAGAGCAATAAACGTGAACCTCTGACATTAGGAAATTCGTGGATTTTAATTTTAGAATTTTAATTGAATGGTTGATATGGAATTATGATCATTTTACGTACATAAGTAATTCCCAAATGCTTTATATAGAAGAAAACTTATCTTATAAATTTTACACTAAATTAATTCTACGGTTTATGGCCAAAACGTCCTAACAACTAAATTAACTAAAAATTGGTCATGCTAGATTAACTATAAAAACTTACTTACTAAAAATCGTCAATTGTTTAATGACTTGCCTTCCAACCCAAAACAGCTCTTAAATTGGGGGGAGAGAATCTCGCTTGTTGCTCTTGTACTTTGCAATTATTAAATAATTCAATGGCACACAAACTCGGGAGGATCTTGTTGATAGCTAACTTAACTTGTGCATCACACGCATACAAGCTTTTTATTATATATTTTAATATCACTTATAAATCCGCGAACATACGGGCGTAACCCTCGCGAACTGGAAGAGTTAATTACTCCTTTCCAATTTCACTATCGTGATACTAAGTGCAATATCATATCTGTGATTCCGGGGAACGCTACCAGCGAACTTCTCTGGTTACGGTTCTTTCTACCTTTTGACAACGGACAACTTCATTGGAATTTCCTCTGTTTTGACTAAACCCTTAGGTTATATATTAATTCCTACTCTAAACCATTATTTTAAGTCATATTTCTGTTATCCAATGACTATTAACAGAACCTCCCAAAAACAAGATTTTAGAAACCAAATCCAACCCCTTTCAGGATGAGGGTCATGGATAGCAATTATTTTTCTAAGGGTTTAAATATGTTGTACATTCTTGGGATTTCAATACTAAAATTGTTGACCATGTTTATTGGCGACAGTTGTCTGCCATTGACAAAAAACCGGATAGCCAAATCCGCGCCAAAATAGATTTTAATACAATGGATGTCTCCAGACTACTTAAAATTACTTGCAATCTTTGAACAAATCAAATTGGAAAATAGTTTGGCTATTTGTAATATTTCGTTTTCTGTAACCCTTGTCAATCATCAAAATATTAAGAAAATTAAGTTTTACAACTGAAAATGGCTTTTCTTTGTTTACGTTAAAAGGTACTATTCCATTTAAATTTATCAGATTCTTCAATCTATAACCGACATAAGTTTTTAAAAGGGTTATTGTATTTGGTTTGCAAGGTTGGAGCTTTAAATTATGATGACAGCCGCTGAAATTTATAATATTTAAGAAGAAAGCCATTTTTAAACCTGGTCTTTATTATAAGGGATGCTAACTAAAATATAAAAATTTCATTTCCATGTTATTGAGAATTTTGCGGGATTATGTGGTAGCTGCGTCAATTTCCTGTTATAATGATAGCAGTTTTGCTCTATTTTCTTTTGTAACATTTAAGTATATCGAATTATTTTACTTTTACATACGTTTATCGTATGCGCTCTGCATTTGGGCATATAAATGGAAATTTCTCAAGTATTCTATCCGCCATTTCGAGTAAATAATTTCCATAAATACGAAAAAAAATTCTTATAAATATAAACTGCAAAGTTTCTTATGCGATCTCAAATCCACTTGTCGCTTTTCTCGGGATCATAAACCCTGACATTATAATCCATTTCTTTCTATTGTGATGCTCTTATTTTAGTCTTGAATTTTCTTTTTATAAGTTAATTAATATTTTGCGTGATAAAAGTTAACGACACGGGTTTCAGAAAAAGCTCGAAACTTTGGAAACAAGGAGCAATATGACGAACAATGAAAGAATATGAGGTCGAACTGAAAATTCGGTCTGGCTACAATATTATATTAGGGTTGGTAGTAGATCAACGATCCTGAAGTTTGTTTTAAAGTTCATAGTTGGGGTTATATTAAACATTTATTCTTCAAAGTGAATTTGCGGTTAAAGTAAAGTCAATCCTGAAAGTTATAGGTTTTCTGAAGCGAGCGTGCTCGTAGTATTTGCGAAGTAATTGGTGTGGATGTTTTAAATCTATTTTTAAGGTCTTCTAATGGACAGGTCTATTAGTGATAAGAGCGTGTAACTTAGCGGTGCCTAATTGATATTTGTAAGTTGTCTTCATCTTCCTAAAGAATGCATGTCACAGAAATTTATATTTATAAACTATCGGTGGCAATTACTATCTGCCTATTAAGAAAGCGAGTAGAGACAAAATTTTATCTCTCACAAACACCATTCAATGTACGCGAGGTCAACTTGAACATCTTTACAAAACTAGGAAAAGCAATTTTGGAACAAACTTTTTTATTGCTTTTTAAGATATTCGCCTATGAAATGTTTACACCTTTGCATGTTTTTAAGCAATTGTGGAAACAATCGTTCCACTCAGTTTTCAAAAGCTTCAATAGCTTGAAGTGACGAGAACCGGTGTTCACGCATTTTTTGTTGGAGATTTGCTTGTATAAATTAGTGCGTGAATAACCATACTGATCAAACATTACGTATAAAAGTTTTCCTGGTTAATTCCCAAAGAAGATATTAGTGAAACGATGGTTTAAAAATTGACAAAATTGGAAGACTCCAAAAACACATTGTTACGTGCCAAGTAGATAGGTAGGGCCGGTCCTAATTCAAAACGTGACAGACGTATTTTCCATATGTAAAATACACGTGCACCGTTTTGAATTAGGATCGGCCCTATATAATTTCAATGTAAAATAGTTGTGAAAACATGAATTCTTATATACTTTCAATGTAAAATACTTTTGGGCACGTTTTGAATTAGGATCGGCTTTATATTACTTTCAATGGAACATATTTCAAAACACACGTATGTTGAAAAATGTAAGTGCAGCGAAAATGTGTGTAGATGTTTTGAATTTGGTTTTCTAGCGCGATGTTATAAAGTATGACAGATGCAAAATATCGCATTCAAGTCAATTGTGTTTAATTAAAGTGGATTCTGATTTATGTTTAGAGGCTGCAAATACACATGGGCCGGTTTCAATTCAAAATGTGTTCACTCTTGTGATAGGTTGAAAAGTGGGTTGGCAAAGTACGCAGATGGTGGTAATCTGCTATATAAGGAGATTGCTCCTAATATTAATTTAATTAGTCAAAGAAAAGCAATATGGATTTCAATACTCTTAATAAAACCACATATCGCAAACCTTATGTAAATTCAAAAGATCTTGTAGTGAATAAGAGGTTTGAAGTTTTAAAAGTGGAGACAATCAAGACAAAATATGGAGAAAGAGTATTAGTGGAAACAGAAGAGTTCAAGAGTATATTGCCATTGAGATATTTTGAATACCTTCAAGCACATGAAGTAAAACAATTAAATGAAAGCATTGGCTCGAACAAACACGTATACATAACTAGTAAGGGATCGATCGGTCTAACTGTCAACATAGAATTTTCAGAATAATATGTCACTAATCTAAGAAATTAGTTTATTATAATAATAATATACATCTTGTTCTTTACTGTTTAAATTATTATAACACATCTAAGTCGATTGTATAAAGAATGATGTATTTAATTAAAGTGGGTTCTGATTTATGTGCGTTTTACTTTGAGTTTACTACCTTGTTTAGAGAAAGTCTTGTTTCAAAAGACAAACTTTTATAAAAAAAAATTTTTTTTATTTTACAAATTGTTGAATATTTTGATCTAACTATTTATAAATGAAAAAGTATTTATTAACTCCCGTTCTTGAAGTATCTGCTGCTCCCTCGCTGCTAGTTCCTCTCTTTTTTTGCTTTATTATTTCTAGCTCCAAATCTATACGACGCAGTAGCTTCTCTCCACGTTTTTTAAATGCGTTAAGCAACTCTACTGTGTCATCTTCGTAGGATTTGTCATCTTCACAGCAAACAGCCATATTAGATTCTGTACATAACTTTTTCATAGCCAACATGTTTTTGCCTTATCTGTGAACATAACATAAAAGATTATTGTAGGTTCACCTTTTCTTTTGTATACTACCTGATGTTTCTGAGAGGAACATAGTGTTTCAACGATCCTACGATAGCCTCAGAATTTCCAGAATGGTTTTTTGATCTAATGTAACTTATAAATTAGTAGTGTTTTAAAAACACATGTATAAATGTGAAAAAGCACTTACCGTGATATATCTATTACGTCACTATCAAAAATAGCAGCAGTGTCGAGCTGAGGTGAAGAACCAAAAACTTCTTTAATCAAGTCTTCATCAGAATGTAATATAAATTGCTCTAGAACTTTTACGTTGGTACTATTACAATTTTTGATTGATGATAAGTTACTCATTTTTAAAAGTTGCTAGTAATAGTAACTAATAATTATACAAGAGATCTGATTGAATACTGTTGGTAAAATCTACGTGAAGTATTTATATTAAATAATAAACTGATATGTTAGAAAAAAATTAAAAATTTGCATCGTTTTCTGAAAAAATTCAGCTCTGTAATCTATTCTAATGAACAAAACAGTATGTAAGCGAGTATAATTATACCTCAGCAGAAATAATGAAATAGATTCATTGTCTGAAAAAGAAATTGCAATGAAGGCATATAATAAAAAACCTAAATTAGACTAATTTCGTTTTAGATTACCGCTGACATAATTTATATGCATATATAGGTAATTGTGTGTTTACGCAATTTATGCCGAATAAGAAACTTTTAAAGGTACTGCTCAGCAGAAATAATGAATTAGATTCATTGTCTAAAAAAGAAATTGCAATAAAGGCACATAATAAAAAACCTAAATTAGATTAATTTCGTTTTATATTACTGGTAGCATAATTTATTTTCCATAAAAATTAACAAAAATTAACTTTATATGCATATATAGGTATATAGTAATTTTTGTGTGTATGTTTACGCGAATCATGCTGAATAAGAAATTCTTTCAGCTCAGCAGAAATAATGAATTAGATTCATTGTCTGAAAAAGAAAATGCAATGAAGGCATATAATAAAAAAACCTAAATTAGATTAATTTCGTTTTTTTAGATTACCGCTGACATAATTTATATGCATATATAAGTAATTGTGTGTTTAGGTGATTTTATATGCCGAATAAGAAATTTTTTAAAGATACTGCTCAGCAGAAATAATGAATTACATTCATTGTCTGAAAAAAAGAAATTGCAATGAAGGCGCATAATAAAACCTAAATTAGATTAATTTCGTTTTTATATTACTGCTAGCATAATTTATTTTCCATAAAAAATTAACAAAAATTGACTTTATATGCATATATAGGTATATAGTAATTTGTGTGTATGTTTACGCGAATCATGCTGAATGAGAAAAATTCTTTAATTCTATCAACGTACTGGAAAATGTTTTTCTTAATATCGGGTTTTTAAAAAAACCATGAGTGCGTGTAAATTATTATATTTTTCTTTAGATTAATTTGGTTTAAAATAATGCAATGCAAATGATCCTTAAATAGTAATATATATAGAATAAGTTTTAGATTACCGCTGACACAATTTATATGCATATATAGGTAATTTGTGTGTTTATACGATTTATGTTGAATAAGAAATTCTTTAAAGGCACTGTTATATGTTAAAACTGCAGAATGTTTTTTTAATACTGGGTTTTTTTAAACCATGAGTGCGTGTAAATTATTAAACAAAGACGGTTTAATCTGAGACATTTTTTCAAATTTGCTTTGTTTTTTATTAAAAGGTTTCATATGTAACTATAAAAAAATAGCGCTGTAATGATAGTGTATTTTCTGTACACACATCATAAATCAAAGGTCATATAAAACATTTTTATTACTATACTGCAAACAAGAAATTTTTTGTCGTAAACGCAGCTGAATGAAAAATGATGTTATAAGCTAATTCTTTTTACAGTTGTTTTGCTTACGTCAGATGATATTTTTATATAAATAGTAAATAGAGCTATACGTATAAAGTAGTGTATTTGATTTTGTATATAATCATGAATTCTGAAACCGTGGCCGAGATTAGTAGCGCTATTTTGAGATTAACTGTAAAATGCGTGAATCTAATCAAGTCAGTGAATGAAATAACGAACCACATTTTTATTATCAAAGCAAATATTAGTATATTGAAGCTTGCTATTAAAAATAAGGTATACGAAGACAATCAACAAGAAAATCCTAGTAGGCTGGAATCTAATTTGGCGCATCTTAAAAGCTACCTTGTACGATTGAGACACTTGAAACGCTCTTTGGAATATCGTGGTAAAGGTGTTGATGTAACACTTTCTAGAGGACATACTCGAAAAAATTTGATTTGGCATGATGTACAATCATGTTTTGGAAGTCGAATAATTACGAGACTTATTACCAATTTTAGTTATAGAGATCCTCTAGTGTTCTTAGACAAGGCGTTCGCTAGTTTTAAACGCAAGATTGTTGCTTGCTTAAAAAAGTCAATGTTGAAAGTTAATGTAATATTTGCCGCTAACTTTGTTAAGCCAACAACTGGCGAAATAGATTTGAAAACGTTTCCTACTGCAAATCGTAACATCGATATAAATACCAATCTCAAGCTGTGGTATAAGGAAAACGTATTGAACAAGATTTCGAAGCGATTAGAAGAATTTTGCGAGAAAGATTCTGGTTGGGCAATCGAAGAAGTTTTACACTTGAAGGTAAATATAAACAATCATGATCCACTTAAAGGAGGGTGTTCAACGTTTATACCGGTTCCGGACTTTATAAAAAAGAAAAAAGCTGTGGTAAATGTAATAACTAACGATCAACATTGCATTCTTTGGAGCTTGGTTTCCGCTTTATATCCTGCTAAACAAAATAGTCAGAGAATATCTAGCTATCCACATTTTGATTCAGTATTACGCTACAATTCAATTCAGTTTCCAATCTCATTAAAAGACATTAAAAAAATTGAGAAGCTTAACAATCTCGCAATTAACCTATATTGAATAGAAAATACTAAAATACTACCATTTTGTTTAAGTGAAAATTTAAAAAAAATTGAACCTATTAATCTGTTAGTTTTAAATAATGATTCCTTACAATATTCTCGTCCGACAAATGCTAATGAGAATCACTTTCATTTTACTTGGATTAAGGATATGTCAAAATTATTTGAAAAACAGTTGTCTTCACATCACCATAGAAAATTTTTTTGTTATAGATGTTTAAATAATTTTAGTACAGCAGCATTACTTAAGCGTCATTCGAATTATTGCGAAAAACAGAATACTTGCTCAATAAGATTACCCGAAGAATCCGAAAAGTATCTAACATTTAAACATTTCCACTATCAAGAAAAAGTATCATTTGTAGTTTATGCAGATCCCGAATGTATATTAGAACCATGCAATGAGTCTGAGGTAATACTAAACACAGTCTCTTACCAAAGGCATATACCCTTTAGTGTAGCGTATTATTTGAAATGCTCGTATGATAATAAATATTCCAAATTTCAATTGTATCGCGGAAAGGATTGTATAGAATGGTTTGTTGCTCAATTGAAACTGATTTCAGAAACGACTAATAAAATTTTCTGTAACCCAAAACCTGTGAATCCTTTAACAGAAGAACAAAAGTCAGCATTTAAATTTGCCCTTCACTGTAACATTTGCAATAGACCTTTTAGTATAGATGATATTAGAGTTCGCGATCACTGCCACTTTACAAATGAATTTCGAGGAGCGGCTCATCAAGATTGCAACATCAATTATCATAATTCTTATATGATACCAGTAGTTTTTCATAACTTATCAGGCTACGATTCGCATTTCATTATTAAAAAAATCTCGTTAGAGTTTGCAGTGTAACGGGCATTTTTAATAGTTAAACATTTTTCGCTTCCTTTCTGTTAGAGTACTTAAAAATACATCGTTTCTTTAGGATCGCTATTTGTATAAAGTAAATACTTCAGAATAGTTCAGATTTGTATGTAATTTAACTTGTGTGTATTAATTTAAAAGTAGATAATTTGAAGATTGATTTTCATTAATAAATAATGGATTATTCGTAAATTGCTTTCCATACTTATTGAAAATGATAAACCGCTGTAATTAATTAGTAGATATGATTGTTGCATTCACGTTTTGGATGTTCCTTATGTGATTAACGAGTGGAGATAAGAGTCGATAAGCGGTTGTAATAGCGAGGAGTTGGAGTTTGTTGCTCGGTCCTATAGATTGTTTACGTTGAGAAGACGTTTTGCTGTTTGCTTTGAAACGAATGAAAACAGATGAGGAGTGTTAGTTTTGGTGCTTGGTTCCTATATGTTGGTTACGGTAAAAAGACTGCTTTCCGGTTGCTTTGAAGATAGTGAGGATGAATGCGGAATCAATTTCGAATCGTGTATGAACAATTACGACACGCTTTTAGTTGTTTTTCTTGTGAAGTGAAAGCTGTATATTAACTGCGAAAGTGTTTGGTCGACGCACGTGGGTTTTAAGGACATTTGGACAGACGGCTTGATTGATTACGCGTGCTTTACTAATTGTGTTTTTAGTTGAGTTTCTCTTGAAATAAAAGTTGTAGAACTTGCTTGCTAAACTTGACCGATTCTTCTTAGGAGTAATGTGCGTGCGGTCTAGTGTAGTGGTCCCTTCTGTTTATCAGGGTAAGTGCAATAAACTTGTACAGAATTTTTAAAGGAGCCACTTTAGTCAGGTTTTAAAACTCCCTAAAACCTTTGCAAAACGAAATTGCAGAAGTGTTTAACTCATTCCGTATTAATGATATGTTAAATTTACCTTGCATTTAATAAGTAAATAAACTATGAACGTACATTCTTTTTTTTAAAGACGAGATGGTGAGAGTGATCGTGCTTTTAAATGTTTCACCGTATTTATTCAAACAATGCCTGTACCAAATGAAATTAGCTTCAGAAGTTGACGAATTAATGGCAGCGTTTATGCCTTTACACCTTGGTCCTCTCCGATTGCTTCTGCTTACCTATCTTTCCCTGTGGATTTCTTTACTCTTAGTTTCGTCCGACATTTTGGTCCTTTGAGCCGGAATTTTTTTTTGTGTGTTGGTTCTGATTGGATTGGTATAGTTTTTCGTTTTCCTTGTCGATTCTGTTTGTTGTTTCGTATTCCTATTCATATTTTTGTAGCTAACCCATCCCGTTACTTTTTCTTTTGGCTAGTTCTACCATTTGTTCACTATTTGACTATTATAGTCGCTTTCTACATCCATTCCCTGAGGTAGGCGTCAGATCTATTTTCTTTTCCTTTAGGAATTTCGACTTGGTCGCTTCTGTAGGTCTGTTAGCCATACTCTGCTTGAGTAATCGTTTTATACGAATTTGTGTTACCTCAGTTGGAAGTATTCTAGATTGTGTACTAGCTTGCCTTTGCTCTTTACTTTGTCTTGGTTCTTTCTTTGCTGCACACTTGAGGTTGGTTTGCTACGAGTTTTCTTCCTCGTTTTTTTTCTTTTCTCTTGGTTTCTCCGCGGGAAGCCAAAACTTTTCGTTGAGGTGGAAAACAGAAATGTCCCTTTTGGGGGACATCCGTCTTTTGACGATTTTGAAAGTAGCTAAAACCTTTAATCCTCATTGGGTGTTTACTTAATGCTTTCTTTACCATTTCTGTCGTTGTTGGTTACGATAGATGACTTTGTCTTCTTTTGAAAAAAAATGTGTTCCTTTCTTATACTGTTATTGGTCCTTCGAACCGGATAAAATTTTTTTTTTTTGTTTGGTTCCTTGTCTGTCGTTTTTTTTCTTTTTCTTTTTTTTCTTTTTTTCTTTCACCCCGACGTCTTTATTTTGCTAGGGGGGAATTTGTAACGGGCATTTTTAATAGTTAAACATTTTTCGCTTCCTTTCTGTTAGAGTACTTAAAAATACATCGTTTCTTTGGGATCGCTATTTGTATAAAGTAAATACTTCAGAATAGTTCAGATTTGTATGCAATTTAACTTGTGTGTATTAATTTAAAAGTAGATAATGTGAAGATTGATTTTCATTAATAAATAATGGATTATTCGTAAATTGCTTTCCAACTTGTTGCAAGCGATAAACCGCGGTAATTAAGTATTAGATATGATTGCGGCATTTCACTTTTTGTATGTTGCCTTATGTGATTAACCAGTCGAGATAAGAGTCGATACGCGGTTGGTATAACAACGATTGATATATTTACAGAGAAGAGTTCTAGTTTGTCCTTTGTTACTATATGTTAATTACGTTACGTTGTTAGTTTTCGTGCTTGGTTCTTATATATATTACTCCCGTAAAAGTTACTGTTTGCTGTTTTGCTTTGATAATAGTGAAAAATTAATGCGGTATTAATTTTTCGAGTTGTACATGAAAACCACGGCACGATTTTAGTTGTACTTTAACTGTAGAATGTGTTTACTCGACCGCACGGGTCTTAAGGTCATTGACTGACGGTTTTAGTGGTACGCGTAGCTTTTACTAATTGTTTTTTTTGTTGCTGTGATACTGTAGTTTTCTGAGTTTTCGGACAACAAAGAATCTGAAATGGATCATGGCTTGCGTGAGTTTCGTTATTCAAAAGCATTAGAATTTTCTTTGTTACCAGATGTAGCAAATAAAACACCTCACATTACTGTTAGTATAATGCAAGAAGTTATCAGATGACATGCATTACATCGTGCCTTGAAAGCACGTGATTCTAAATTCTTATTACTATTTTTCTCTACAATTTGTGTTACAAAATATTTCGGAATTATTGTCTCAGGAAATAGAATTAACAAGGAACTTATCAATGCCACCTGGTTCCATCAGCGTGATAATGTCTGCTGCTAACCCCAGTGATTAGTGATTAGTGTAACGTGTGCCAAGTTCCATCAACACCCTCACAGTAAAGGGTGAAGTGCTTCGTTGGTGCGGGACATCGTTGAATCCCACGCTTCAAATGCAAGGAAGCGTTCCTGAAGGACTTTCTGTAAGTTGAACTATTTCATACTTGTTATTACTGTAAATATCTATCCGTTTGTTTTGCAATATTCTTCGTCGTTCTGATACCTTTTACAATAGACTTACATGCTATTTTAAAAAAAAAAGAAAAAAAAATCAATACTACTGAATTACTCATATCAATTGGGACTTACCTATTTATCTTATGTTAACTTTTTGTCTGATTTATGTTTAATTGGTGTGTGAGGAAACGTTTCTGCTACTCCCCAATATTACCTCACTTTGTACTAAACATTTGTCTGTATTGATTTTACCGTTGTTATATTATATAGATTATCCCAACAGTTTTTTTTATTCTACAAAGTACTGAACAATTTATACTTGATCCGTATGCTATGCTTTTTCTTTGTTTCAGGTTTGCAGGACTAATTTGTTTTTCTTTCAGGTTTACTATTCTAATTTTTCTATTGCAGGTACTGTTACTAACTCCTTACCGCCGCATACATCATAGGTCAGTCTGCTTTCTACAACCCCCCTTACTCTCCGATTAAGCCGGGTCATTTCTTTGGCTTTCTTTGTGTTACGTAGCATAAATTTGGCGCCCAACGTGGCTGACACGAAAAAAAAAACGTAACAGCAGGTTCATTAAGCATTCTACCAATAAATAAGGAAAAATACATATCTTTTACAAAATATGTAAAAGGTATGAAAGTTAGTTTTAGATTTATCGATTCATTCAGGTTTATGGCATCTAGCATCGAAAAATTAGCTTCCTACTTAGATGATAATAAAAAATCCATCACCAGGGAAAATTGTAACACCGATAATGAGTTTCAGTTACTTACGCGTAAAGGTATATTTCCCTATGATTACATTAACTCTTGGGATAGGCTCAATGAAACCGATTTACCCTGTAAAACAGCATTCTTTAATCGTTTGCGCAATGAAGAAATCTCAGATGAAGACTACAATCATGCTAAACACGTTTGGCAAACATTTAATATAAAAACGCTAGGGGACTATTCAGACCTATATTTAAAAACAGATGCACTGCTCTTGACTGATATATTTGAAAACTTTAGAAAAACTTGTATGTTCACGTATAAGTTAGATCCGCTTCACTACTTTACGGCTCCTGGTTTAGCTCTAGATGCGATGTTAAAAACGACGAACGTTAAACTCGAGCTGCTTACTGATATTGAAAAAATAATGTTTTTAGAACGGGGAATTCATGGCGGTGTTTCTCAATGTTCGAATAGATATGCTAAAGCAAATAACAAATATATGAATGCAGATTATGATCCAAATTTCGATTCTAAATATTTAATGTATTTTGATGTTAATAATTTATATGGGGCTGCAATGTCTGAATATCTTCCATATGGAGATTTTGAATTTTTAGATGGTACCAGTCCAGATATAGTACGTTTAGACATACTTAATATTCCCGATGATTCTGATGTAGGATATATTTTTGAATGCGATTTACACTATCCAGTATCTTTACATGAAATTCACAGTGACTTACCTTTAGCGCCTGAACATATGATACCACCAGTACCTTCTAATAAATCAAACTTAAAGAAATTACTTACAACTTTATATTCAAAACTCAACTATATTATTCACTACAAGAATGTAAAAAAGGTATTTAAGCTACGGTTTAGAACTGAAAAAGATTCATAAGGTTCTTCGGTTTAAACAAGGCCCTTGGTTAAAAAAATACATTGATTTGAATACAAAATTAAGACAACAGTCAAAAACAGTTTCGATATATGCTTTTATAAAAATATGATAAATTCGGTTTATGGAAAGGAAAGATGTGAAATTAGTGACCAAATGGGAAGGACGGTTTGGAGCTCGTAGTTACATAGCGAAGCCTAATTTTCATAGTTGCACTGTGTTAGACAAAGATCTAGTCTTAATAGAAATGAATAAATTAGAGGTTTATTTAAACACACCCATTTATTGATTTATATTGTGAGCTAACATGCACATTTCCCGAAATTTCCACAGCCTACGTCTTTCACTATCTGTGTGCAATAGTCTAACCTAGGTCTACCTGTACCCCCCTTTTTTCCAATCCTTGCTTCTAATATATTCCGCACTATTCCCTCGTGCCTTAATATGTGGCCCATCATCCTATCGCTCCTATTTTTTACCGTTTTCCACATAACTTTTTCTTTCCTTACCATTTCCAGTACTTCTTTTTTTTAACTTTGTCCACGATATCTTCATCATACGTCTGTAGCACCACATTTCAAAGGCTTCTATCTTTTTAATGTCGGCTTCTCCTACTGTCCAGGTTTCACTGCTGTACAGTGCTGTGCTCTACACATATGTTTTAAGCAGTATTTTCTTTGTTTCTATGTTTGTTGTCTTTAAACACAGCAATTGTTTGTTCTTGTTAAATGTAGCACGACTTTGTGCTAATCTTTGTTTTATATCTTTTGAGCTCTTCCCATCTTGCGTTATTTGGCTTTCTAGGTACCAGAATTCCTTAGCATCTTGTAAGTTCTCGTTACCTATTAGTATTCTAGTTTTTGATTTATTTTCCCCTTCTTTGCATACTAGTACTTTAGTTTTATTTTTGTTGATTTTCATACAGTATCTCTCTGTTAGAACTGTTTCCATTTCATTAAGAGCAGCTTCTAACTCAACTCTTGCTAGTTGCTAATACAACTATATCATCTGCAAATCTAAGCTTATCAATTTTTGTCCCTGTATAATAATTCCAAATGTCTTCTTGCATTTAAGAGTATTCGTTGCCTCTTCAATGTACAAATTAAAAATTAAAAGGGGATTGGGCACATCCCTGTCTCACCACTTACCTAATCTTTACTTCTCTACTTTCCTACTTTAATTCTGTTACTGCTGTTTACTCTTTGATTAAGCTATATACTATCCGTCTATCCCTAAAACTCATTCCAATCAATTTGAATATTTCGAACATTTTTTTTCATTTTGCATATTTTACATATTCTATATATTCTACATATTCTACATATTCTACATATTCTACATATTCTACATATTCTACATATTCTACATATTCTACATATTCTACATATTCTACATATTCTACATATTCTACATATTCTACATATTCTACATATTCTACATATTCTACATATTCTACATATTCTACATATTCTACATATTCTACATATTCTACATATTTTACATGTTTTACATATTTTACATATTTTACATATTTTGCATATTTTGCATGTTTTGCATATTTTGCATATTTTACATATTTTACATATTTTACATATTTTACATATTTTACATGTTTTACATATTTTACATGTTTTACATGTTTTACATATTTTACATATTTTACATATTTTACATATTTTACATATTTTACATATTTTACATATTTTACATATTTTACATATTTTACATATTTTACATATTTTACATATTTTACATATTTTACATATTTTACATATTTTACATATTTTACATATTTTACATATTTTGCATATTCTACATATTTTACATATTCTACATATTTTACATATTTTAAATGTTTTACGTGTTTTGCATGTTATACATGTTTTACATGTTTTACATGTTTTACATGTTTTACATGCGTTACATATTTTACATATTTTACATATTTAACATGTTTTACATATTTTACATATTTTGCATATTCTACATATTTTACGTATTCTACATATTTTACATATTTTACATATTTTACATATTTTACATATTTTACATATTTTACATATTTTACATGTTTTACATGTTTTACATGTTTTACATATTTTACATGTTTTACCGGTTTTAAATGTTTAACATGTTTTACATGTTTTACATGCTTTACATATTTTACATATTTTACATATTTTACATATTTTACATGTTTTACATGTTTTACATGTTTTACATATTTTACATGTTTTACAGGTTTTAAATGTTTAACATGTTTTACATGTTTTACATGCTTTACATATTTTACATACTTTACATATTTTACATATTTTACATATTTTACATATTTTACATGTTTTACATATTTTACATATTTTACATATTTTACATATTTTACATGTTTACATATTTTACATATTTTACATATTTTACATATTTTACATATTTGACATATTTTACATATTTTACATATTTTACATATTTTACATATTTTACATGTTTTACATATTTTACATATTTTACATATTTTACATATTTTACATATTTTACATGTTTTACATGTTTTACATATTTTACATTTTTTACAGGTTTTACATGTTTTACATGTTTTACATGTTTTACATGCTTTACATATTTTGCATATTTTACATATTTTACATATTTTACATATTTTACATATTTTACATATTTTACATATTTTACATATTTTACATATTTTACATATTTTACATATTTTACATATTTTACATATTTTACATATTTTACATATTTTACATATTTTACATATTTTACATATTTTACATATTTTACATATTTTACATATTTTACATATTTTACATATTTTACATATTTTACATATTTTACATATTTTACATATTTTACATATTTTACATATTTTACATATTTTACATATTTTACATATTTTACATATTTTACATATTTTACATGTTTTACATGTTTTACATATTTTACATTTTTTACAGGTTTTACATGTTGTACATGTTTTACATGTTTTACATGTTTTACATGTTTTACATGCTTTACATGTTTTGCATATTTTACATATTTTACATATTTCACATATTTCACATATTTTACATATTTTACATATTTTACATATTTTACATATTTTACATGTTTTACATGACTTACATGTTTTACATGTTTACATGTTTTACATGTTTTACATGTTTTACATGTTTTACATATTTTACAGGTTTTACGTGTTTTACATGTTTTACATGTTTTACATGTTTTACATGTTTTACATGTTATACATGTTTTACATGTTTTACATGTTTTACATGTTTTACATGTTTTACATGCTTTACATATTTTACATATTTTACATATTTTACATTTTCTACATATTCTACATATTCTACATATGCTGCATATTATACATATTGTACATATTCTACATATTCTACATATTTTACATATTTTACATAATTTACATATTTTGCATGTTTTGCATATTTTGCATATTTTACATGTTTTTCATATTTTACATATTTTGCATATTCTACATATTTTACATATTCTACATATTTTACATATTTTACATATTTTACATACTTTACATATTTTACATATTTTACATATTTTACATATTCTACATATTTTACATATTTTACATATTTTACATACTTTACATATTTTACAAATTTTACATATTTTACATATTTTACATATTTTACATATTTTACATATTTTACATATTTTACATATTTTACATATTTTACATATTTTACATATTTTACATATTTTACATATTTTACATATTTTACATATTTACATATTTACATATTTTACATATTACATATTTTACATATTTTACATATTTTACATATTTTACATATTTTACATATTTTACATATTTTACATATTTTACATATTTTACATATTTTACATATTTTACATATTTTACATATTTTACATATTTTACATATTTTACATATTTTACTATTTTACATATTTTACATATTTTACATATTTTACATATTTTACTTATTTTACATATTTTACATATACACGTTTTTCTTTTTTTCTACTGGTTTTCTTCATTATCACTCTCAGAGTTATAGCCTCCCATGATCCCCTATTTCGCCTAAACACAAATTGATCTTCTCCTAGTATTTCTTCAGCTCGTTTTTTCATTCGTCTTTGTTCAATTCTAGTTAATATTTCTGATACGTGTGCTGTCTAATTTATTGTTTGAAAATTTCACATCTATCCGAGGCTCTTTTTTTTGGTATAGTGACTATGGTATTACGTTTGATATCTTTGGATATCTCGCCTCTCTCATACATATAGCTTACAAGTTGTAAAATTCGTTCTGTTAATCCTTGTACAGCTACTGTAAGAGTTTCTGCTTACATCTTATCTGCATCCGGTGCTTTATCATTTTTCAGATTGTTTAATGCTAACTCAAACTCGGGATATCCTAAGTCATCTTATTCAATGTCTGATTCCTGTTCTAATGCTTTTGGTTCATCTCCTCCATATAAATTTCCTAAATACTCTTGCCATCTATCCACTTTCTCTACATTTTCTATAATGACATTTTTTACTGCGTCCTTATATATTTTGCTATACGCTTTTATATCCATTTTAATTAGTTTGTATGTTTCGTCTGTCTTTTCTATTTTCATCATCAATCCATTGTTCTCTAGCTATCCTGCATTTGCGATGATCTCCCATTTTAAGGCTTTGTGGTCTGTTTTCCTGTTTCTTCTCATTTATTATTGTTTTTCCGTCTTCTTCTATTAAATTCAAGATATCCATTGTTATCAATGGTTTCTTATTTTCTTTTTGTGTATATCCCAGAATATCTCTGACCGCCATGTCTAAGCTGGATTTAATGTTATTTCATTCTGTTTCTACTTGCTTACTGTCAGAAATTTTCTCGATATCTTTCAGCAATCCATTTGACTTTTTTTTCAAATTTTTCGTGGATATCTTTATCTTTTACTTTCTCAAAGTCAAACTGCCTTTTTCCGTTCCTTTTTTTTAAATTTTTAAATTTAAGAGCGGCCTTCGTAATTACTATGTTGTGGTCAGTGTCTATGTCTGCTTCTGGGTAGCTTCTACAGTTTTTACTTTTTTCCGAAACCGTTGTCTAACAAGAATGTAATCTACTCGATATCTTTCTATATTTCTTGGCATATTGCACGTGTTTTGTCTTTTAGCATGATGTTGCAATAATGTGTTTGCGAGAGGTAAATTCTTCCTGTCGCAAATTTCTACCAGCCTCTTTCCTCTGTCACTTCTTGTGCCTAAACCAAATAAACCTACTACTGATCCTTCTCTATCCTCACCTTCCACTGCATTAAAAACCCCGTAATAATTAAATTTTCATCTCTTTTTACGTATTTTAGTATTTCTTCGATATCTTTGTAGATCGCCTCTACCTCTTCATCACTGTAGCTAAAAGTGGGCATGTAAACCTGTATTTTTACAGTGTTTACCTGTTTAGATTCTAATCTAACCATGAGTACTCTTTCGTTCTTTTGTAAGTAGTTTTTACACGTGGTTTTATCTTTTTTTGCATACTATCCCCACAGCCGAATTTCTTTCCTCTGATCCTGTATGAATTACCTTAAAATCTGCACTCCAAAAATCCCCCACCTCTGGGCACCGAACTTCGTTGATCCCTATTATGTCTAATGTTAACCTATTCATTTCAATTTTCAAGTTCTCTAGCTTACCTGCTTGCCTCATACTTCAGACATTTCACTTCCGACTCGCAAAATCTTTCCTGTTCTTCCTTTAAACTTTCCGATCACACGCTCAGAAGTAGTCCCCTCCCGAAGATTGAAATGGGAGACTATTTTAACTATGGAATCTTTTACTCCAGAGGATGTCATTATGTTACTTACAATTTAAGTACGATGTGTACTTGGGAGGTAATGTGGTGATTTTCCGTTGTCTTCTACATCGCAGTAGTGTGTCTTAGAATGCCATACCGACCCCTACGGTCTCTGCCATTTTAAGCACTGAAAAAGCTGCTGCCCTCTTTCGAAGACCTATCTTAGTCTGGTTCTTCACTAAAGACCCTACTACTTTGGTGGGACCTGTACGTTGGCTCTTTAGATCACTGGAACGCGGAAACCATTCCACCCGTTCTAGTAATCTAAAATTTCTTCAAAGTGCAGGTTCATTCGGAACGGTATTTTTAGTATAAGTGAGTAATTATCTAGAAGTTATATTTTCTAATGTTAGATTTAAGATTATAGTCATAAACCAAAACGTGTGTGGCAGTTTTGGACTCCATTTTTAATATTTAAAGTTTGTGTTGAAAGAAAGTTGTTTTTCTAGATGTTTTATGTAAGATATTGTTTATTACAGAAAAGTGGCTGTGGATGTAGTAATTATATTTGAAATACTGTTTACAAAAGAATATTTTGTATCATTATAAATCTGAAGTCTGATTCTGGTGGTTTTACTTGGAAAAGAGTCAAGCAATAATTATTAAACAACATGCAACTTTAATACATTCATCTTTTATTGAGGTTCCTTTAGAATCTTTTCAATCCACAGCACCGTTTATTGGCTCCTCAATTAACGCAAAACTTTATCTTATACTAATTCATAATAAAAGAATGAACTTTCTTTAAAAACACTCGTATTATAAAACTACGTTTTATATTAGTGTAATGGATGAATGCTTTGCTTGTATTAATTTTCCAGCATCAAGGCAAAATTTTTAATAAGAGTCATTTATTTTACCAAAAATTGCATAAATTCTACTTTAGAGCACTTCTTGGGAAGTTACGTAGTTGCGTCTTATTCCATTCAATAGAAGCTAGCATTTACATGATAAGCCGAGATATGACAAACAAACGTTTATTTACAAAAGAAACATTTGAATATATTAATAATTAAAATGAATGAAATTTACGGATGTAAATAAAGTAGATTTAGCATTGTTGAAAACGCTAGACGAATCAATTACTTTGTTGTGAAGAAAAACGATTGTTATTGGTGCAAATTACGTAAGCTCTGGCAGTTTAATATTTTTATAGAACAGCGAATTTCCTAAAGATATTGTCGTTTACGATTTGGATGAAAGATTATATATACCACAAGCGTAATTTTAAAAGGATTATAAAAAAAATTTAACCTGTGCATTCGCGTCTGTATACACCCTAGAATACGATACAAAAAAACAAAACACAGAAAAATTGTCGGTGACGCGGACTTCTGTCGCTAGTGAACTTACATTCGTCATCAATTCTTATTAGGTTATTTCGTAAACGCTTTTCTGTCATTTTATTGACCAATAACATTTCTTGGCCATTTCTAAGTGTTAAGTTTTAGTTTACCAAAATTTTTCCATCAACTGATATTTATTTTCACCAGCTTATGTTGTCGTACTATGCGATGATATTTTCGAACAAACCACAAAATAAAGTTAATTTAGTTTTACGTTTTTTGCTTTGTAGCGTAAAGTTGTCTTTATATAAGCATTTCGTATACGGTTCGTTCAATAAGTGCCTCTTAAAACAATATAGCTCTATCGCTGTAGCAAAAAATGTGCATAAATAAATTCCAAAGTATGTTAACATTTGAAATAGAATTTACAATAAACTTGTCGTTCATGGCATTGCTAACCCTGAAATTATGAGACCCTTCGTTCTTCAGCTTTAAGACTTTTATTGTAGTCCCAAATTTTCCTTCTGAACTTCAGTAGATAACTTGTGTCATAAAAGTTGACGACAATGGTTTGAAGAGAAGTTCAAGACTTTGGAAACAAAACACAAAATGAAAAGGGATAAAATAGCGGAACGTTAAACTGTAAATTAGGCTTGGGTAAGGTATTTTATTGGGGTTGCGAGTGGATCAGCGATTCTGAAGTTTGTTTTCAAGTCCAGTTACGCTTGTATCAAACAGTTATTCTTCAAAGGGCATTCGCGACTGAAGTGAAACTAATCTAATTCTTAGAGTTTTATTCGAACTGCTATCGACTTTGTAAAATAAATCTATGTCGTATTGTATATTGGCGACGAAAGAATTAAAGAATTTTAAGTTTCGCCCATTTTTAGACTATAGTAACTGTTTAAGCTGATAATTTAATTATTTCTTTTCAATTTGATTATAAAATTTGGTTTTTTTAAATCGAAGTTTGATATGAACACCTGCCTAGCAGGATATAGTCAGTTTTTGTTGGGAAGTTTAAACATACAGTTAATTTTAGTTTTATTCAAAAACATCTTACAATTGAAAGATTTGTAGTGAAGTGCAAAATTGTGCAAAATTACATCACTGCTATCGGAGATGTCTTTATTTTTTTCTTTACTACCTGGTAGGCAAATCACAGACAATCTAACATCAACTGGTGAGTAGCTTGCTTTTGTTCATTTTGATTTTATTTGCTATACTACAGTCTTCAATCATTTTATTAACCTCTAGTATCAGCATATACAAGTAACAGACAACTTTGTTAGAGAATTAGTTTTTTTCCGAAAAACTGATTATTAAGAAATTGCTACGTGCATCGGCATAGCCTAAAGAAAAAAAACCAAAGAAAGAAAATGGCCAGGCTTAACCGGTGAGTAGGTAGAGTCTTACACATGCAAAATAAAAAGAGGCTTAAAATAAAAATATTCTCACTCATGCACAATTAAACATATACAAACGAAAAACCTCTAATTTGCAAAAAAAAAATATGTACAAAAGCACAATAGTACCCAAAAAATGAACAATCCATAATTAAAAGTTACACATATCCACACAATCAAAAGAAGTTATTTTTAAAATAGCGAACTGCCGTTTTTAGGTATCTAATCTATCCGCTACATTATTTAGCAACAACAAAAAAGTTCAAACGCAACACTAAAAACCACAGCTCTAAATTGTTGTAAATATACAATTACATGTGCCATATTGGCAGTCTTAACTAATAAAATTTTATAACTCAGAAAAAAAAACAAGGTAAACTAACAGTTATAAATCATCATCGTCGCCTACGATTACGTACATACAATTAAGCTGAAAAATAATCACAATAGATGCAATATTTATGCTTCATACTATCTCACATCATGATAATCAGGTTAAGGCCACAAGGTGTGATTACGAAATGGTGTAAATAGTATATAAACACTCACCCTCGAGTTGACACCGTCGGGCTGGCTCCTACCGTCTCTAATGACGGGCCGAAACAGAGGGGCGCGTAATCCTGCCTTGGGGTGGTCCTCCCATCACAACAAGGAGCGGCAATCTATCGTGACTTTAGGGCCACCGGAAGAAGCACGCTGTATTGCGTGCGCGAAATTTCCACGAAGAAAACCAAAAACGTATGTTTCCGTCGTGTATAAGGAAAAGAAAGTGAATATTAATTTGTTTAACTAAACAGCAAGAGCTCCAAGTAATATTGGTGTTATCAAAACGTGATTAGCAAACTTGAAAACACGGTTTTATCGGATAGTTCAATACGTTATTTCTAAGAGTTTTAGATTGAAACAATAGAGAAAGTAATTATACGCTATCGCAATGTATAAAGAGTTCACGTATACCTAAAACAGGGTATTGTCTATTTAATTTATAGAATAAGTTTTACGAATTTGCACCAAATTGGTTTAAATAAAATTCGTTAAAAAGCGTACTTATTACAAAATAGTAAGGTATACAGAATCTAAATAAATGAATAATGAAGTAAAGGGTATGTTTTAATGTAGTCGTATAATAAACGTAACAAAATCAAATAGAATTCAAATCAGTAATAGATGTTGGATATGGCCAAATGTCAAATGTGGTTTATATACTATATTTCAAGATACCTTATCAATAACAATTGCGAAATGAAGTCAATCGTAAAAATAGCACTTGTAGGTAGCGGTTGTCTTGGCATGTTATTTGAAATCAAATAAGTAATACTAATTAAATAAAGAAAATAGAACAATATCACAGGTTTTACTACGTGTTGATTAGGAAATGAATTTCCGACTTCGGCTTGCTTCGGTATATAGCAATGGATGAACAAGAAGCCTTACCGTTCAGGTACTAGATCAACAGTTAGATACCAAATAGGGATGGTCTCGGGCTCGGGCTTTCAAGCAGGCCCGGCCCGAGCCCGGTCCGATTTCGGGCTCGAATCCGGGTCGGGCCGTTGACTACTTTATTCGGGCCGGGCCTAGCTTTTTTCGGGCCGGGCCGGGCCAAACGATTCGGGCTGGCCCTAACTTTTCGGGCCGAAAAACGCACAAGTAGATACTCCACCGTCCTTTCACTTCTATCTCACATTGAGTAAGTAAACGTTCTTAATTATATTTTCACATAGTCTCTTCATGAACCCATTAATAATCAGTTTTTCGTCTTGTTTAATGTAAAGGAGACATGATATTATAACTCATTTCTTATCCCGAATATTTTTTTTCTAGTTCTATTTAATGTTCCTCATGTTGTACTTTAGGCAAGTTAAAAATGTCCAGCAACTTCAAACTAGGAGATTTACTCATAATTCAAAAGTTTGCACGATTTATATTATGTATATGTATATACTTCAAATTACAATCATGCGCTGAATGTCGTAATTATCAATCGCGTGTATAGTTTATGTCTACCGCCTAAAACACTAAAGAGTTATTGCAACGTTCATTTTACCAATTTTTAAATAAAGTTTCCCTTATTTGACATTTACACATACGCAATTAACACACCTGTAGTGTTTGTACTTTATTAAAATACAGGACACCTATGTTTTATTTAAATACAGGGAAGGAATGCTTTTATTTTAGGCGCCTTAATTTTGACATATACCAAATGCCTAACGTACAAACTTACATTTAGTTGTCAGCTTTCTGTATAAATATTGTGAAATTAAATGACTTTCTGTAGTGTTGTTTCCGTAATTAAATTTAGAGATATAATGTCCAAGTTTATAACACGAAAAAGATATAAAATGTTGTTACGGTATTCCGCGCAAACACAAAAGAAAACAGTAAAAGTATAGAAACTTTTTACGCCGAATACCGCAACAGAAGGGGGGATAGAATGGTAGAAGTTGGGCTAGCTCAAAAACGTCGGAGAGGGGCGTGGGGAAATAGAAAAACACATTGGAAACCTCGATGAAACTATATTGATAACATCGAATCTTGGAAGATTATTTACAAAGCAATAAAATAAATAAATTGCGTAATCGTGATTATGTCATAACATATAAAAATTGGTAATCAAATTTAACATCTTATATTCTAAATACTTACTTAATGGTTTACCTTATATACATATAAAAGAAAATTAAGCATAAACGGTACAGTAAATCTAGAAAAAGAAATATACCTAAATTAGATGTACATGCTGCTTTGTGAAGTGCACCTCCTCAGAAAGAATATAACATTAAAATTAGACACCCTAACTTAAATTAATCATATATTAACTACTTTTAAATTGAGGCATAAGTTCAGAAAGACAAAAGAAACAGTAAAACGGATTCCAACATAACCATTGATTAATTACTTTTTAATTTATAGAATAATAACCTAGTTGTTCGTGCATCGTATATGTAAGTTTTGTAAGGGAGTGGTGCCAATTAATCGGATAATTATAAGCAATAGCAGCAAATGAAAAGTCTTTTCTTCACAGCAGCATAAAAGAATTATGGAAATAAAAAAACTGTATCATGCACAATCAGCTTCGTGCAGGTCTCATCTTAACGCTGGAAAAATGCGGCTGCATTTCTCTATGGGCTGACTGCATGCTGGAACCACCAACTTCACTTATACAAGCACATAGAGCATTTCTAATAGCGCGACTTTACAACGGGTATTTTCGGTAAGAGGATGTTGTATTCAATCTTTAATCTTTAATCCTTTAATCTTTAATGGTGTCTTTCAAAACATGGTCTCTAATTTATAAGGCCAGAATCATGTATGGGGGTAGGGTATTTGATTTTCAAAGATATCGCCGAATTACTATGTGTGCAGAATTTCCAGACAACTGCCGAAATACAAACTGTAGCAGCTTGCCAGCAAGCAAATAACACAATTATCAAAGGGTTTTAAACAAAGGAGAACACTTTTGTTACTTTGTAACATCTTAACAGCTGCATAATACCAGATAACAAGTCCATTGTAAATAGATGTAGGCAGGTGGTGAGTGGTTTTATCATTTAGAAGAAAGCTGCAGCTTTTAATTAAAATGTAATTACTGCAGGTGCTAGGAAATACTGTAACTACTTTGTAACGCAATGTTTCCTAGGCAGCTGTTTGATTTTCTAAAGCAAACCTAGAGTAATTACTTGAAACATTTTATTAAATAATACTAATTCAAATGGCGGGAAATCGAGCTTGTTGAGGAATTTTAAGGCATTTTAAAAATAAATGCAGGAAAAATTGTTTGCAGGATTTTGAACGTAACAATGTCAACGCTCTAAATATGAGGATGCTGTTTTGTAATGCTTTTCCTAGAAGTAAGATGTAAAAATCCTTCTGAAAACAAATATGCTATAATGCTTGGAAAGAAGTAAAGAACAGTGTCTTGAAGTAAACTCGAAGAGTATTTCGTGTAATAAGAAAGCAAAGAAATATGTTAAGTTCTGAATCAGCTTAGGAGTTTATTATGTCTAAATTTATGGGAAGGAACAAAGCAATTATTTAAATCTAATTAAATTATTTGTCTAATATGTATAATTAAATCAGTATAATGTGTTGGTTTAATCTTGTCATAATAATAATATGTGTTAATAAATTTGAATTATAAAATTTTTAATTTACCAATACCATAATACATAGGAACATACTAATTTATTTAACTCCATTACGATATGCCAAATTTTTAATGCATTTTTGACGTTATGAAACGCTACATTTCTTATAACTGTCAGTCACTACATCACTAGTGATGTAATAAACTTTCACGTAACTTAAACCTTAGCCTTTATTTAGGAAACAATATCTAAATTAGAATAACTCGTTTTCAGCGTAATTTAGGATCAAAAATTTAGCAGTGACAATAGGTATTTACTAAATATCAATTCATAGCAACGCTCAGGTAAAGCGATTAAACTGAATTTTTTTACATTTGGAACCGCACAATCCTTTCGTTATATTTTAAAGCGGACTTAGATAAAATATTGTACTTAACACGTTATGAAACGTTAATTGTATTTGACTCGTAAAATTTGCAAAGCTCGCTCACCGCGTTCGTTCGTTTTGCAAATATTAAATTCGTCAAATACAATTAGTCTTTTCATAACCAGTTACGTAAATATCTATTAAAGAACTAATTAGCGTGCATAAATTGATCTTTATCGCACTAGTGTTTTAAAGATTGCAAAGCAACAACATCTACAAGTTTATATTTATTTGTCAAATTACATATTATGTCAAACGTAAATCTTTTAACTATGATCAAAATATCAATCAAACGTACTGTCAAACTAATCGAAAACTATAATTATTTCCATGCCAATTATAAATCAAAACGACTGAAATAAATTCAGTAATATGTAAACCTATATTTGAAGTTTTGATGCAGGTACCTATACAAATATTAAAAAAAGCGTATGACATTCGTTTATAAATGCCTTTAAAGCATTTTTAAGTACCCACTATATTTTATTGTAAAATAAATGTTAAAAGGTACAAATTAAAAAAAATACAAGTTTTTAAGCAATTCAATCAGGTATACGGTCAAAGTAGTATCAATGGACAATAAGATTTATTTCCCTGAATACTAAAAGTAGTCTCTATTTCTATAAAGCAATTTAAAGGTTCAAAAACAGTATGCATTTTTGTTGTTCTTACAGGTAAATATCCTTCGGTATACAAATAACTCTGCAGGTGCTCCTCCGCGTTGATTGAGTCAAAACTATCCAGGTCGTTATCTCCTTATACCTAATTCCCCGAACGTAAGAGTGAAGACGGAAATTCTATGTAGGTTAGCTACTACTACTTCTAGTATTATGGTTAACTTTTAATCCAACAGTTAGTTACTTAAGTACGAAAATCTTACTATTTTATCTCAGTACATTTATACAATACAAAAATTTCTTAAGGATTCTTGCGAAAATATTACAAGAAAGGGTTTATTACTTTTTATTAAGTAAAATACATATCTCTAAAAATTTTCGCACCGGCTTTAAAATTTTTCAGGTGTTGAATAGTAAAACAGAAAACTGAGTTTATAAGACTCTAAGCCCTGAAATAGTGTAAGAAATTGAACTATGTAGTACTAGAGCAGCCTTACATTTTCAGGAATTTTTAAGAATACTGTCGTTGTTTTAAATATATCATTTACATAGCAACATGTGATGTAAAGCCACTATATAAACATCTAAATTCTAGCAATAGCTTAATCAGTTAAGTGAAAAAATTGTGTAATAAAACTATGCAAACAGTTGCACCGTGACCACGAAATTATTTTAGCGACCTCGAAATTATATTGCTTCCGTCGCAAGTGATCTATGCGATAAATTTTTTCTCGGTACGCTAAAAAGCAATTTCGCGGCCTTGATATACAAATAACTATTTAAACGCTACCACGTAGTATATATTAAGTAGTGTTAGATTCTTTATACTGCTGCATGTATTTTAAAATAACGATTTTAATATAACTTTTGAAAACAGTACGTTAATCGTCTATTCGTAAACTATAGTTATAGAAGACACTTTTAGGGTACTTGAAATTTTGAATTTCATACTTTTAATACTTTGATGGGAGGGAGGGGGTCTAAACAGCCAATAATCATTTTCTAAATACAATAATATTTTTAGAGTTTTCTGATCACCCTTCTTGGAATGGGTTAGAACATTTAGGGGGGACCGCCCCCCCCCCTAAATCCTCACCCCTAGCTACGTGCTTGATTATTACTTAACTTATTGTTGAATAGTAGAACTTGGCTGCAGTTATAGTTTTCTATTTATTGCGGAAAAATGTATAATAATGCCATTATCTAACTCATGCCATAAAAAAAGGATAAAGTAAATAAAATTTTATTCGTAATCATTTTTTAAAAAACTTGTCAACCTAAAACAATTACTTCATTTTACTTCTATTCCATCAGATAATATGTATTTATAAAGAATATGGTATCCTCTACATACCACAATTTGAAAATCCAACTTTTTTTAAGCAAACATTCGGTATATTATTTGACTTTCGGATTCCTTAAGTTCTAATAACACTAGGTAGCAATTTTCAATTGCTTGAGATATTAACCGATGAAGTTTGGAACCGTTTATACTATGACCTATAAACAATTTATTTAATTTTTAGCATTCAGTAATTCACCAAAAGTGTTGAATCTTGAAGTTTGGCACGCTTTGTCGGTCGGTCAAATAAAATTTTAAACGAACTAGAACAAAGACAATCAAATTATAGATCAAACTTCAATTCTCTTCAAAAGTTTCAGTTTCTCAAAGTAAAAAAAGCTATAAAAATCCGTCTGTAATAATTTCATAAACATTGGAAATTGCTAAACATTTTGCACCTTTGTTACATATTTCTAAGATTTTTTAAAGAATCAAAAGTCAAATGAAATACTACGGTATGTTCCACAAGTATTTTGATTGTAACTCAAAATAATTATACTCTTAAAATAAACAAAAGGGTGATAGTTTCTTGTTGAACACAACTGAAAAAAATATCTTCTCATCCACTGAATGAAAATCGGGTCGACCCGAATTTTCGGGCCGGGCCGCCAGTTTTTATTTCGAGTCGAGCTTCGGGCCGGGCCGGTCCCTTATCTGCGTCGGGCCCGAGTCCATCCCTAATACCAAGTTTTATATTGAAAGAATTGTATATGAGGACAGAATGCACGTACTGCATAGAAAGCTCAGTAGAATACTGATAATGCACGCACTTACGCGTACGCTCGCACGCACACGTACACGTACACCCATACACACGTACGTACACGCAAACACACGCAGTCACGCACATACGCACGTACACCCCCCCCCATACGCACGCACACACACATACACACACACACCTGCAAATGATTGACATCTTTATGGCCAATGAGGACAATATTAATTCTTTATAAAGGTCCCATTGCACATCATTAATTAAACGTATTTATGTTTATTATACTAAAGACTTTGATAGCTTTTTTGACCGAATTTATATTTGAAGAACGAATACATATTTGTTTAAATATAAATGAAGTTATAATTTGATATCAAGTATTCTTGAAATCCAAACAGAAATTTTGATATAAACTAAGGTCAGGGGTTTGGGGGGGGGGGGGGCAAGTGTAACAACAGCTATTCAGAAAATGCCGAGGTTAGTTTAAATATCGAATTTCCATATCAGCCTTTTGAAGCTTCACCAAAGATATCAACAATAATCTAATTAGTTTAGTGTCCCATTGGGTCCGTTAAATAGTGGAACATATCGTGGTTATACAGGGTGTTTCAAAATTGCACGGCACTATTTTAAGGGAGTGTTTTTTAGCACAAAATAAACATAAAACTTCTAATAAACGTATGCCCTAAAATGTATCCCTATGGAGTTATAACCCCTTTAAGGGGGCTAGGTGAAATTGAGTTTTCTTAATTATCTGAGGAACCACAACAAATATTTTATTCAGATTTTTGTTGCCTATCCATGTTTTAATGCAAAATAAGATAGGCTTATCTATTTTTCGATAATAAGATCAGGAGCTTCCCATTCGGGGGGGGGGGGGAACAATCACGTTTAACCCTGTAATTTTTTTGTGTGTAAGCTTTTATAAATTATAATGCCAGAATTAGAATCTTTTAACATTTCTGAGTAAAAAAGTCACTCTTGTTTGAAGTCGATATCTGTAGCCGTTTTCGAGTTAATTGAGGTGAAGCATTCAGAATGCCCTATGATACTTTACATACCTACATAGATGTTGAGAGTTGAAAATATTTATTACAATTAAACATTTAAAGTAATTGTTCAGAATGCCCACCATTTTGTTGTATGCAGCATCTAGCAGGGCGAATCCATTGCTCTCTGGCAAGTCTTATAACATCAGGACGATTCTTAATAGTATCAGTAGCCTCCACGATCCGATTCTTTAACTCCTCTTGCGTGTAGATAGGCTTAGAATAAAGTATAGTCTTCATCCAACCCCAAACAAAATAATCTAACGGTGTTAGATCGGGAAATCGAGGTGGTCATTTAACAGGTCCATTTCGGCCAATCCATCGGTTACCATATTCTGCGTTTCAATAGTCAGTGACAATATGAGCGAAGTGGGCTGGGGCACCGTCATGTATACACCAAATCCCACATCTATCGGAAATTGGAATATCCTCTAACAGCTCATAAAGATTATTTTGCAGAAAGTTCAAATAAAACACTCCTGAAAGTCTTTGTGGTAAAAAGAAGGGGCCGATGAGATTGTCACCAAGAAGTCCACACCAGACATTTAAGGAAAATGTATGCTAATAATGATTTGTGACAGTGGTATGGGGGTTTTCTTCATCCCAAGTATGGGTATTGGAAGAATTGGTAATTCCATTTCTTGTAAAGGTAGATTCATCAGTCACTAGCAAGCGGGTCAAGAAGTTACAATGTTGTGTGCATTTTCGAATTAATCACTGCAAAAAATTGGTTCGTTGATGTAATCTTGCGGTAACAAATCTTGCACAGATGTCACGTGAAATGAGTACAGTTGCTGCTCGTGCAATGTTCGCTAAACGCTTGCAGATGAAACACTAAAACGAAGAGACAATCTTCTGGTGCTAGTACTAGGAGGCGGCTCCGTGGCGTAGTGGTATGTGTGTGACTACTACGCCCTAGGTCCCGGGTTCAAATCCCGACACGGTCCGCTTGAAAAATGTTAGGCGAGCATTTTTCACAAAAATACACCCTCGTTCGGATGAGAGGTAAAATGGAGGTCCCGTGTGTGAGTGTTGTCACGCACGTTAAAGATCCCTACCTTGCTTGGAACAGCAAGGATTCGACAAAATTCAAAATTTTCCAGGTAAAAAACTCGCTTCCTGGCCAATGTAGTACCTTCGGGTGCAGCATTGGAAAATCACATGTAATGCTAGTACTAGGAGATAACTGAACAGCATTGAGTATTTCTTCTTCAACATTTACATCTCGTCGAAATCTTTGTCGACCAGCATTTACTCGTGTAGGTTTTAGCGTGCCAGTTTCCCTAAGACGTGTTTCAATGGATTGAAATGTTTTACGATTTGGTATCCTTCTAGTTGGAAATTGTTCTTGGTATCTGCGAACTGCAGCAGCTCCATTTCACTGTACTTCACCATAAACTAACAGCATGTCTGTTTGTTCTGCAAATGTGAACAAGTTTGTGGTGTCTCCCATGATACAACAAATTAAAGTGTCTTCAAAGTACCAATTTACACAAAAAGTAACAGAACTAGTAACACATATTAGTAAGTTACACAGTGTTTAAACATAACAAAGGTAGTACATAGTAGATACATAATCACCTGACAAACAAATAAACGATATGCAACTGTTATAATGTAGAGGTTCTAATATCCAAGGCTATTTGATTAACATCGCATTTTGACATTTAGCTTTAGTCTTCAACATTGATTCATTGATTCATACATTGATTAATTTGAGACATATGTATAGTTTATACATATGCCAAGTTGTTACAGAGATATTGAAGGCATATGTTTATTAGGTTTATACCTATACATATGGGAAGTTCATATTAAAACTAAACGAATAAGGTATGTATCATAGGACATCCTGAATGCTTCGCCCCAATTAACTCGAAAACGGCTACAGATATAGACTTCAAACAAGAATGACTTTTTTACTCAGAAATGTCAAAAGATTATAATTCTAGCATTATAATTTATAAAAGCTTACACACAAAAAAATTACAGGGTTAAACGTGATTGTCCCCCCCCCCCATGGGACGCTCCTGATGTTATTGTCGAAAAATGAATAAGCCTATCTTATTTGGCATAAAAACATGGGTAGGGAACAAAAATCTAAATAAAATATCTTTTGTGGTTTTTCAGATAATTAAAAAAACTCAATTTCACTTAGCACCCTTAAAGGAGTTATAACTCCTGTTACAGGCGGAAAAGCCACTAAGTGTATCTTTTCCAGTCAAATTAAAAAATGGGGGCGGCCTGTAAAACAAAATGTAAAGGGGGGTCACCGGCACTAGCTAGCGGAAGGTCGTGGATCATATAGAGGTTGAAATTTTGAAAAAGGGTTAAATTAATTTAGAATATACTACAAAAATGTGGCACTTACCTTTCATAAAATATTGTGGCTTAATGACAATTGCCAAGGGCGCCAGACAAGTCGAGAATGTCCAAATGTTCGTAAAAATCCTTGAGAGACTTGTCATCCCAAGGAGGACAATTGTTTCTTTTAATCAATTCCTCGCCTTTTGTACTACTTATATAAAAATAAGAAAACTATTGACTTAATCAACGGCAAACAAAACTATTTAATTCGCAGAGCAATAAACGTGAACCTCTTACATGCATTGATTTTAGTTTATAAATTTAAGTGAATAGGTGACTATGGAATTTATGAAAATTTTGTGTACATAAGTAGTTATCAAACACTTGTATATGAAAGAAACTTATAGTATAAATCGTACACTAAATTAATCCTACGGTTTATGGCCAAAACGTCCTAACAAATAAACTAACTAAAATTGGTCATGCTACTTAACTATAAAAAAACTTACTTACTAATAATTGTCCATTGTTTGAGGGTTTGTTTTCCAACGTAGAGCAGTTATTAAATTTGGGAAGAGAATCTCGCTTGTTGCTTCTGTTTGTAATGTTTAAGAAAATTGACTGGCACACGAACTCGGCAGAATTTTTTGACCATATAACTACTTGTGCGTCACACGCCTACAAGTTTTTAAATATTTATCTTGTATCACTTTAAATCCGCGAACTATGGGCATAACCCTCGCGAAACTGGAAGAGTAACCTTCTTTCCAATTTTTTTCTAACGTGATACGAAGTTTAATTACTATGTCATGCCAGAGAACGCTAACCGCGAAACTATGTTTCTCTCTACCTTTTAACCACGGTCGGCCCCATTGGAAAAAACTCCCCGTCTTTTGGCTAAGCCCTCAAATATATAGATTAATTCCCTACTCTAATTATGAGCGTCATTTTCTGGTATCCAATGACTGAACAGAACCTCCCACAAAACAAGATTTCAGAAACCAAATCCAACCCCTTTTTTAGATGAGAGTCACGGAAGCAACTATTTTTCCCAAGAATTTAAATTATCTTTTTACCTTCTACGAATTACTTAAATATGGCAATGTGGAATCTACTTATGGCGACAGTGTCTGCCATTAACAAAGACCGGCTAACCTACTTGAGCCGAAATAGATTTTTAATACAAAGGATGTCTCCAGACTACTTAAAATTACTTGTAATATTTGAACAATCAATTGGAAATAGTTTTGTGCTATTATAATATTTTGTTTTGTCTAACCCGCTGTAAATCAACGAAAGTATTAAGCTTTTCAAACTGAAATTGGTTTTCCTTTATTTACGCTAAACAGGTACTAAGCTTTTAAGAAGTTTATTGTATTTGACTTACGGAGGTCTAGCCCTTTAAATGATGACCTGCCGCTGGAATTTATTAGCCCGAAGCTATCGGTAAATGTGCTCTTTTATTATAAGGAAGCCTGACTGAATGTAAAGTAATTTATTGTCGGAATTTTTGTCTATACTTTATTCAAGTTACTGAATTTCTAATTAATTAATGTGTTTAATTGTTAACATTACAAAATAATGTTACACTCCCCTTACAAAAGGAGATTTTTTCCAAAAATCTTGTGTTAAGAGATTCACTCTTTCATTCCTATTTACTAACTTATCGTTTTCTATCCTTATCTTTATTCTAACTAGTATTCTTAAAACTAAGTTTTTGTTTAAAAAATTTTTAACACTATAAGCGTCGTTTTCAAGTTTCTTAATTATTAATCTTAGGTTATTTTTATTAATATTAGGTTTTATAACTATTTTTCTTCGTCATATCCAATTGGATTTGCTTTTAAATCTTTAACATGCCAAACTCCTCTGGATTGACCTGTTTCGTCGGCTAACTCGTAAGTGTTTGTTGAAACTTTTTCTGTTATGGTAAAAGGACCTACATATTTCGGTGCTAATTTGGCATTGAAATACTTTGATGCGTCTGAGAGTACAAAATTTTTCTTCCAAACTGTATCTCCCACTGAAAATACTACTTCTCGTCTACGTAAGTCATAGTTATGTTTTGATTTATTATATGCTATTTCTAATTTCTTTGTTATTTCCTGGTATACTTTATTTAATTCTGGAATACGCTCTATTAGTTGTTTTCTTTCTGAAAATTGAATATCGCTTAAGTTTTCTGAATCCGTAATTTCACCAAAAGAAGAACCATCTATTACCATTTCTCTACCGAAATTTGCGAAATATGGCGACATGCCTATTACTTCATGAACTGCGGTACGAACAGCGCACGAAACCATGGGTAATATCTTGTCCCATAATCTCTGATTATCTGACACATAAGATGCCAACATTGTCTTTAAAACGCGGTTGACTCGTTCAACAGGATTTGCTTGTGGGTGATAATATGCATTAAAAATAATTTTTGATTTGTATTTGTTCATTAAATTTTTAAATAAATGACTTCGAAATTGTACACCGTTATCTACTAGAACATATTGTGGTGCTCCAAAAAGTAAAATTATAAACTCTTCTATCTTTTGAACTACGGACGATGCAGTGGCTTGTCTTAACGGAAAAAATAAGGGAAATTTTGTAAAAGTATCAACTACAGATAAAATACATGTATGTCCTTTAGTAGTTCTAGGTAGTGGACCTACTAAATCTATGGATATCATTTGCCAAGGTTTGGAAATTATTGGATGTCTTGACATTTTTCCTGCTGGAAGTTTTTGTTCTGGTTTGTGTGAAATACAAATTTTACATTGGTTTATATATCTCGCTACTTCTGCACGTAATTTTGGCCAAAAATATTTCTGAGATATCCTTTCATAAGTTTTAAAAATTCCTAAATGACCCGCCGTCGGTTCATCATGAAAACGTTTTAAAATGTCTTTCCTTTGTGATTTTGAAATTACTTCTTTCCAGTTGTCTGTCTCTTCGGATAAATTTGGAAATTTTGGTTTAACATGTTTAAATAATTTGTGGTCTATTATTTTCCAACGATTATATTTTATTGGATATTTTTCAACATTACTAATCATCTTTTTACACCAATTATCATACTGAATGTTTGATTTTTGAATTTCTTCTTTATTATTTTTAGTATTTTCGTTTACAATTTTTGTGTCTGGTATTATTAGCATAGAATTTTCAGAGTTGTTGTTGTCATTTTTAATTTGTAAAGTTTCAATTATTGGTACAGCCCTCGATAATGCATCTGGGACTACATTATCTTTGCCTTTTCTATGAATTATTTCAAAGTCGTATTGTTGTAATTTGATGGCCCATCTACACAGTCGACCATTTGGATTTTGTAAATTGTTTAACCAAATTAAAGAATGATGATCTGTTATGACGGTAAAATGTGTTCCTTCTATATATGGACGTAACTTTTCTATACTGAATAGAACTGCTAAACACTCCTTCTCTGTTACGGTAAATTTCCTTTCATTTTGAGTTAGAGATCTTGAAATATAACATATTACTTGTTCGTTTCCATCTATACTCTGCGTCAACACACCCGAAATTCCATAATCTGATGCGTCACACTGAATTGTAAATTCGTATTCGTAATTTGGGCAAGTTAAAATTGGTGCTGAAATTAGGCAATTTTTTATAGTGGAAAAGGCTGTTTCGCAACATTTTTCCCAGACAAATTTTCTATTTTTCCTCAACAATGCGGTTAATGGAGCTATAATGGTACTATATCCCTCGATAAATCGACGATACCAAGAAGCCATTCCGATTATTCGTCTTACTTCTTTTACGGTTTTTGGTGTTGGTATTTCTAAAATAGCTTTTACTTTATCTGGATCTACTAAGAGACCGTTTTCATTTATTACGTAACATAAATATTTTAATTCACTCTTACAAAAGTGACATTTTTCCTTACTTAAAGTCAGTCCTGCGCGTGAAAGTCTGTTAAAAACTTCCTGTAATATTTCCAGGTGTTTGTCAAAAGAATTTGTCAAAATTATGACGTCATCTAGGTAGCAAAATACGAAAGGTTCTAATTCTGGACCTAACACTTTATCTATCAATCTAGACCATGTACTGGGTGCATTTGAGAGACCCATAGGTAAACGTGTAAATTCAAATAACCCTCGATTAGGTATAGTGAAAGCTGTATATTTATAAGCATCTTTATCTAGTGGAATTTGAAAATAAGCGGATTTAATGTCTAAAGTTGTAATAAATTTCGCGTCGCGCAATTTATCTAATATGGAGGAGACGTACGGAATTGGATACGCGTCCTTTTCTGTTACTTTGTTTAATTTCCTGAAATCTACTACAAAACGATAAGAATTGTCTTTTTCTTCACTAAAAGAATTGGATTTGACCATGAACTGTTGCTTTTTTGAACTACACCTAATTGTAACAATTGATCTAACTCATTATCTATATGTTTTTGCATTGTAGGTGAAACTGGATAGTATCTTTGCTTAATTGGTTCGCTATTAACTTTAATTTTATGGTATACTAAATCGGTACGGCCTAATTCAGGTAAATCAAAAAAATATTTTTCAATACTGGTATCTAACAGTTTTCTTTGTGCTACTGTTAAATCTAATGTCGAATGTAAAATCGGTTCTTTCTTTTCAATAGTATCTAATTTTGCAAAGGTGTATTCGCCTTTAAAAATGTCTGGTATTATTCCTATATTTTTCCAAAAATCTATTCCTAAAACTAAAGTATGCTGAACATCTGGTACTACTAAAATGTCTAACACCACTAAACGTTGTTTTAATTTAATGGGCAACGTAACTGTTCCCAAAACTTTTAAAATTTTACCATTTGCCAATTGACATTCTTCTTCTTTCCTTTTAATTTTAAACCTAATTTTGAAAAAATTCCCAAGTGTTTTCTCCTAAAATTGTATTTGTTGCTCCTGAATCTAATAAAGCTAAAATCTCTGTTCCTAAAATATCTACACTTACATAAGGACGTTCGTCATTTTTAGACTGTTCTATTACATAATCTAACATAATCTTATTTTTTTGAAATTTTTCTTCTTTATCGTAAATCATATTTTGAACATGTTTTATCGAATTATAAAATGTGCGGGACACTATACGACTATCTAATGCCCCTTCTTTTAGTTTAAATTATTTCTATATTTTTGACAACGCGGACAACGGTTCAACGTAACATTGTCAGTGCCACATTTATAACAATAATTCGTTTGTCTTATCTGTCTGCAATTAATCTGAAAATGTCCTAACTGGTGACAATTCCAACACGTCGGTGCACGTTTGTTTACATAATTGTTTGAATTAACATTTTGCATAGCTGAAACCTGGTTTCTATTGGAAGACCTACTCTGTGAAACGTTAACGTCTGTGTACGCTAAGTCAGTTTCTAAAGTATTCGTTTTTCGAGTTGGTGGGATAAAGTTTTCTATTGATATTTTATGTTCCTCCAATTTTTTTCCTACCTTTATTAGTTCTCGTATGGAAGTTATTTCTACTAAACTCAATTGTGACTGGTAAAAAGGTAACATATTTTTTCGTAATATTTTAAGTTGTTGTGTCAAAGTGAGTGGTTCTGATAATCTAGCAAACATATTTGTCATCACTGCTGCGTAAAGTCCTATACTTTCATTTTCTCCTTGCGTTCTCGCTTTAATTTCTGTCATTAATTTTTCATCATAATCGGGTGGTAAAAATTCGTCTTTTAGTGCTTCTTTTAATTCGGTCCAATTATTTATTAAAGATTTATTTGCACGATACCATATCAGTGCTTTATGTGCAAAAAGATCACATGCTTCTGCAAAAAGTTGAAAGTCTGACATATTCCTAGCAAATTTTAATTCTTCGACCCGTTCTAAAAATGCGTTTACCGAAGTATCGCCATTAAATGTTATTCCCCATTTTGCAACTGGAGTAACCTTATAAACTACAGAATTATTATGAGATAAATTTTGATTATTTTGAAAAGATTTATTTATATTTTGCGTGTGCTCGTCTACGGTCCTAATTTGTTCTTGTTTTGTTGTAGATGATGCTAAGTCTAGTTTTTTGTCAAATTCGATCAAGTCTACGTTATTTATGTCAAATATTTCTGATGTTTCCTTTTGTTTTAGTTCGTCTAAAATTGATTTATTCTCTTTGGGAGCAATTTTTGTTTTTGTCTTTAAAATGTCATTTCCTACTTTACGAAAAGATTTAATTAAATGTCCTAACTCTAATTGTAAATTATTCCTAATTTTTTCATCATTATCGTCCTCTGGTAAACTTCTGGAAAGTCTAGAATAACCATATGCAAATTTTGTTTCTATTCTTACTTTAAGACTATCATAATTTAAAACATTTAAATCTAAAATTTGTTCATGTAAAAGCGTTAAAACATTTTTAACAACTGTCACATCTTCTGTAAAGTCAAATGGGTAGTCAAAATCTTCGTCTGGTTCAGTTTCTAATCTAATCGCTTTACGTAAGGTTTTTCTTAAATCAGTTACTGTCATATTTTCCGTGTTTATTCCTCGTACAGTTATTTCATAAACTAGTTCATCTTTTAGTAACCTATCAACACTGTATGTAAATTCCATCTTTGAATTAAAGAATGTGTACAATGTTATCATAAAAATTCTCTTTAAAAAGTAAAAAATAATATATCTCAAAAAAAATTCCTTAGAATTATTTCATACTCGATCTTTTTTTCTTTTTCAAATGCCACATATATTTTTGAAAGGTTGTAGTTTATATAAAATTGATAATGAAATAAGCAAATAAAAAAACTTTAATTCTTCAAAAACAAGACCCAAAGACGTCGGGCGTCAAGACTTTTATTACATAAGCAATCCCAAAGAGGTTGGGCGTCAAGAATTTTACATAAGCAATCCCAAGGACGTTGGGCGTCAAGAATTTTGTTACATGTCAACCCCCACGTTGGGCGCCAAGAATTTTGTTACAGGCGGAAAAGCCACTAAGTGTATCTTTTCCAGTCAAATTAAAAAATGGGGGCGGCCTGTAAAACAAAATGTAAAGGGGGGTCACCGGCACTAGCTAGCGGAAGGTCGTGGATCATATAGAGGGTTGAAATTTTGAAAAAGGGTTAAATTAATTTAGAATATACTACAAAAATGTGGCACTTACCTTTCATAAAATATTGTGGCTTAATGACAATTGCCAAGGGCGCCAGACAAGTCGAGAATGTCCAAATGTTCGTAAAAATCCTTAAGAGACTTGTCATCCCAAGGAGGACAATTGTTTCTTTTAATCAATTCCTCGCCTTTTGTACTACTTATATAAAAAATAAGAAAACTATTGACTTAATCAACGGCAAACAAAACTATTTAATTCACAGAGCAATAAACGTGAACCTCTTACATGCATTGATTTTAGTTTATAAATTTAAGTGAATAGGTGACTATGGAATTTATGAAAATTTTGTGTACATAAGTAGTTATCAAACACTTGTATATGAAAGAAACTTATAGTATAAATCGTACACTAAATTAATCCTACGGTTTATGGCCAAAACGTCCTAACAAATAAACTAACTAAAAATTGGTCATGCTACTTAACTATAAAAAAACTTACTTACTAATAATTGTCCATTGTTTGAGGGTTTGTTTTCCAACGTAGAGCAGTTATTAAATTTGGGAAGAGAATCTCGCTTGTTGCTTCTGTTTGTAATGTTTAAGAAAATTGACTGGCACACGAACTCGGCAGAATTTTTTGACAATATAACTACTTGTGCGTCACACGCCTACAAGTTTTTAAATATTTATCTTGTATCACTTTAAATCCGCGAACTATGGGCATAACCCTCGCGAAACTGGAAGAGTAACCTTCTTTCCAATTTTTTTCTAACGTGATACGAAGTTTAATTTCTATGTCATGCCAGAGAACGCTAACCGCGAAACTATGTTTCTCTCTACCTTTTAACCACGGTCAGCCCCATTGAAAAAAACTCCCCGTCTTTTGGCTAAGCCCTCAAATGTATAGATTAATTCCCTACTCTAATTATGAGCGTCATTTTCTGGTATCCAATGACTGAACAGAACCTCCCACAAAACAAGATTTCAGAAACCAAATCCAACCCCTTTTTTAGATGAGAGTCACGGAAGCAACTATTTTTCCCAAGAATTTAAATTATCTTTTTACCTTCTACGAATTACTTAAATATGGCAATGTGGAATCTACTTATGGCGACAGTGTCTGCCATTAACAAAGACCGGCTAACCTACTTGAGCCGAAATAGATTTTTAATACAAAGGATGTCTCCAGACTACTTAAAATTACTTGTAATATTTGAACAATCAATTGGAAATAGTTTTGTGCTATTATAATATTTTGTTTTGTCTAACCCGCTGTAAATCAACGAAAGTATTAAGCTTTTCAAACTGAAATTGGTTTTCCTTTATTTACGCTAAACAGGTACTAAGCTTTTAAGAAGTTTATTGTATTTGACTTACGGAGGTCTAGCCCTTTAAATGATGACCTGCCGCTGGAATTTATTAGCCCGAAGCTATCGGTAAATGTGCTCTTTTATTATAAGGAAGCCTGACTGAATGTAAAGTAATTTATTGTCGGAATTTTTGTCTATACTTTATTCAAGTTACTGAATTTCTAATTAATTAATGTGTTTAATTGTTAACATTACAAAATAATGTTACACTCCATGAGGGTACATTTTGGGCCTTACGCTTATTAGAAGTTTTATGTTTATTTTGTGCTAAAAAACACTCTCCTAAAATAGTGCCGTGCAATTTTGAAACACCCTGTATAATACTAGCTTTTTAACATATTGTAATGTCGGAATTTATTGTTTTGAGATTTAATTCTTACATAAATTTTGTAATTAAATACAAAAGATTGACAACTTTATCTATCTTTTTGAATTGTAAGTTACCTATTCTTTCCTAAGGATCAAGTCAATCATTACTCTTGTTCCATCCATGTGTTTATAAAGCATGCCTGTCGCCAGTAATTTCTAGCTTTACAGTAGGTTGAATACGTCAAATTTGTAGAAAATTATCATTTGCTTATGAAGTTGGGTTAGATGTGAATTAAAACAGGCTTTGATTATCTACTCACTTGACAATGACCCAAGAACATAAATGCTAAAATAAATAAAATATGTAGTAGGAATCTACAAATTTTTAATAAACTGCAAACGTTATGAGCTAGATAAGGCAATGTCAGTTGTGCCGTACTTCAAAATTAAAATAATATTACAAAAGGTAGTCCTTCAGTTACCCTTGATGCTTAGATTTTGCACCCTGTTAAGCACATTGCTTATTTCACCTGAATATAAGAATAATTATATTTCTCAGTCGGATCTTCAAACACTAGAAATAATAAAGCACATAGAAATTATACAAAAAATGTAATCAAGGAATTGTCCCTGTGCTGTTACTTGAATTTATATTTGAATCAAAATGTGAATTATTTTTATTGTCGGAAACTCTGACGCGTTTCAGATTATAAAATGAATAAATTTGGAAGCGGTTCTAATAAAAATTTTAATTTACTCTGAATTGAATTCCCAACATTTCGTTTTAATTTAAGATATTGGTGTTTGCTAAATTTGCTACGACTTTAGCTTTTACATCAAATAATTTAAATTTTATTAGAATTTAAACGATTTGAATGACGTTGGTTTATTCAAAGGTCTTTAAGGGATATTATTTTGGTTTGCGTTTCGATTGTTACCGTTAAAAGAGGCTAGTGCGTGATAATAAATTTTATGATAACTAATAGAAAATCTATGCATGCTATTGTGATATTTAAAATAGCCGAAGTTAAGCGCGATTTGAAAAAGTTATATCTTTGATGGTCAGGATTTTAAGAAACCAACTTTTATTATCACGTAGCCATTACCTAACTTACAGCATAACACAAATACTTAAGTAGCAGCAATAACTTCAATTAAAAGTAGTTGCTGAAGGTAGGAATTGAACCTGTAATCTGTTACATGCCAAATTGTCCTAAAGTTGGAAAGGGGGAAAGCATGAACAAACGAGGTAAGTCTGCTCCTAGGAGTAAACTATACCGCGGCTCGGCTGGCTAGTCGCGACGGGCGTGGGTCGAAGGGGAGGGGGTTGGAAATAATATTATATTGCCGTTAGTCTTAGGTCAGGGTAATATGAGGGCACCACCCTTATCTTATTCGAGTTCCGCCTAAAATGGCACGGATTCCTAGTCCTTCAGAGAAGCCTACAAGATGAGGGAAAACTCGACTTTTTCAGACAAGAACCCGGATAAGTCCTACCTAGCCGTGAAAAATGTCTAATTCCACAATTGTGCCAAGCTGATTGCAGTTCCCGGTCTTCGTACTTTATATGCACTCTACTTCCGGTTGAAATATCTAAGATAGTGGGTCGGTCTTACCTATAAATTCCTTAGGTAACTAAGGTTTCCACAAAACTATCCATATAAAAAAAATAAGGTAACTGAATTCCTGTTAACAAATAAATATGACTTGTTAAAATTTAGTTTCAGGGATTAATTATAACTTTACAGAGATTATGCAAAGCACGGTTCTTCTGATTTAAGCACTCACATGCGTTAATTTATTAATAAGTCACTTCTCCTTAATATCTTATTTATTAAATGACTATCTTGGATTTAATTACGGTCAACAGTATGGATAAATATATATATATATATATATATATATATATATATATATATATATTGACATCGAGAAAATTCTTAACTTATGCCCTAGAGGATCCTCGCGCTAATCGAATTATACACTACTAACTAGATAATTGAAATTAAATCATGGCCTAACTTTAAAATTTCATTTCATATGCTACAAGAAGTAACGTCGAACAATGTATAAACAGTTTGTATTTAAATAAAACAAATTACTCACAGTTTACTGGTATAGCTACCACAGGAATTCAGCCCACAGTTCCCTTGATGTTTTTTGGTTGGTGCGTCGAAGTTCCAGGATAGCGACATCAGCAAGCGGCTCTTTTTAATTCAGCAATGAAATCAGAGATATGTGCGGAAAACTGAATTTGGATACGATCACACGAAGAATATGTTCATCCCACTAATTAATTCTAATTGGATGAGTCACTAATCACGACCACCTTTATAAAACAATCTAAGTTCACTCGAAACTCACTACTAGCTAAAACATTAAACCTAAACGTAAAACTAATTCCGTATTTAATAAGTCAGTGTTTGTTGGGTCGGGGTTTACACTATATTACTTCGGCGGCTCTCCACGAATTATCAATTTTCGAAATATCTAATCCGTCCTATATAAAATAAAATAGGATCGTTCCGGTTATAACAAAACCTATATTGTCACGCGCTACAAATCCTTCAAAACTATTGAAGAGTGCCAATTACGTTCAAAGAAAACTGACCTTCGACACGAATTGCTAATTTAGTCCCGCGCGTGACTTAGTTTCACTTCTCGTCTCGTGATCAACCACCGAGCCTTCACATCTTATTCCTTTGAGTACCCAACGAACACTGCTCGTCGCATAATTCTTACTTACTATTTCATATCATCCCTTACCCTCCTAGCAAATGAACGGGGGTGTAACGGTGTTGCCAACTAACGCTAGTGTACATTATCATGCCTGTGCCATGAACCAGGCACGTGATGCGTGTTTTTGTCCCTCGCTGCTAATTCTTGGAAGAACCTAACATCTGCCGTAGCAGGAATGTGAAAGTCAAAGCTTGTCTATACAAAACAGGTTGTTAGAAACGAATATACATGAATAGAATGACTGTTTAAATGTGGCTTCTTTAAACTGATTCATATACCTGATGGGGTTTCGACAACCGGACTTACTAAGAATACGCTAAACTAATTTAGAACTACCAACCCTTGGTTTTCCCCTTGAGAATTAAAATGTAATTTCCTTACTTTTCTAAAATATGGATTTTAAAATGAAAATATGCGAAATGGTTAATATGTATTTACAAAGATAAAAACCGCAGGTTACACCCTCCTTACAAAATTAGAATTTTACCTAAAATTCTTGTGTATTAAACTACAAAAAAAAATGAAGTCAGGCTGGCCCAGTGGAAGAACAAACCGACATCGACCTTTTTACTAAATAGACAAGAAATTGCTGTTTCCTACCATAAAATTAATTTCCTTAATCCTACCAAATACTACCACTAATAATACACGAACAAAAAAAGTAAAAAACGAAAAAAACAAAATACAATAGTAACGTAACTAATTTGGCGGATTAGCTTTAATATCCTTTACGTGCCAAGTGCCTTTTGAGACACCCGTGTCATCTACCAACTCATATGTATTGTAAGCCAACAAATTTTGGTGCGAGTTTTGCACTAAAGTGTTTTGATGCATCCGATAGAACGTAATTCCTTTTCCAAACCTTGTCTCCAACGGCAAAACTAACGTCACGTCTCCTCAAGTCATAATTTCTTTTTGCTTTATTATACGCATCTTCTAATCTTTTTTTAATGTCTTGATATACTCGTCCAAATTCGGGTGCGCGATTATATAATGTATCACGATCTGCAAAGTCGACATCCAACAAGGTTTCACTCTCCTTTACTTCTCCAAAACTAGATCCATCAATCACCATTTCACGTCCAAAGTTTGCAAAATAAGGTGAAGATGTCCCAGTGACGTTGATTATCGTCAGCATAAGATGCCAGAAGAGTTTTAATTACTTTATTAACACGTTCAATCGGGTTTGCCTGCGGGTGGTAAAATGCATTATATATTATTTCTGACTTGTATTTTGAAGCCAAAGTCTTAAAAAGATTACTTGTAAACTGTTTTCCATTGTCAACTAATATGTATTGCGTTGCGCCAAAAAGAAAAATGACAAATTCTTCGACTATTTGCGTTATCGCTGAAGCGGTAGCGGTACGCAAGGGAAAAAATAATGGAAATTTAGTGAAATAATCACCCACCGATAAAATGTAAGTATAGCCTTTGGTTGTACGAGGTAATGGGCCTATCAAATCTATCGAAATCATCTGCCATGGTTTAGATACAATAGGGTGTCTTGACATTAAACCTTGAGGTTTCTTTTGTTCGGGTTTGTGCATCAAACATGTTTTACAACGATTAACATAATGTATAACGTCTGCTTTTAATTTTGGCCAATAATATTTCTGTTGAATTCTATGAAATGTTTTAAAAATACCAAAATGTCCCGACGTGGGTTCGTCATGACATTCTTTTAAAATATTCAAACGTTGAGCTTTAGAAACGACTTCTTTCCAATCGACTTCAGGATCTACCAAATTAGGAATTTACCAGGTACATATTTTAAAAGTTTACTATTTACAATTTTCCAATGTTTATATTTAATAGGATCACGTTCCACTTGTAGAAGCATCTTGCTATACCAAGGATCAGGTTTTTTTTCTTCAGAATCAATTTTATTTAAATTTTTATTTTTAGGTTTATCAGAATTTGTAGATTTATCAAAGGTAGGTAAGTTAACAGAAACAGTATTTATAATAGGGACCGCACGTGAAAGAGCATCGGGAACGACATTGTCTTTCCCTTTGCGGTGAATAATCTCAAAATCGTACTGTTGCAATTTCAATGACCATCGACACAACCGACCCGAAGGTTGTTGCAATTTATTTAACCAAATTAGCGAGTGATGGTCCGTAATAACTTGGAAATGACTACCCTCTACATATGGACGTAACTTTTCGATTGACCACAGCACGGCTAAGCATTCTTTTTCAGTTACCGCATATTTCCTTTCCATCGGAGTAAGTGAACGACTAATATAACAAATTACATGTTCTACTTCATCAATGACTTGAGTTAGGACGCCAGAAATCCCGTAGTCGGAAGCGTCGCATTGAATCGAGAACGGCAAATCAAAATTTGGACATGAAAGAATTGGTGCGGAAACTAAATGATTTTTTATTGTCGATAAAGCTGCGTCGCAAAATTCATCCCAAATAAATTTTCTGTTTTTTCTTAATAAAGCTGAAAGCGGAGCAATAATATTTGAAAATTCGGGTAAAAATCTCCTGTACCATAACGCCATACCAATAATTCTTCTAACTTCTTTAACGGTTTTAGGTGTGGGAATATCAACAATTGCTTGGACTTTTTCGGGATCCACAAGTAACCCTTTAGAATTAATTACGTACCCTAAATATTTAAGCTCACTCTTACAGAAGTGGCATTTCTCACGACTTAGAGTCAACCCTGCTTCTTCCAAACGTTTTAAAACTTCTCGTAAAATTGTGATGTGTTCCTCAAAGGACTTTGTGCAAATAATTACATCATCTAAATATGATAAAACAAACGGTTCCAACTATGGACCTAAGACGCGATCAATCAACCTCTGCCACGTTGCCGGAGCATTATGTAAACCGAAAGGGAGTCTGGAAAATTGATACAGACCTCTATTGGGGATGGTAAATGCGGTATACTGCTTTGAATTTGCCGTTAACGGAATTTGCCAATATGCGGATTTGATGTCGAGTGTGGATATAAATTTCGCATCTCTAAGTTTATCTAATATTGATGACACATACGGTAGCGGGTAAGCGTCACGTTCGGTAACCTTGTTCAATTTTCGGAAATCCACACAAAACCTGTATGAACCCGGTTCCTTCTTCTTCACTAATAAAATCGGGTTAGACCATGCGCTATGGCTTTTCTCTACCACACCCAGTTCTAACATTTTATCTAATTCTATGTCAATCTGTTTTTGTATGGCCGGGGAAACAGGATAGTGTCGTTGCTTAATGGGGTCGCTTGAAACTTTAATATTGTGTTGAACCAAATCAGTTACTCCACAAGTTTTTGAATTTTTAAAATGTGTGTTGACAAATTTCGCGTTGTTCCAGTACCAGATCAAATTTTGAATGCAGAATCGGTTTTTGAGTTACTGACAATGAAGCTAAATTAGAAAAAGTAAACTCTCCTTTGAAAATATCCGGTATAATTTAAATTGATTTCCAAAAATCAATGCCCAAAATTAAGGCATGTTTCACCTCTGGCACAATTAATACGTCTAATATTATTAATCTCTCTTTTAACCTAATCGGCAAACGAACAGTGCCTAAACTCTGCAGTTGATTTCCGTCAGTGACGTTACAGATCGGCGCCTGCTTTTTATCGATATATAAATTTAGTGTAGAAAATTTTTCCCATCCTTCTTGTCCTAAAATAGTTGTATTCGCGCCTGAATCCAAAAGACCTAACAATTCTAAACCTAAAATATTTACTGTTACATAAGGACGTTTGTCCTCCTCTGATTGTTCCATCACATAATCTAACATTAACTTATTTTTTCTAAATTTCAGTTCCTTTTCACTAATTAAATCAGAAATATATTTGGTCGAGTTATAATATATACGAGACACGATACGACCGTTTAGCGTCTCGCGTGGAAGTTTCCCTGCATTTTCCTGTTACAACGAGGGCAAGAACGAAAAGTTGTATTGTCTAAACCGCATTTATAACAGTAACCAACACGACGTGGTTCCTTACAATGCGCCTGAACATGATCGATGCCTCTACAATTCCAACAACGCGGACCTGAATTTGAATAGTTTGGATTTTGATTTACGGGAGTTTGTATAGAGTACACATTTTATTAATTTTGGGACCGAAGTCGAACTAGTTGAGGGATTATTATTGTAAGCCAGATCTGTTTCTAAATCCGTTGGTTTCTTTGAGGGTGGAACAAAATCTTGAATATAAATTTTTCGTTCTTCTAATTTTTAGCAATATTTTATTAAATCCTGAATAGACTGTATTTCGATTAAACTTAATTGGGTTTGGTAAAAAGGTAAAATGTTTTTACGTAAAATTTTTAATTATTTTTCTAGTGACAGTGGTTCTACAAGTCTTGTAAATAGATTGATCATAATTGCCACATAAATTCCGATTGTCTCTGATTCGCCTTGGGTCCTATTATTTATTTCGTTCATTAACCTCTCATCATAATTCACCGGTAAAAATTCGTCTCTTAAGGATTCTTTTAAAGAAGACCAATTATTCACTAAATTTTTATTTGCTCGGAAAAAAATTAACGCTTTGCCTTCAAATAAATCGCTTGCTTTCATAAACAATTGTTCGTCTGAAATATTACGCGCTGCTTTTAACTCGTCTACCCTTTCTAAAAATGCATTCAACGAACTTTCGCCAGAATATTTCAAATTCCATTTCGTTACCGGTACACTTTTATAAAAAATAGGGCTACTTACAGTATTTTTATGTTCGGAGTGTAATATGGGTTTACTATCAGGTTCTTTTTCTATTTTTTTATTACTAGTATTTTCCAACTTTAATTTTTCAGCTAATTCTAATTCATCAAAATTTTCTTTTCCTACCGGTTTATTTATCATTAATTTTCTAGGAGTATTTGCTTTAATTACTATAATTTTTTGACAAGTAGTTTCATAAAAACATTTTATTTCGTCTAACTGAATTATTAGATTTTCGCGAATTTCTTCATCGGTATCCTCCGATGGAACTGAATTTTTTAGTCTGAATGTGGCATGCGCGATTTTTGTTTCTATTTTTTGTTGGTTAGCGTCCAAATTTATTTCATTTAATTGGCTTATAGCTTCTTTTATTGTTACAAAACCATTTTTTAGCGCCAGAACGTCATCCTCAAAGTCAAAGGGATACTCAAAATCATTTTTACTAGAATCAAACTTTGTTTTTAATAATGGGCGTAATGTTTTACGTAATTGTTGTACCGTTAAATCCTGTGAAGAAATTCCTCTCACTTCTGCCTCATACTGTAGTTCGTGCTTGAGTAATCTTTCAACACAAATATCATAATCCATCTTAAAAATTTTTCTTTTAAATACTACCAAAACGTAGTAAAATGTCTCAAAATAAAACTTTTTCCACAAAAGAAAATCTTCCCCAAAATAACTTCCAATGCTTCCTAACCACCTTCACAATTTTAAATATAGACACAATCGGGAAAATGTCACTATAAATAATCAACCCCCAAAAATTAAACAAAAGTTCTCCTTTTTACAAAAATTCTCTGCAACGGTGACCTATTCTATTACAAAAAATACCAAAACAGAAAATGAGAATTTAGTCGCCAATTTGTTAGGGTGATAATACTACACAAAAGACAAAAAACAAAAAAAAAAAGAAAATTTTAGACGTTGGGCGCCATTTTGTTACATGCCAAATTGTCATAAAGTTGGAAAGGGGGAGGGCATGAACAAACGAGGTAAGTCTGATCCTAGGAGTAAACTATACCGCGGCTCGGCTGGCTAGTCGCGACGGGCGTGGGTCGAAGGGGAGGGGGTTGGAAATAATATTATATTGCCGTTAGTCTTAGGTCAGGGTAATATGAGGGCACCACCCTTATCTTATTCGAGTTCCGCCTAAAATGGCACGGATTCCTAGTCCTTCAGAGAAGTCTACAAGATGAGGGAAAACTCGACTTCTTCAGACAAGAACCCGGATAAGTCCTACCTGGCCGTGAAAATGTTTAATTCCACAATTGTGCCAAGCTGATTGCAGTTCCCGGTCTTCGTACTTTATATGCACTCTACTTCCGGTTGAAATATCTAAGGTAGTAAGTCGGTCTTACCTATAAATTCCTTAGGTAACTAAGGTTTCCACAAAACTATCTATATAAAAAAT